>QODF01000131.1:1840258-1907204 GCA_024372805.1 Oostethus manadensis
ACCCGGATAAGCGGAAGAAAATGGAATGTATTGTCACCAACTAATATTTAAATTTGGTTGATGAAACATTTAAATGTGACAAGAAACCAGGAAGGGAAATGAATAAATCTGTCCTCAAGAGTCTCTTTCTAGATTCACGGCCATGTGAATAACAATAATTCTAATAAGTTTTAAAAAACTTATGAAAAAGCTGGGCTAATTATTACAATTATAGTTTCACACTCTTTGAACCAACATGAGCAGTGATGTATAGTACAACTGACACTGCAATAAAAGCATTTTTTCCATGATGGGCGTGGTCTTTGTGACCTTTCTAGGATGACCTTTTAAAAGCAGCATTCAAAGGGACCTCTCAAGCCCGCCACCCCAGAGCAGGGAATAAAAGCTTGTCAAACTACAATCACTCACTGTGCTCTTTTTTTTTTAACTCTAAAAAGGCTGTAAGATCTTTTGGGTTTTTAAAATGAGTTGCTGTAGTAGCCGCGCTCAGGTGCAAAAAGTGGTGGAGCAGCTTCGGGTGGAGGCAAGCATGGAGAGAATTAAGGTATGTTGAAGAGGCAGTTTGTGTGACTGACCTTGAAACTGTTACATTCCTGTGAATCTTTCTCCACCTATGCCATAAGATCTCTCTCACGGCTGCGGATTTGGTCCAGTATTGCCAGGAACACAGGCGTAGTGACCCTCTGCTCACCGGCATTGCAGCCTCCTCCAACCCCTTCAAAGATAAGAAGTCCTGCGTGCTGCTTTGAAATGACATTACTTTATTCTCCTGCTTTGTGGATGTCAAGCTGCATCCTAAATGGGTTTTAAGTGCAACCAATGTGATGTGCTTGTACTGCATTGTCAATGTAATTCCATTTAAATGCTCCGTAAACACCGAGGACCTACTTTGTTGTCATTGTATTACTTTGGGAGACAATAAATGGCTACACAAATTGAAACAATATGCCACAGACATCTTTAATGGGAGCGTGGCGTGCTTTCAGTCAATGGGAACACACAAAAGCATGAGTGTTTCATGTAAGAGAAGACTGGCAAAAGCCGTGCTAAATCATATGCATACAGTACACAGGTTACCTTATGTAGCAGACAAACAACAAATTAAAATCCTCTTTCAAAGTGGCACATATTTCATTCCTGTCATGGCTTTTCTCACGTTGTGCATAATACTGAATACAATTAATCACTATTATATTATAATTAAAGTAGCATTATAAAGGCAGAATGGTCGATTGAGCTCTTAGGCGGGGGTACTTAATGTACTCACATTGGAATATCAAGTAAAAGTTGTTTTATTTTGGCAATTTAACATAAAAGATGAAACCAACACATTTTATTGTTGTAACTGATGATTAAGATTTTCAGCTTATAAAAGCCACAAACTAAACAATTCATAAAATTAGAATTTTTTTTAGGCTGCAAGACCTGATCAGCAAAATCCAAAGAAAAAAAAATTGATATGCATATTATTCGATTATATAATATGTAAAATTTACCTTTTTAGTTGAATTACAGAAATACAACCTTTTCAGGATATTATAATTTTCCGCTGTAGTACTGTATCTACTGTAAATGCACTAGACTGTAATCTTTTCAATTTGAGACTGACAGCTTATGTGTTTTTTTGGGTTTTTTTTTTTAAATAAAAAGTTGCTTTCATAAATTAACAATCACTTCTGATTTCATGTCTTTCTGGGCCTCCAAATTTCCACACCCATATCCCCAGATGCGACAGCAAGGATTCCGGCCTCCACACTCAGCTGGGAAAAAATGGCAGGGGGAAGAAGGGGAAAAAAAACAGGAGAAATATCATCATATTGCATATATAGACACCTCAAGTCCAAATGGTGGGGCAGGGCTTGGCATAATGGTTCACGATGATGAGTATGAGTCACAAGATGGCTCCTTGGTCAGTTTTAATGATAACAGCCACTTAACATAATAGATAATCCGTACATATAAAAACGTGAACTAATAAGTCAGAGCTAGGGATGTCCGATATTGGCTTTTTTTTTTTTATATATATCCGATATGCCGCCACGCCAACTCTACATTTCCAATTCCGATATACAACAATATCGATATCAGTTTGTGTACCATCACGCAGCTCCTGTCGCGGAATTAACAAAAAGTCCAACAGGCTAACCTGGCTAACATTGGAAGACCAAGACAGAGTGAGCAAGCTTGTTACTTCATCCAGCCACACTTGTTTACATGCTTCACAGCGCAGTGTGATACGTCATCATTTGTGCGCCAGTAAACACGGGAGCCCATAGACCGAGTGTTCTGTATAGCTAAAGTGATCATTCCTCCCACCAGTTATTAATGATAACTGCCACCCTGCTTTACAGAAATACACTGGATCCATGCATATTCGCTAGTCAGCGTTCTCAACCCAGGGGCCGCACAATGGATGGGTCGGTAGCATGTTGGCCTCACAGTCCGGAGGTTCAGGGTTCGAATCTCTGTTGCATGTTCTCCCCGTGTGTGCGTGGGTGTTCTCCGGGTACTCCGGTTTCCTCCCACATTCCAAGAACATGGATGTTAGGTTCATTGGCCGCTCTAAATTGTCCATTAGAGTATGAATGTGAGTGTTAATGGTTGTTTGTCAGTTTTCCACATGTTCACTCTTAAGGGTTCCAAAATATCCGTGTGGAATTTTGGGTCCTGCAACATGTGCGGGTGTCCCGATCGTGACCTCAGCGCAAGAAGCTAGCAAGAGCTGCTTCTGCTGCGATTGACTGGCGACCAGTCCAGGTTGTACCCCCCCCCCCTTTCCCGCCCAAAGTTAGCTGGGATATGCTCCAGCGTACCTGCAACCCTAATGAGGATGGACGCATTCTGAACCCAGCAAATTGACGGATTATTGATAAAAACTTTTTTTTTTGTGGGAAAACCCTTCATTTTGTGCATTTTAATAAACCACAATTATTGTTTTAAAAAAAAAAAAACTCATTTGCCCAACAATGGTCAGGCTTGTTCTACACAAAAAGTTGTCAAAAGCAAATTCAACTTTGCCTTTGGAGGTATTCTTTTTATGCAATGGATCAGCTTGATATTTACACCTTTAATCATACGTCACAAACCCCCACAAGAACTTATCAACCAAAATGTCTACCCTACTAACCACGCCGCCAAACATAACAGCCCACATGCACATACTGGGAATGTTTTCCAGCATGTCTTGTTGGTTATACATAAGTATAAACTAGTAGTAATGGCCAATAAACATTGCAGTTTGTTGTGAAAATGATGTATATCACAATGCATATTTTATACAGTATTTTCGGGCATATTAACTTTTTTTTTTTTAACGTCATTGAAGCGAACTTTGTAGTTTGTCTGTGTATCAGTTTTCATTTTTTGAACATTTTTTCACCATTCCCTCATGGTTAGGGAATGTAACCCCCGCGAAGAACTGGAATCTACTGTACATGGACACAAAATAATGGGAAGCCAGAGTCTGCTCATGCACGAGCGATGTTCGTTTCAGCCAACTCCTATGATCACTCCTCCACAACAAAAGAACTACTGCCACTATACATAATAGAAATTCACTGAGACTCAAAATTATGCACAGTCTGAGGCTACAGTCTATTCGCTCACACACGAGCCCACAACATCGCTTATTAATGTCGGCCCCTTGCATAGAATAGAAACAAATCAGCAAAGGCTGCGCAGTGTTAACGTACCCCTGAGGCTCCTGCTTGGTGACGCAGTGTGCATAACGTCTTTGGCGGCCCACACGGAATGTGCACCTGAGGAAAGGGAGATCTTGAATTGAGTATATCAGAGATCAGAGATACAAAAGTAAAGCAATAAGATCTCGTGCCTTGACGGTACAATCCGAAGAACATGTATAGAGACTTCCAGGCGACTTATGAATGCCGGTCACCATAGCTGTGTGCCCCACATCGAAGTGAGCCATGGACTTCAAGACGCCCTCCTGCATGGAAAAGGAGTGGAGCAAGCCCTTGTGGTCTCCTCCCCACACCTCACTGTCACTGTAGCTCATGGAACGCAGGTAAGAGCTAAGCTGGAAGGCAGAGCAGTCTATCAAAAAGTCTGTCATTCCTAATGAGTGATTTGCACCTACCCGAACTTTATTTAAGATTTTGTCGGCCCGGCGGTCGTATACAGCCACGGTGCAGTCTTTACTCGCAGAGATCATGTACTTTTCGTCAGCCGCCAGACACATGACTGCGCTGGTATGGAGACGGAGGCTTTTCAAGCAAGAAAAAGCAGCTGTGTGCAAAACAAAGAAGCGGAAATTACACGTGCAAGTACAGAATGAAAGCTGTATCTACCTTTAAAGACAACCACAGTACAATGCACTTGTAAAAGTAGAACAGTTAATTAGTTCCAGAAGCAACTGTGATAAGTCCATTTCTGTGAACTTGGAGACCATCCATATGAATGCAGTATTTTCATCATTAAATCTGAAAATGTTTATTTGCAAGTTTGTACAAAGAACTTTAAAACTAGGTATGTCCTGATCCACATTTTTTGCATCGAATCAAAATTTTTTTTTTAATAGTCTGGCCAATCCGATCCCGACCCTTTTTTTTTTTTTTTTTTTTAAGGTTAAACTTTAGTTACAAACGTGAATTTGTGGAATTTACTGTGGTTATTAAAACAGATCCAACCAAAGAATTACTGACTCTTTTTTTTTATTACACAGCATGACCAACCATATTGTTTGGCTTGTGTAACAAATCATTGTAAGTCAGGTGCCTAATTAAAATAAGTCCATCCAGTAAAAAAAAAAAAACTGAAGGAACGCCCTGTTTTTTGAAAAGCCGTGACGTATATTTAAAGGGTCTCACCTCTTGGGTCGTATAAGCTGATCCTTTCGTCAAATGTTCCAGCCAGCAGAACGTCTGGCAGACAGGTCAAGCAGAGAACAGCACCTCCAGCGTTGATCAGTCCCTTCTCTGCTCCGCAGGCCTGCAGGTCCCAAAGTCTCACCGTACTGTCTAAGCCTCCTGAGGCCAGCAGGGGTCCCTGGGATGCCAGACACCACACCCATCCCTGGTGGGTGCTGAAGTTGTGGCAGCCTATCAGCGTGTGCAGAAGAACACTGCTCGCATCTTCCAGCAGTTTCCAAATATTAACGTTTCGATCTCTGGAGCCCGTGGCACAGAGAGTTCCGTCTCCACCCACCAGGAGAACTGAGTTGACCTGGGCAATGTGGCCTGAATGCAGGGTGAGGCGCTCAAGTGCTCCGGTTGGGCTCTGACGTTTGGGTGATGGATCCTGCTCTATTTCTACATGCCTTCCATTATCCCCATTATCATCAGCACCGTTCTGCTCCTCAAATAATCCTTCTTCTGGATTATGTCGTAATCTCTGCTGCGGTTCTTTGACAAGCTCACCAACCAATTGCTCATCAGCACCATTCGCATCTCTCTCTGGCTCCATCTCTCTTTGTCCCTCTATCCTTTGCCGCTGCCCCTGGTCTTCTTCGGTAACATGCTGGGCCATGCCAGTCCAGCAGGTAATCAGTTGCTCCATCTCCAAGCAAGCATTGGGCCAGTCAAAGTCTTCCCTCGGGCCCACAGGAAAGCTAGCTTTTGAACCAACAAGTCTGTGCGCCCGGAGCTGCCAGGCAGTGCTGTCTTTGCAAACATTACGCAGTGCTGAGCAGACCTGGACGGAGACAACACTATCAAAGCATGGAAATGTTTTTGCTGCATTGACAATGACTCAGAAGCCTTTACAACTCACATTCGGCAGCACAGAGATGACACAATGAGCAGGAAGGTGCGAGGCAATATGGGTTACCATCTCCCATGGCAATGACAACAAGCCACTGGCCTCAGGAGAAGGACAGGCGTCAACATCTGATTGACATGCACAGCCACCTTCCAGAGGGCTAAAGGGAGATTGATATCATTTAAATATATGTGCAGTATTACCATTACAATTATAGGTAGTCTTACCTTTGCACCTCTGGACCGGAGGTATCCTGACAGGGTCCATTTTGTTCCTCATCGTAACCTACAGGGCTTCTGTTCATCCTAACTTCATCTATAGCCGAATCGGCATTCAAACGTGTCCTTCACGGCTGCTACCTTAACCTAGCCTCTCTTTTACCAGGCAGTGCGAGCTTTGGCGGCTAACCACAACAACGTGATTTTAATAACCGAGGTGGAAGCACAGCTAATGTGTTTACATGGGACTACAACGTACTGTGACAACGTTACCGTCAAATGGACCTTAGTACGAGATACGATTAAATTTATTTAAAAAAAATTAAACGTATCCGCCAAAGAGATAACCAAGTCCACGTTAAGTATTAACGTCTAACCATAATCAGCAGTTAGGAGGCAAATAGTCTACTTCCGGTGACAACATTGACGGTCGTACACCAAGCCTACTTCCGGTAACCCTGACGTCATCAAAGTGCGCCATTTTCCATAAACAAGTTAAAACCCATAATTAAGACCAGTAAGATATGTTTCGTGGCGCTGTCTAAGACATTGGTTTCAATTGAGTACACGCGGTTTGCAGCTCGGGCTTCCGTTTTAATGCGATTTCAAGGATGAAATTTGAAGCGTTGGTATGTTACACTGCCGATACGAAATGCTTGTTCTTGAGCGCTTACATTTGGTTTGTATCCCCGCGAACACCCGAAGCCACAACGCTGCGTCGTGTACATTGTGTCAAATGTTTTTCTACACTGTCGAACACTAGTGGGTGTTGTTTAGTGAGCAAGGCAAATGTAGTTACTTAACAGGACCGCGCCTGAATTAACACAACTTTCTGACTGCGGTGTTTACACCTAGTTGATGCATTTAATTCTACCTTGCTTGACCGATTCATAGCGAAATATATGCAATATAGAGCACGCCCAAGCGTCTGCAAGAGCCAATGACAGGATTGTCGGTGATGCAGTTAAACACGCACAATTCTCTTGATAAAAAAAACTTTTATTTCCCCCCTGCAACAAAATTAAATAGAAAGGTCTACATCAGCTAACCGACTTTGCACCAGTTACGCAAACAAAAGGGCAGATGAAATCCACTCGCCAGCTTTGATATAGGATTGATACAGCGAATGAATGACTCGATTCCCCCGCTAAAAAAGGTGTGCACAAAGCACAGGCTCCTTCAGTCAACCAGCGCATCAAAATCTGATGTGCTTCAAATGGTCCACTCAAATTTTCTTTAAATAAAAAGAATAAAAACTAACAAAACAACTTTTAAAGTCCAAAAAAAAACTTTTGTACAGACTGCACAAAAAATAAAATTAACAAAATAAGTTAAAAGCATCAAAATAATAAAATCATTAAAATATATATTTAAAAAAAATCTACTTACTGCCTCATGCCCACCTGGCAAACAGGTGATGTCATTAGTAATTATATTTTAGCAGCTTTAAAAAAAAAAATGAGGCAATGCAATTGTGCTACAAAAGTTAACATGGTAGACAAAAAAGCAACTTCCAAAAGTAAATTAATAAAGTTGGCCAATATATTCAGGAACATGATAGGATTTGTACTTTCCCATCAGAAGCTTTGAACACCCTTTTGATATAGGCAGCGACCCTCCCCCCACCACCCTACACACTCTTTTCTCCACAACTATGCAGTGCGCATAACAATATGGTGCGGGCTAGTGCAAAACATTTAAGCATTACTTGCATGCGTACTCACACCTTCGTAGGGACACACCCACAGGCTCACATCCACACCCACACTTCCGATACCATCGTCCCAGATGGACAATAGCTCAACACCAGATAAAGTTCACACTCTCCGGCTATCCAATGTCGGGCACAACGATTTGGATCAGTGTTTTCTTCAGACATAAGCTACACAGTGTCAAAAGATGGGGGTGAAAATGGGTTAATCACTAGTTTTGATCAGAAGCTGGAGCACTAGCCCATTTAGTCCAGCGCAAAGTCATATTGCTATTGACAAAGCTCTCAAAGTCCCTCCAACATGGGACTTTTATTATAAATTTATATTTATAATAATTAGAAAATGTCTTAAAAAGGAATAACACTCACTGGAATGCATGCAAGGTTTACGACGTTACTGTAATGCCTAAAAATAAAAAGCTGCACCAGGACATACATATTATGTATGCAAAATACTGAAAGTTAAGCTTAATTTTAGCCCAAGATAAATTATGTTAAGAAGCCTCAAGTATTACCTAGTCATTGCTTAACATTATCTTTAACAATTCACTGACAGGCCAAGAATCGCTCCTCTGGGGGTGAAAAAAACCTTAAAATTAATATATTGTTGGAAATATATTTCTTACAAAAGAAAAAAGTGCATTCATATCAGTAAGAACCTAGATATTGACATCTTCTCTTATTACACCTGGTTTGAAAGCTCTTTCAAGAAAATGCAGCAAAAGAATCTTCAACCTGCCAACAGAATTTCAGCGCGTAAGGATTCATCTATCTATAGCTGGCTCTCGCACAACCTTTGTTGAGCAATAAGATAAGTTTGTAAGAACATAAGCAGCTGACTGCTCCACGTTTCGGCAGCCTCACTATTGCAACGATACAACTATCAGGGATTCTTTTCCAACATGCATCAGTTTATGAGAGGCGATCAGATCATAACTCAGCATGTTACAACAACAATGAGGAGACGAAAAAGACCCAAGTGTATGCACACCAGAGAGGTTTATGCATGAATTCCTGTAAAAAGGTGCAAATATTTGTGCACATTTTCCTGCATTATTACATAGTAAAAGCATTTTTGTTTTGTTTAGCCTCTGGCAAAAGCCAAGAGGTGTCTTATAAGAGTAAAGTCACATTAGCTCCTTTTTAAACACACCGATGACGTATGGCCGTCTGTCCATACGTTTGACTCTGTGCATTGTGAGATTTGGGACTATGGCACCCTATGCTGGTTTAGATAATTCAGTTTAATGTACCTATCTGGCACCCCCCTCCCCTGCCCTGCCAGCTACCTTGACGTAATTCGACTGCGGAAGGGGGAGGTCAAAGCCAGCCCCCACCCAACTAGATCCCCTGTGGTGCTTTTGGTGAAAGTCACTTTTGAGTGTGTTGGATTTGTGCGAGGCGTTATGAATCCAAGAGGTATAAGTATATCCCTAAGTTTACCCTCCCTCCTCCCACCCTCCCTCAGAGAGACACAGGGCATAAGGAAAGGGGGAGAAGACCCTCTGCCGAGTGAAGGCCCGTCACTTTGCCTCCACGTGGTTTCTCCCACTATGCTGGGCAGTGCAATGAGTTCCCCAGTCACCCTCCCCTATGGTAACCTGCAGAACAGAAACAGAAAACATACAAATTAGAAATACTTTAGATCTGAAACTGACATGGGCAGCTAATGTCATGTAATATTCTGGATCAGAAAATGGTTGGAACAAATATTTTTCATTGCATTGTCAATGAGCTGGGTTTGTCATCATCTCCAGAAACTCAGACTTGTGACCAAGAGCAAGGCATTTCCCCGACATACCGAACAGGTCTGGTGTGGACTTGCGCTAGACGCCATAGCATGCCGACAGGCGCTCCTTCAACAATGGAGGGAACTGCTCGGAAAACTGCTGCCAGTTCTCTTGGCCGACCTGGTCCTTGAAGCCATGCAGGATCTAAAATTAGACATATTGTCAATGTAGTCTAGTTGGTGGGAACACAAGTGTAGCCAGGGACGGCATTTTTGTGGCCCAGCTCCAGCACACGTCTCAGACTCAAACAGCATCCGCAGTTATGTCAGATTTCGAATGTCTTTGAGGTGATCATCACAGTGTGGGCGGGGGACATTAAAATTTGCATGAGTAAGGATTTGAGGAGCCACCCACCTTATAAAACATGTCTCTCAGGTCATCTTTAGGGCTGACCCAGGATGCCACAGCATCGCAAAAGAAAATGAAGTCCTGCACAGAAAACCACTCCAGTTATTCATCAAACCTCCTCAGGGATCACCTCAAACATCTCTATATAGTGGTTTTGGCAAAATGAGGAATTTAGCTCACCTGCACGACACCGGCTGGGTTGACTCCGATCATCACACAGATTCCGCGAAAGGCTGAATCTTTCTCTTCATTATCCCTGATGTTCCTCAGCGATGTGCACCTGGCAAAACAACAAATTTGCATTTTACAAATCTCCAACCACAGTTCTGACTAGCTAGCTTCTACAGAAGTAGTAAAAAATACTGCCTTAGCCTTTTCTTACAGTATTTCAATTTGAAAATTGTTAAAATGGTACATGTTGAATACAGGAAGTGCACAAACAAACGTAAACAAATGTATCAGCAAGGGATGTTTAACAGAAAGGGACTAGGTTTAAATAAGCTTTGCTTCTTTGTACTCCATTTTGGACATGTGGAACTGAATTGCAAACTGTATATATTTTTAAAATAAAATTAAACCATTACCAACTGTAAGTGTTCATAATTGTGAATTTTTTTAACTCAGATGCTCCTAAACTTGCTTTTTAAGAAAACACAAAGATGTACAAACAAGCCAGTCAATCACAGTTCTGCGACGCAGTTTGTGTGAGGTTAGGTTTTTTGGAGATGCCACGCCAGGCGCCGTGGCGCAATAGCATAATTCAGCCTTTAGGTGTCAAACTCATGCCATGGAGGGCCAGTCATGAAGGCAGGTGATTTTAATGATCAACACCTCTTTCAATTTGAGGAAGGAGCTCATCAATTTAAGCACATGCTGGAGAAACTGATTTTGGAGAAAACCTGCTGGGCCTCAGCCCTCCATGACACGAGTTTGACACCCCTGTTTTATATAATCGCCTTTTGATTATGCAGTCCTTTCCTCTCATTTGCACACCCCGCAAAATGTTTCATTTTGACACCACAGGACCAGGTGGGATTATGATACATAGAACACAAAGTGCTTGATATCACAGCTACATACAGTCAATAGTCGCGTCAGAAAAAAAAAGTGGTCCGAGTTAGTTCCTAAATGTCAATCAAAATAGTTCGGTTAATATGCAGGTTGTTGGAGCGATGCTTGTAAGTTTTTTGTTTAGTTTTTTTTTTATTCGAAGGTTTTATAGGTCACTTCCAATTAGATTACATTCCTTCTTAAAATAAAAAAAAAACTCCTACTAGCACTTACTGGAAAAACTACCAGCAGGAGGCGGCTATCTAGAATGCACAAAAAAGTGAAAGACGTGTGTTCTTTTCTAACAAGGATTGTGGATTATGGGCAAATTCCAAAACAAGTGCAGTTGTCATTTAAGTAGGTGTGGGGAGGTTCTGTACATTGTCTTTTAAATGACAATGAATCTATGATGAAAATAACATGTTGAGAACCGTTTCAAACATGAATGTGAGCCCCAAATAACCCTGTGCACATAAAATCTGCAGCAGCCGGATCAAGTATGAATCCAAAACCTACTATGTCCTTTTCTTACACTGGAAGAGGAAAAGACACTGATGTGACTCACCATGGCCTAATGAAATGCTGAAGCTGTGGCGCCACTTCCTGAGGACATACGTAACCCAGTCTGCCTATTGTAATGGCTGCACATAAAGGGAAACCATTAAGATCACTTCTGTCTTAATGATCTACCTGTATGTGACAACTACGTACCTGTGTTTTCCAGCAGAGTCTTGGGTGTGTTGGGTCTATTGATGATCTCCACCAAATGTGACAAAACCACTCCTACATAAGGCTGCATCTCTGCACCTAAAAAGGGCCAGAAAGTAAAATCCAATTATGATTATGCAAATTTCACCTGCAACTAGTGATATAGTTGCTTGATAGTTGAACTGCGGCAGAGATCTGTGATATCTGGTTCAGAAAATATTATGGGAACAAAGTAGATCATCGTTGGTCATTGAGCTGGATTGTTCATCATGTCCAGATATTGCTTTGAGTGAAAAGGGGCACGCTTTATTTACTCACCCATTTGCATGGCAATTTCCCCAATGGCCCACGTGGCGTTGTTACAAACTGAAATAAACTCTGGGTTCAGATTGAGGCCCAGGATGGGCATGAACTCAGCTGAAAAAAAAAAGATAGAAACCACATTGATTATAAACCGAGGTGCAAAAATCATAAAGTAGTTGGATAATTCATGAGAAAGGGCCTTACAGCGGAGTTAGGCCAATTGAGCCGAACACTCACCAACGCAGGGTTTAACATGGAGGAAGCAGACCTTTGTTAAATCTCCCAATAGAGCGAAGGAGCTTTGCCTCACTTCGGGCATAGTGTCCTGCAACAAAGCCAGATGTTTAATCACAGCACTTCAAAATGATATTGTCCAATTTGTGTGAACATCCGCTCCCTACCTGCATGCACTGGAACAGTAGCGTCATGATGTTCGAGCGGGCCACCAGCTGCTCCACATGACTGCCCAAACCCTCAGCCAGGCCACTGAGCAGATCCAGAGCCACAATCATAAAATCCTTGTCAGGAGCTTCATACTGGTCCGGATGTTGGTTGTACATCTGCAAAGCCAACATTTCACTATCTGTCATGCTGGGCATGTAATTAAAAATGTGTTTGAGCCTCACCATTGCCTGAGCTAAAGTTTTCTGAACTAGTGTGACACAGCGCTGGTAGACTGGCTCACAGTAAGGCAGGAAACCACTCTGCAGTGCAGTGGCAACTGAAGAGAGACACTGGAAGAGAGAATATTTTCATACAGCAAAAGCATCTTTGTATCTGTCTTTCAAAATAAAATACTTGTATAGCATTAAATTACATAGTTACCATACCTCCAAAAGAGGAAATAAATCCTTATCTTCATCCTTGAGCTCATTCCACTTTGCAATCAGAGGGGGCATCAACTTCTGAATATACTCCTTAGAAACAAGTACAATTTCTCATTGCAGGAACAAACCAAACAGCAATTAAAGTGCAACTTCAAGAATGTAAACACAGCTCTTACAGGTTGATTCAGGTGGTGACCCACTGAGTCTGCCAGAGTTCCAATAGCATCGTAGAGGATGAGGAGGTTCTTATGCTGGTACTTTCCAAAGGCAAAGACCAGCGTGTCCAAGATGAAGCTCAAATATGGTACAAGCTCTGTGCACGCCTCCTCCTCCAAGGTGGCAAATGCACTATAGTGAAAACAAAGATGGCGGACAACAACAACATGACTAATCTAAAAAAAACAGGAACATACACAACTCTACCAGTCAATGAATGATGTGGATAAGAAAAACAACATGTATCATTGTTATTCAATGAGTGCCACGTGGTATTTGCACATTGGAATAAAGATTAGTTGTGCTGCTCACCTGCAGGCGGCCTCTTGCACTCTTTTGTTGCCATCCAGAATGCGCTTGAGAAGCTCTGTCATGAGGGGTTTGAGGTAGGAGTCCGGGGGCTGGGAGACCACCCAATGTGCATAACGACTAAGAGTCCAGCAGGCAATAGAGCGCACTAGGGCCTTTTTGTCACACAGACACTGGATAAGGTGCGGGATGAGCTCTGGCAGGTAGGGGACCATGCCTTGCATGCAGCCTAAGTCACAAATTATTACATAACGTATTGGGCAATTTCCTTTGGAGACAAACTTTCAATCAAAGAAATCTTACCCTCAGCAATCGCCCCCAATACAAGGATGCCGGACTCTTTGACAACCCAGTCAGGATGAAAGAGCAAGCCTTTCAGCAGTGGCAGCAGGTGGGGCAACAGCTCATCTCGAAATACATTGGCAAGTACATCCAGTGCTGCTGCTGAACACTTTCCTAAAACAAAAAGCAATGAATCAGTATTCACCTTGTAGATTGAAAGTCCTTAACAGTCTGGTTAGTCAGTCACACTGGACTGCTATTATTTTGAACACTACAGTACAACTCTTATAGTGCATTGTCACACTCAAGACGTTACCACTGCTAACTCGAAACACTTACGTTACAATCCCATTTTAACAACGGACCATAAAAAGAGCCCATGAACGTTGCGGGAAAAATTATGGCGTTCATGGCACTGAACAACCAGCAATGAGTTTGTCCTGTTGATTATTATTTTGTGGAATACCTCAAACCTGCTTTCCTTTATTTGTAAAGGCAAATATCCCAGTATATCTATTTTTTAGTAAAAGGCTCAAATCGAGTTTGTTGTGTGACCTGCTGTGCAAGTAAAGTTTGTTTTTAAAATAAGACTAAAAAATAAGTAATACAATTTAATAGTTTGGACAGCAACTTCCATAGAGACATATTTGATTGGTTTGACAGATGACGTGCGCATTTAAATGTTACAAGTTCGACTGGCCAAAATGTGCGGGGAAGATAAGGTAATTTGACAATGTGGAGAGGTCACGCACAGTTTTGGAGAATTGGTGCAACATTACAAAATATTGGAGGTTCTGTAAAAACAGTTTCGATAATGCAGAGCGTTGTGATCCCTTTTTCCCTTTCAATTTAACTAACAAGACTTACGCAAGTTCCAATCAGACAACGTGTCGTCGTCATCATCGTCGTCATCTTCTATGTCCTCGCTGTCCCCTCCCTCTAAACCTTCGTGCTGCAAGGTCACAGTGCGCGACTTGTGGAAACGTGGCTTGATGTCCTGATCGCTGTCTGGTACTGCCTCATCTTCCTCCACATCTCCCTGTCCCGATGCACTCATAAGCCATGTTTGATATTTAACAGTACTGCAGCAGAACAATAAATGGCAACACTCACCTTCAACAGTATGATGTCTATCTCTGAATACTTCATCCCATTTACCAAGACAGGGATCAGTCTAGTTAGGCGGAGGAAGGAAAGTACAATATTCATAGGAAAGGAACCAGATAACAGGGCCCCATTGCAACACTATTAGCAATGCATAACAATAGCTACTCACTGCACCAGGTGTCCTGACAGCATCTCCTTGCAGATGGGTTGCTCCGCAAGAGTCAACCAAAATTCACAGGCTTCCAAAGCTACATTCTCATCTGGGTCCTGGGTGCGTTGCAACATGTACTGCAAGAAGAGACGAACATCAGTGACATGTATCATCACAAACACTAGTTGCCCCCTTCCAAACTAAACATGCCAAAATGGCAGCAAAAAACCTGGACAGTCCTCTTACGGTGTGTGAATGAAAGCTAGCAGTATTAGCTTAGTTTAACAGAGGTTACTCCTGGCTTTGTGCACAACTGAGGCTGGATGGGTGTTACCCCAGTGTTGTCTTTTACCGCCTTAATGTAAGTGAGCGTTTTCCAATGCACACCAACAACATGCAGATTGTGAGTTAAAAAGGCAAGCACATTTATTCGTGTACCCAGCTCGTCCTAGTCAGGACACATTCTAAACATACTTGCGGCTTTCAAAATAAGAGCACTGTTTGCCTTATCTTGTCCAATTGTGTAACCAAAACACTTTGCAAAAAAGGTTTATTTTTCCCCAAATTTCATTAGGAAAGAAAACTAAAGCCGTGGAAAAAACTACTAATTGTGTATCAATGAGCCAAGTCTGTAAAGTCCAGAAGAGAAAAATGTGTCCCCATTTCAGCACTAACCTGGATGATGCTGTGCATGTGGGGGATGAGCCGGTCAATGCGGACCTCCAGAAGCATGACCAGAGCCCGGCAAACATTCTTTCGGACTTCAGAGTCCTCATCTGCTGCCAGCACAAAGAGGCTCTAGATGGGGTGAGATTAGAGATTTGAGAGAGGGTAATATATAATTGCCTGGGCGCTTAATGTGCCTAACTAGGTCTGACTTGCTCCAGTATCCAAACAAACCTCTACAAAGGTGTCAATGTTATCCATTAGTGCCTGGGCTCTGCCAATGATGAATTGGTTCACGCAGGCTATGGCATGGGACCTGCAGCAGCCACCACGAAATAAATCAAAACAAAAAGTAACATGTATACAAGGAGAAACTACCACTGATAAGCATTTATAAATATTTTTGTTTGGTCCTTTATGTATTTTGGCTTGCAGAAAAAGCAAGACTATTTAGTCAGCTACCCTAAAACACGCTGTACTGTGTACACCAGAAAACCAATCAACTAGAGGCATCTCCCTCCGTCTTGTACCTAATTTTTGGGTTGCAGTGCTTGAAGAACTGAAGGAATTTGGGTATCATGATATTGAGTGGTCTGTTGAGAGCGTCGCTGTCCAGCAGCTCAGACGAGTCCTCGCAAATCTTCTGCAGTGCTCCAAACGAGCCCTGAGACACGGACACACACAGAAAGGCTGTCAAATCAAACGCAAACATACAGGGACACAGAGGAGAGAACAGAGTTGCGTGAGAAGACTTTTTTTTTTAATACAAATGTCAAAAAATAAATGAATGTGCAACATTCATCTACACAAGGTTTGCAGACATGTATACAGTAGAACCTCATATGTAAAATAACATTTGGGGAAAACATGCCTCAAAGGGTCACACATAAAATTGAGAATGAACCAACAGTGAGCTTCTAAAAGGAGAGTTTAGCTTCTTATTTGCCTTTGTGATGCCTCCATTTTAGGGTGCCGGTGATGGCAAAAAAATGCTAAGTGTAATGATAACCAGAGAACCAACATAGGAACACAAGACGATACGAGATTGGGTCTACAAAAACGACATTCGACATTTACAAGGACAATGAAAAAAAAAAAAATATATTTTTTTTTAAAGGACAATGCTACTAATTCAGAATTTTTTTCAGAATGAGAAATCTTGTGTATTAATCTTATGACACCGTTCTGCCCTTGCTGCTCAGTATGACATGGTTAAAGCAACATTACACATTGCAATCTTCTTTACACGAAGAGCTTTTAGTTGTATAAGAGTTGCATCAACGTTTTATGATGGTGAGTTTGACCCCCGGAACGGACCAGTGAAAAAGTGGCCCATTATGGATCGTGTTCTACCTTTACGGTTCCACTGTACATGCAACTTTGTTGAAGTTTCAATACGAAGTTGTATACACAAAAGTGTGCATAGCATGAGTAATAAGACATGATCAGTTTTGAGTGACATTTAGTAAGAATAATGTGCCATGTCTACCTCACATGTGTTGTAGTCCTCAGAGTTAAGAAGGTTGCAGAGCTGAGGCAGCAGCTCTGGCCATGACTGCAGTTCTCCCTTAGATGAAATTGTTGTAATTAGGATGCCTAAATGACAAGACAGACACTTCAAGATAGTGAAAAGCATAAAAGAATAGGTCTATTCATGCTTTGCTGGCAGCTGCTCTGGATCAGACAGTATGAATACAAACACCTTCACAGGGAAATCAGATGTTTTTTTATGCATCACCTCCGAAGCATTAGAGTACTGGGAGAAGATTTAACCAGGAACCCACCAATAGTGGCACGGATGAGTGGAGAGGGGTCGCCAATGTTGCTGACACATTCCTGCTTGATGAAGTCTGCGACTGTTGGCGGGAAGTTCTGGTAATGGGCCTTAACATTGTTTTTCAGGATCAGACCGCTAAGGGAGCGAGTTGGCTCATCTGGAAAGTAAGAAGCAATGGTTAACAAAAAGAGTGCAGTCAAATATAAGCAACTTATTTTAGTCATCCAAAAATTATAATCTTATAATATAACATCTGTAGCAAGGAAGAGGCTCTAGTCCCGCCACTCCTGGCAGCCACCCACGTGCTCCTCAAACTGCCAGAGCAAAACTCTTGCCCGGTTTCTTTTTGCTGCACAAAATAATCTGGTTAAGAAAATGCTGACTCCGGTTGACACAAACCCTGCAAATTGGCACAAACGTGCCAGGGGTACCACAAACTGGCACAATGCGTATTTTGTTAACACACCCTGTTGTTAACCCTGTGTGATTGCGTGTCACTTCCCTGATGCATTGCCAAATACAGTTAAAGAAAAGGTGAAAAACTATTAAAAGTATGTTGTGTTGGGTGCCTGGAATGGATTAATAGGATTTCATTTATTGATATGGGAAAAAAAATTCAGTTTTTCAAAAATTCGGTTTTAGAACAACCCTTTGGAACTGATACATAACAAAAGCTGGACATATCACTACATTTACATGTACTCCTGGAGCTGTCAACTGCATAATGACTCAACTTTAATTTCTCAAGCTTATTTAACATTGTATTTGGAATGTCAAGCAATTTTAAATAAATTAAAAAAACAAATTAAACAAAGACAAAAAACCTCAATGAAAGTAAAATGGACTCTCTCTTAGCAAAAAGTGCACTCATAAAAAAATCACAACCACAACCAGACCCCCTCTGTGTTAGGAAAAAAAGCAACAATAAAAACCACACACACAAGCAGTTATGTAGTGTACTGTTAAACGAATACAGGGGATCATAATTGAGCTGGACAACTTATCTGTAGTAGTGGAGTAAAATGCACTGTTCATTCTACAGCATCACCAGCATGTGTGGTGATGAGACATGAGGAAAACAAACACGCACATGTCAATTTATCAAGGTCAGCAAAGTTATCGACTTTGTTTTTTAATCGTCCGAGGAAACTATTGTGACAGGGCTACAAAAGCAAATGAGGACTGGAGTATAACAGAGCAGAGTTCAGGATGCCCACGTTTATGATTACATACACACCCCTTAAATTTATACTAGTTTTGTGTGGTCTATGCATAGCACGTATGTGCACCGCCACATCAAAGAACATCCCTTTTGTTCTTTATACTTAATTTTCCCCATTATGTCTCCCATGCACAACACACTCTTCAGCAGGCAGTGCGCCAAAGAAAAGGAAAGTGATTAGCCACGTCAAGGAAGTGCTCTTGTGAAGGCCAGTGATAATGATATTGTACAGTGGTGTCATTATCAAGACTTTCTCTTCCCAATAAGCCTGTCTCTACCTTCTTTGAAACACCACTGCCAGTGTGTAAGACAACCTCAAGATTAAAAGCATGCAAATTATGTTTAATTGGTGTTTCATTGCTGCATTTTATATGTCAGTGTGTTCTGTGTACTGGGTGAGTGACTTGGGTGTCAGTTCTGACATCCGTGGTCATTCTAGTATCGGACCTTCTGTATGTTACGATTTTTACTTATCATTTCAAGGCCTGATTCACCACCATTAGAATACAAGTCCCATCCATCCATTTTCTATGTTGCTTATCCTAATCCCTAAAATTCATCCATCTCATGATAAAGCTGTAGAACAAAACAGGAACAATGCTGGCTGCTGCTGCTGCTTACCTTCCGTTTTGAGTCTTGTTAGGACAAAGATGAGATAGTTGTTGAAGTCAGGGAACTGGTTCAGTTGTTCAAGTTTCTAGGATGCCGTTTAAGGACAAGATCATTTAGAGGAACAGCAAGCAAAATTGTATTTGACCGCCATTATGTTACATTTACCAGCATTTCTAACAGACGCATAATACCCAGAGAATGCAATTAGCATTGACTGTTAAATTGAACAAGTTGTTGTAAACACTGGGAGCATCCAGAGCTTCAGATCTCAGTGTGAGGATACTTGTTGGACGGCTCTCTGTGTTGCGGTGTCAGGCGACTGAGAGTCCTTAAGCAGCTGGAGGACCTGCTGAAGTCCTTGCTCATCTGGCTGCCACTCCATCCTGTGGACACAACACGCATTAAGCCCGTTTCTAAACCACCTCTTATAATAACTAAACGCAAAATGTTTGTGTTGACCAAATCAATTCCAGAGAGGCCGTAAATAAAGTTTAAAAAAAAACAAATAAGACTTGCCCGAGTTGTGAATACGCCTAAAATTGCAATTTTACCTGCGACCCATTTCAAATAGGTAACTGCAGGAGGACTATAAATCCCCACACGGAGCAGACCGGAGGCCGCAAACGAGGACAAACAACGCGGGCGGTTAAAATCGGTGACCCCGGCTTAATTCCTCCAAGTTAATCCTTCCCCCGCCCCCAGCGCCACCCGGTCGGTGTAGTTCCCCGGATTGAACGCAAACGCACGAATACGCACACACATAACAGCGATAAAGATATATAAAGACATGGAGGGTAATGCTAAGCGGCGATGCTAACTGTGGACAGCTAACTCAGGGCAACGGCGGGCTCGCGTGGTCCGGTCTGTAAATTAGGGCCAAACGTAACTTTGACAGACGAACGTACACTAAAGATAACCACGATAAACAAGTACATTGTTTTGCCTGATAAGAAACACCCGGATGTTGCTACGAACACTTTACTCGTGCGCCCTTCCAGTTTGGGCCTGCTCGAACTTTCAAGCATGGTGGTCACGTGCGGCCGGCACACATTATGGACCATTACAACACCAGAATCGACACAAAATCCACATGCTCGTCTCCTCGCTGGATAAGAACCTCGAACGGGGTTACCAAACGCAAACCGAGCGGCGACGTCGGCGAACAATGATCACAAACTTGTTGAACACGTTTCGCGAGGTGGTGCTAATGCTACCATGAGCTAATGCTAATGAAAAACAAAACCCCACCTTACACAATGACGCGACCGGCACAATTTAACAAGTGGTAAGCTTGAACAGTACAAACCTTGCAAAACAATACGTACAATGTTGGCTTTGCGTTGGGAAATAAATGCTGGGCCGCTCTCCTGCCTGGTCGTCCCTCGTAGCGGTTCTTGCTCAAACCCGCACACTGGTAGCCTGCTGGAAACTGGCCCCTGGCAGCTTCCGTTATGCACGTTTGATTTCTCTCGCGGTATTGCGCGTGTGACGTCACCACCTAAAAGTATGGCTGTTATTGTGTTTTTACAGCAAGCGTCAATATTGCCTTGTCAGGGTTCTTTTACTTTTTATCTATGCAAAATCGATAACATTTTATTTAAGGATTTCCTTATAGGTATTTATTTTTCTCCAAAGATAGATTTAAGTGGCAGCCTTTTACAATATTCTATGTAAAACAATTTATTTTTAGATTGGGAAAGTTTATCATTTTGAGAAATAACCACTCGTGACATCATCCAAAAAACAATGACAGACTTACAATCATAAAATACTGTATTTTGTTTCATATATTCTTGATGGGTCATTTTGTATTCATAAAACAAGACTTCATTTTACATTCATTATTACGTGCAACTTTTAGAACACACCACGCCCATACAATCTAACAGTATACTGTATGACAAAGCTTACAGACAAATTCAGTCGCAGTTTCATCAAGAATTGGTTCTTTCATCTAACAGCTGTATAGCTCTGAAATGTATATTTATTCTAAAAAAAAAATTATTTTTTTAGAATACTACTTTTGATAAACTGGCCTCCACACTGAATAGTTCCCCAACTATGAACACTTTTGATATTGTGTTCCACAAACAGTCGCCAGTTATGACATGTCTATATTCTCTGTGAGTTCAAATACAGTTGTAAAAAATGTGGCAGTTTATGACATGGAAAACATTTGACCATATTAATAACAGCACTACATTTTTGTAGACATGTATACAAGACATAAACAACATTTCACCCTGACTCAGCGATTGCCACTCAATATATGCAATGTTGAGAATCCCTGCTTTATACAGACTTTTGGAGCCAGCCCCTTACCTCTACCTGTATTTCCAAAATATATATTGCATTGTAAAGCTATAACCCTAAACTCTAAATACCCTTCAACAAGCTTACAGTATTTCCACAGAGGTTGGCATGAAGTGCTTTTCGTAACCTGATGCCCCACCATCTTCCTCTTCTTCTTCTTCG
This sequence comes from Oostethus manadensis, assembly GCA_024372805.1. Taxonomy (NCBI): domain Eukaryota; kingdom Metazoa; phylum Chordata; class Actinopteri; order Syngnathiformes; family Syngnathidae; genus Oostethus; species Oostethus manadensis. The sequence continues at coordinate 1,861,746 of QODF01000131.1, forward strand.
TCTGAATTCCAAGAATCCTCTGTGTCCGCCAGCCCACTCGAGCACTTTTCCTCATCAGAGTCAACCATTTTTCTGTATTCTTCTCTGGCACATCTGCGCGTCTGCTCACGCAGCCCTGAGGTAGATGCCGGTTTTGTTGTTTGGCTTTCAGGGTGGGAGTCTATCCCACACCTAGGCCGATGGATTGCCACTACCTCCAAAAAGGATATGGTAGGATGTGGCTCACACATGGGGGTGCAGATCCAAGCCAAGGGGTCATTCATCTACAGAGATCATCACATATATTTTTATTAGAACAATGATGCCACAGAATATTTAAAGCCTACTCACCTGATACTTCATCATTTTGAAGATGGTGCTATTGTACGGATCTGGAACGTTTTCATTTAAACAGACACACACTTTGCTTGCTCCTCTGTGAAAACTTCATATGAGAGTAGGTTTTGTTATTAGTAACGCTGAAACTATCGCATGTAAAGTCTAGATCAGGCACAAATATCTCACCTCAGTAAAACCGATAGACAGCCTAGTATGACCATGAGACTCACTAAGAGCAGGAGCGTTAATAGGTGTGCTGTGGAAGAAAGCAAGAGCTCGGTGAGTGGTGTGTCATACCGGCTCCAACGTAGACCAGAATATCAACAACAACAAAAAACATTTACATTGTGAATGAAGAAGCTCCTGGTGTTTTGTTTTGAACCTAACTATGACGTTGGGTCCGGGCCCCGCTTTAGTCACAGCCTTGATCCACACTTCATACTCTTGATCTGGATTTAGATCCAGCAGCTCAAATGTCTGACTTGTATCCCGAGGTGAGTATGTCACATTGTACGCCGCTGTAATGAGAAAGATATTGTCAATTCATTCAAGTCAAGCTCAGACAGACACCAAACTATGGGTGGTATTATTCTAATAACGCTATAAATTAAAGTATCCTATACTCGTTGGGTGTGTGGTGTACACAAGCAGATAATCACTGGGGTCTCTAGCGTCAGGTCAAAAAACATTGGCAGTAACAGCTGTGGCTGTAGGTAACCTCAGGATGTACAGTAGGTTGTTTTTTTTCTCCATTAACTGCACATGACAGCAGCAGATGTATTTCCAGTAAAGTCATCCCTCCTTTATCGCGGTTAATTGGTTCCAGACCCAACTGCGATAAGTGAATTTCTGCAAAGTAGGATTCAATACTAATAAATTGTATATTTCCATACTAAAAGCAAAGAAAGCCTGTTTATGACTTTCTAAATCTGTTTTTAACCACTATTAAAGAACTGCAGACACGAAAAAACACCCCTATAGTCAGTTTTATATTCCTATTATTTTTTGTTTATACCACAATGGGCAACTGTTATGTGGCGGCTACAGCATCACTGCCGGGACGCTAGAGACGGCCTCTACTCACAGCCATACTGTTGAACTCAGCAGCTGCATTAACGCTGCCTGAGCGTTGTGTCCTTAGGTAAGTGTTCCTTTCCACTTTCTCACGCACAAACCATTATTGAAGTTCAGAAATTCTGTTGTTGTACGTCATGAGTGTAAAACCTCAGAAATAAAAGCCTCTCTCCAATTACTGCCGTCTTCCAATTTACGCCCTATCCTCTTTGTGGTTTAGACCATTGGCTGTAATTACAGCATTTACGATAACTGATCAATTGCGACAACTTCAGGAGTTTCATTTTTAGCAATCAATCGATGTTGCTGTTTTTATGTCCCTTCTGATCTTATCAAACAAAGATATGACTTGAGGTGTGACCTGACATAGATAAGGTACTTGGGGGTTAATATCGCTAGAGATTTAGAGTTGAACGAGAATAATTATAAACAGGTAACCCAAAACATTAGACAAGATTTTGAGCTATTAGTAGGGTCGATTTTGGTAGTAGGGTCCAAGTCATTAAGATGCCACGACTGCTGCATCTATACCAGGCCCTATCCACAACAGAATCACTTCATCGCCTGGAACAAGCTTATTTCTAGATATGTTTGGAATGGCAGAAGACCACGAGTGAGATTTGCAACACTTCAACTGGCTAAGCACAAAGAAAGAATGTCTCTACCAAGTCTGTAGGATTACTTCTATTCAGCCCCGTTTGGATATCTTTACTGTTGGTGTAAGGATAACTACGGAGCTACGTGGAAGGCGATTGAAACATATTCTAAAAGGCGTTCAGGTGCCATCAATTTTTAGAGGAAAAGGGACCCCCACTGCTATTAAAGAACAAGCGGATTCGATGACAGAAACTACACTGGTGTAAATTTATCAAGGAATTACATTTAGGGAGAGAACAGAAAAAGCTCAGACTGATATTCTGTGACACACAAAGCCCAGGAAAGGCAGGGTAGCATTTAGGCGGTGGTCAATGAAAGGTATTGAAGCCATTGGTACAGCCAATGATAATAAAGAAATGCAGAGTTTTCAGACTTCAAAGGACAATACCAAACGGTGACCTGTTTAGGGATCTACACTTCAGGAACAACAAGGAAGTGGAAATAGTGCGGAGGAGCTAAATCCAGTAATAGAGGTGATGCTGAGCGCATATAAAACTAATAGCAAATCAACTCAAATTATCTACCGGTTGTATGGGAGCCTATTAGAAACAAAGGGTAATTCAACATTGTACCTGAAAACAAAATGGGAAAATGATTTAGTAGTGGAAATTACACATGAAGATCGGTATAGCATTTGTGAATCCCATTTCACTTCCACTAGCAATGGAGGGTGTTCCATCTGGAGAAATTTGGTCTGTTTTTTTATTACCAAAGTAGAAGATTATCAGTACCAGAGCCCTGCTGGAGACAATATGGTTCCTCATATGCACACCATACACATTTTTTTGGAGTTGTGAGAAGTTGAAATTATCTTGGGAAGATGCACACTCCACCTTGACCATGACGCCTGGATATAAAATCCTAATGACATGTGTTACTTTGTATATGGGACATGTTGCAACAGCAGTGCGGAAAGAGGACCACAGACTGGCAAAGGTGCTGACGGCCACTAGGAAAACCATCACCACAAATTGGTATACACTTAAATCCCCCACCAGGAACCAACGGCTGGACATTATAAAAGATATACGGACAATGGAGAGACTGACCCAGATATTACTCCCGAAGGGAGACTTGTTAACAAATGGTCAAAATGGACAGTATATGCAGAAAGCATTTAAGGACACTTATCTAATGTACGAAGGTTTACTGTGTAACGAAAGGTGTCGAGGCGCCTTTTGAATCCCTCCCACACTCTGCTTTTGTTTTTGTCCTTATGTGAATTAGTTTTCCAGTTTATGTGCAAAGGTCTGAAAAACCTACTAAAAACAAAGTTACAAAAAAAAAACCCCAACATTGCTGTTTACCCATTTGTCCATGTACACCTATTTGGTAGTAGAGGATCTGCCCCTTTTGCATGGCCAGCGGTCCAGGCTCCCAAAATAAGGTCACATGTGTGGCAGCAATGGAACTGACTTTAAATGAAGGTACTTTCAAGGGAGCTGGAAAAAAAAACATAAATACATTACATAAATCATTATCTCCCTTAGCAAGACTAATGATTTAATGCACGGATACCCACTTCCTTGATGAGAATATCCAATAACAGAGGAAACATGGTGACTTTGGCCACTGTGTGTCACTTTGAACAGCGACACTTGATAAGGAGTGTGTTTTTCAAAATGACCTACAGAGGGAGAAATAAGCCAAAGTTAAATGGTTTGCCTTTCTATAAATACTCATGTTCTTAATAATCACGTAAAACCATGTGAATGACACAAACCTCTAAATGTTACCAAAGCACGGCTTTCGTTCACTCTCATCCAGGCAAATTCCTGGCCTGGACCACGTCCTGCTTGTTTGTATTGGACCACATATTCCTTGACTGAGTTGATGTCAGGGAGCTGAGAGTGCAGATCCCAGGAGACGCTGAGGTTCTCCGTATTCATCCTGACATCAATGGCTTGCTCATTTCCCTCTTTATAGACACAAAAGATAAAAAAAAAACACCATGATGATTTAATACATAGAAGGACTTAAAATATACCAATTAGATTGTAATCAATCTTTGTCGAGTAGTACTGTATTGTATACCAGACATTTGGGCTGCATGTAATTATGTAATGGTGGAATGCCACGTCTCCGTTTGAATGTGCGCTTCAGGTTCTGTGTGCAGCATCTTCTGTTACCAAGTGTCAATTTAGCAGGATCTTTGTGTGCAAAATGCTAACTGTGATTCTGCGGCCTCTCTCTTGCTTTTACGTGGAGCTTTGTCTGGGGCACGCTGCCGTGGAACGTTTTTCACGAGGTTCAAACGATATTAATCACGCGCTCAATTAATGCCGACTCAGCCACCCGCAACAAGTGGCTGAAAGTGATATTATGCCAGAATGTAGTGTTCCACGCCGTTTTTATACTTGTTGCCGACCTTAGCACGCCAACAGCAGTGCTCAGTTTCAAGACCGCACACGCATATCTCCGTTGCTGTCCTCAGGAGCAACATAACACTACCTCATTATCCAACAAGCACGGTCACGGCTAGCGAGGTGCATTTGTGAACAGCGGTATTCCGACATTCTAACACAAGCAGGGCGGGTTTTTTTTTTGTTGCACATTCTTTGTGTTCTGTATCGTTGCTGGCTCTGCTGTGGTAACTATTGACAATTTGTTGGGGATTTTATTTCATATTGGAGAAGTGATTACTTAGTTGCCATTATATTTAAATTAAATATTTTGGTATTTCTTAATCAAGGATTTACATTCATATTCTGTCCAACTTGTATGTCACAGAATTCTGTAAAAATCAAACAAGGCATTGTTTTTGGACAAAAAAACTTATGTTTTCCTTTTTTTTTATGTACAAGTTCTGACACCTTTTCAAAAGTCGAAAATTGGCTAATCGGATAAGACGTAATCCAAGCCCACCCGTAGTCATACCTGGTGTCACGATGGCGAGGTAAGAAGGCTCTGTGGCACCTTGGGCGTTGTAGGCTGATATACTGACCGACGCTACACTCCTTAAAGAGGAGTTAAGGTAGCACTGCGTCTCATCGCACACCAACATGCCGCTCGGCTCGGCTGCGGAAACATTGACCAATTCAGCCGTGCCATTCCTGGACAGCAGCATAACTTCATATCCCAGAATGTGACCATGAGCCTGAGATTCAGGAAGCTTCTGCAGTGGGACAAAACAGGCGAAAAAGAGGACACTGTGACATAAGTGAATAACAAATAAATAAGTGTTTCACTCTGCAAAGTTAATCGCAAAATGGAGTGCCATATTCTTGTGAAAAAATGTTAGATCTTATTGGTTTGATTTAACTGTGGTGAGGCGCTGTTTGAAGCCACTACGCCACTCTTCAAATATGTGTATGAAAAACATAGGACGCCCCTTGACTGACTGTATGTCCCCAAGCCCCTATGGGTTGTGGTCAAAAGGCTTTGGAAGACATCCAAGCATTCATGTAATGGAGATATCCTCAAAGTGTTATGATCAGTCGACACTGGTTAATGACTTATGGACAATTACTTGTCCACCCGCTCTCCCGCTAAGACGTTTTGCAACCAATCTCGCTCAAACTTGAACCGTCCACACCAGTAAAAGGTGTGGACCAAATTAGGCGGTGATCGTGGCTGATGTTTTGGGGAGAACCTTGAGCTACATGAGAACGATCAAGTCGATCCAATGGATGAGGTCAAAGTTGAGTTCAACAACAGTGCCACCATGTGACGTGTTTGTCAGGAAAAACAACACAGGCAACATAATAGGGGTAGAGAACTCATTTTAACTAGTAACAACACAAATATGGTATAGTCAATGTAACATTCCGAAAATTAAAGGCTGTCTAAAAAGGTTATCTACCTTCCAGGTTAAAACACAATCAATATTAGTGGCGGGCACTCCACAATCCTTCCATACATCCATCTCTCCAGTGGGGGCTGAAACAACAAGTTGAGCTCCAAACGTTAAACGTGTGACATTTTAACCGCTGTAGATCTTTCCTCTTTGACAAACCGCCACCTGTCAAAAATAGGTCACCTGTCTCCGAGCTCCTTATTCTGTAGCTTGCACTCCAGTCGCTCATCAACCCGGTCGTACAGGAACAACGAAGCTGAAATTCATAGAACACGCCAGGCTGGACCGCATCACTGAACTCGTAGTTGACTTGGGCACCAATCTCCTCCTGTATTAAAAAGGAAAACGTGCTAACTGAGGTTAGAACGAGTTGCCATGTTTGAGCCTCCAGACCAGGGGTGTCCAAAGTGCACTCTGAGGGTCATTTGCAGCCCACGGCTTGCATGTTTAATTAGCCCGTGGCACATTGTAGAAAAATAAATACAGCGAGAATGTATGTATATAATTTGTGAGTGTATATGTAAGGTCAAAAATAATGGAAAGGATGAAATGCTGATACTAATAACTTATAACACAATGCTACTGTAAAAAAAAGACTATATGTATAGTATTTATATATTAAGTGTATGCATATATTGTACACAGTGTACACACGCACAAATATGATATACTGTATATATCATAGATATTATTCTAAACGGCATCATCTGGCTTCTCTCGGTGAGTTTCTCTTAGATGACAGTGCTTCTCACCTTATCGCTAACGGAGAGCCCAGCCACCCTACGGAGAAAACTCTTTTATTGATTAGCTGCTCCCCATACATCCCGGAGTACTCGTCTCCAGAACCACCGAACAGACCTTACTGGGGAGGCTGACCTTTTTACAAACTAAAAAAATGTATAAAAAAATATGAAAGTTTGGACACCCCTGCATTGAACCTAAAAAAGTTACCTCAAACCACATTTTGTCGGCCTCACTCCGAAATCGCACATCACACGCTCCCAAAGAGAGGTGCGCCTCATTACAGGTGGAATCCCAGGATATTTCTGAGGGATCTTGCTGGCTCCATGTGATCTTAGGAGGGGTTGGCTTCACTACAGGGAGACGATTAGCACAAAATACATGAAGGTGCAATCAACCTTAAAAAAAAACCCACCCAAATAGTAAAGAGCAGTGCTTCCTGGACTCACTGATGTCTCCTGTGTTGAAGACAACCTCTTGGGATTTAGCAGAACCTCGTTGGCTGACGGCCTTGACCCAAACACGAAGTTCATCGTTCATGGAAAAGTGCTCACGATCGATCAAACCACTCAAACGGTCCCCAGTTGTCACATGACCTTCTCTGGAGGCCAAAGGAAAGGTGATCAAGTATCTAGATGCTATCATTCTTGCCCGCTAATTAATGTCCTGTTGAACTTACTCTCTGTGCGCCATCTTCCAGTGTAGACTGTAATTTACAGGAACCTGAGGATCAAATGCATGATCCCAAAAGCAATTAATTTGTAGTAGCCAGCAGTTGTTGTCCGCACATGGAATGTGGCACTTGGGTTCAGAATGGATCAGATCTTGAGGACCCAGTGTACCAAAGAGTGCTATGAAAAAACAGAACACATTAATAGTATAACTGTCAATGCGGCCAACACTGCATATTGTTATTCTCTGATGACTGCTGACATTGTTAGAATGATTGCTATGCCAGTGACAACTAATTTGGGCCGCAAACATTGCCGCATTCAGGCGCACGGCACCTTGGAGACTTGCCAGCAAAGCACACTTGCGACACAATTGCAGCTTTCACGTTTCAGGTCAACAAAATGCACCACCGGTTTGTGTCGTAGAGCGAATACTGTAGTTAAACCCGCACCTGCGCTGCATTTTGGGACTTGTACCGGAAGTATCAGCAAATATATACTAAGATACTCTACTATGTGGACAGTTTTGACATAAAAAATACATACATTATATATACTTTTTGTTATATACGGTTGAACTTTTTAAAAATGTTATATAAATATATTTTAATATATGTACATATACAGTATAATTAATATATACAGTATGTGTGTGTCTAAAAAAAAATAATCAAAATGTCTAAGGTGCAACATATTACTACAATAATCAGCATATAGATTATATATTGATGCTCAAGGATAGGATCATAATACACTAAGCAGTATTTTCCTCTCTCGGTGCAGCATGTGACAGGCAACCGTTCGGAAACAGGAAGTCAGCAGACTGCACTTTCTTCACGTGATGTTTGCTTCGAACGAAACCAACACAGATCAGTCTGAAAACTACAAACTTTTTTTTTTTTTTGCCATGTGGAAAACTCAATGGACAGCACAAACCAGTATCAGGCTTTTTAGTCCCCTAGTTATTTATATTATTACTAGCCAGTTGGTTTAAAAAACACCCAGCACATGTAGGGTAGTGGCAAACTTGGTGTACAATTCCCGGCAATGAAGTAAAAAAAAACTCTTATTATCAAACCTGCGGCAGCAAAATCATTCTGCATGTTGACTAGCAATAACAAGAGAAGCCATCCTGCTGTAACAAGGGCCATCACATTTGAACCTGTTGCTCTTGCTCTGGAAATGTAAATAGAGACACACACACTGTGTAGTTAAGATTACTTTTAAGGAATACTTGCAAAAAGAGTATCCATTTGCACTTACTGTGACTTTGACTGCATCTTTCAACTGTGTGAAAAGGAAGCCTTATGTCACCCGGAGGTCCAGGCGTGCCACTGGTGCAGTGTGAATGTGCACTGTGGTAGACTTAGAAGTTTCATTCTTTTCCAAAATCAGAACAAGATTTGATACTTTGGCACAAAAAAAGAGTTTTTACCAAACTTTCATATATTTTCCAGACAATGCAAAATGGTTTGTCCATAAATGTGTAGCAGTAAAAAAAGGATGTGCTGAACATGTGTTGTCTAGTCATCGATAAAGTAAGATAAGAATAGGCCAAGACAATTACATTAGGCCATGGGTGTCCAAAGTGCAGCATGGGGGCCATTAGTGGCACGTTGCCAGTTTTTTTTACTGACCCGTGGTATACAGTAGTCTAAGATTACAATAAAAGACGTCATTGGTATTTTTGTATTTTATATATATAATATATAATTACTGTAGTACTGTAGTTATTATTTCATTGTAATTCTAGTTATTTACTTGAAATCCTGAAGAGAAGAAGTATCACAAACCGGGAAAATATTATTATCTTTTTGGCAGTGATGTATAGTCAGGGACAGCAGGTGAAGCAGACCCTCAACAGTCACAATGAAAAATAATAAAATGAATAATTAATTCATTTTCTATGGCGCTTGTCTCATTAGAATCACGGGGGTATGCTGGAGCCTATCCCAGCTGACTTTGGGTGAGAGGCGGGGTACACCCTGGACTGGTCACCAGTCAATCGCAGGGCACATATAGAAAAACAAACATTCACACTCACATTCATACCTATGGACAATTTAGAGCACATGTTTTTGGAATGTGGGAGAATGCTGGAGTACCTGGAGAAAATCAATGAGAACATGCAAACTCCACGCAGACATGTCCGAAGGCGATTCAAACCCAGCTTGTCCAGATCTCCTGACTAACCACATGGCCACGGTGTGAATACAAAATAAATAATGACAAATACTAATATTTGTCCATTGAACTGTATTGTAAATGTATTTTCAGTATGAGCGCATTCGTTTCTTAACATTTTCCTCAATAAATGTTTTATAATTTCCTTAACAACATGCTGAGTTGGATCATGGCGCCTACCAGTTTCTGTTTGTCAGCATGTCGCCAATATGTTGAAAGAACCTTTATTATAGACCATTGACCTCCCCCCACATCACTCTTTTTTATCACGAATTGTGACAATTGACTTGGTTAATGCCAAGTAAATAACCATAACATTTTTTGAATGAAGTTTTACTTTTACGTTTTGTGACTGGTGGTCCAGGGTGTACCCCGCTTCCCGCTCAAAGCCAGCTGGGATAGGCTCCAGCATACCCGCGGCCCTAGTGAGGATAAGCGGCATAGAAAATGAACGGATGAATGTTCCAATACATTTGGTTTGCATTGGATCAGCTGGCAACACCGGTCCCTGCCAGTACCAGCACCCTTACATGCATACCCTACAGTTTTTTTTTTTTAAAGAGAAATTGCAATATCTCCGTTGGGCATCTCTGTGTGGAGTTTGCATGTTCTCCCCGTGCATGCGTGGGTTTTCTCCGGGTACTCCCACATTCCAAAAACATGCATGTTAGCTTCATTGGCCGCTCTAAATTGTCCATCGGTATGAATGTGAGCGTGAATGTTTGTTTGTCTATATGTGCCCTGCGATTGGCTGGCGACCAGTCCGGGGTGTACCCCGCCTCCCGGCCAAAAGGCAGCTGGGATAGGCTCCAGCATCCCCGCGACCCTAATGAGGATAAGCGGTATGGAAAATGAATGAATGAAATTGTAATATAGCATCTACCCGTGCCTACATACCGTAAAAGCAAAATCTGCTTTGGTTAACGTAGCATTTACCACAAAATCCCGTTCTCAGCACATTTCCTTTTCTAAAGTGAGACTGATTTCTGGTTCTTGATGTGCGCAACCGGCGACCACACTACTTGACCCTTGGTCGCCATAAGAACAATTTTATTTCACAGAACCTCACTGCCACAAAACGACTTTATCTCGATAAAATACTGAAGTCATCCCACGTCTCAATGTCACATCTAAAGGGGATTATCCTCAAAGGGAGGCCAAATAAAATCAACAAAAGCTGCTCCCAGTGCCCGAAGCTAGCGAGAAGACAAGCAGAAATAAATCGCTGCTTACCTCCTTCTAATGAGAAACGTTGTACATGGCCCTTCGCTGGTGTTCTCGCGATATGTGACGACATTTACGGGAAAGTCCGAAGTCGGAGGCCGCGCCCCTTTTGGAATACACCCCGGAAGTACTAGCTACCTTTTGACGATGAACGTCGACAAAAGCCCCGAATGGCCAGCTTAGCTACCATTGCAACAAACAGCACAATTACTCAGCCATTTGACAGTCGGAAGATGTTTTTCATGTCAAAAAAGACGTAAGTACCAAATACAGACTTAACCTCACAGCACCTAAGAGTTTGTCGGCAATGTTGCGGTTATGTGTTCTTAAATTGTTTCTAATGGGATGTTGGCATTGTTGCAATTTAGATTAGCTAACGTTTACAATAGTGTACCCATCTGTTGGTAAATATGTCAAATTAATAATTATTATTATTAATAAAAATTATTATAATATAATAATTATAATGATTATTAGTAGTTATTAGCTACTAATAATAATTATTATATAATAATAATATAATATTATAATTATTAATAATAAATTATTCATTCATTCATTTTCTATACTGCTTATCCTATCACGGGGATGCTGGAGCCTATCCCAGCTGGCTTTGGGCGGGAGGCGGGGTACACCCTGGACTGGTCGCCAGTCAATCGCAGGGCACATATAGACAAACAAACATTCACACTCTAATGGACAATTTAGAGTCGCCAATTAATCTAACATGCATGTTTTTGGAATGTGGGAGGAAAGCGGAGTAACCAGAGAAAACCCACACACGCACGGGGAGAACATGCAAACTCCCCACAGAGATACCCAACGCAGATTCGAACCCTGGTCTTCCATATCTCCTGACTGTGTGGCCAATGTGCTAACCACTCATCCACCGTGCGGTAATAAATGCGGTAATAAATTAATAATATTTCAATATTATCACTAAAAAATGATACTGTACAAGTCATGAACACAGCAAAGTACCACACCACACAATAAACATTGTTAACTATTAACTCAGACTGTCAGTGATTATGACAGTGTACTTAATGTAATGGCTGATAGTTGTGTAGTTTGCCTCCAAAATGCGTTTACATTTTGAACACAACCAAACCAAACAAAATAGCAGCAGACAACATCATAATCAAATGAACTATTATCATAAAGAAAGTATTTATTAGGTGTACCCCGCCTCTCGTCCAAAGCCAGCTGGGATAGGCTCCAGCATACCCGTGACCCTAATGAGGATAAGCGGCATAGAAAATGAACGAAGGAATGAATGTTAACAAACACAAAATTTGACACCATTTAGCAACACTACATAGTTAATATTCCGACAAACAAAAATGCAATTGCATTTATAAATTGACCAAAAGTTCATAAGAAAAGTTAGGTGCATATTTTTAATAATAATCTACAGTTCTCAGCAGAGGGAGCTGATCTCGCTTTTGCTGCAGCCCCACTTGCAGCAGGCATTGGAAAGACCCACCACCACTTCCCGGCCCTTGCGGTCCGCTTTCCGCAGGGCTTCTAGAATCTCTTCTGTGATAAAAGAACGCGTTGGCCTGCTGAAGGCTTTGTCGTGGTTTTCTCTTAACATGAAATCCAGATCCCTGTTTCTGTGGAGTATGCTGTCCATCATTGAACTTTGGCTCAATTCCTCCGAGGACTCTTTTTCAGGAGAGCTTAAAAGGTCTCCTGCTGCAGTAAAATGAGCAAAAATGGAAACAAAATCATCATTACAGCATTGGAACTGATAAAAAAAAAAACGCAGTAATTCCTGAAGAGACAATGTCAGTTTCTCACCTGACGTCCTGAGTGACCGTTTCCATCGTGATCCACCACAGGTGAAAATAACCGCTCGGATGAACTCGCGACCGCAGAGCTTGACACCATATACTGGGTCGTCCATTGTCTCAACTTCTTTTGCCAGAAGACACGCTACCAGCACCACAAGTTTCCACATCGTGCCCCAAGGAAAGAAAAGCAGCGCAACAATGACAAAGCTTTCTGAAGCAATTAGATATGTTTCTCTCTCCCTGTTTGCAACAGCTCTGACTGTCTGGAGGTGACCCAAGCGGGGCTTTATAAAGGGCTTTGAAAACCCGTCAGGTTGACATGCATATTGTGCACGCAGAGAATGAAAGATTTGACAGGGAGATACAGTCAGAGACCTTTATGGAGAATAAAAAGCGGACCAAAGGTCAGAAGAATGTGAAGCGCTTTCGTCACCTCAGTTTCACATGTAAAACCCGCCACAACAATGAATCATAAGTATAATTGTATGGATCATAACGACATCAATCATGTGAACACCATGCACACGGTGTGAGCTGCATAACAAACATAACACTTGAGCAGTTGTTGCAAGTATATCCTTATACGTATTTAGGCATAACTGAACAAGATTCTAGATTACATCCTACCCAAAGGCAATGCAATTATTGTGCTTGTACCTCTAGTTAGCAGTTCATCATGATGGAGTTATTTATAGACTGCTACAAATTGCAACTAACACATTGTTCATTAAATATCACTTGTGACAGTGTCAAACCATCTGACAATTATTTACTTCATAATTCTTTATAAAGGCAGATTTTTTCATAGTTTCTCATTAGATCCTGTTTACCTACTTCCCCCTACTTAAAGCTTGATTATTATTATTATACATGACTACATTAGGATACATTAAGGCAGTTCACAGTTGTTTATGTATAATTTTCAGGCACAAATGAAATTATCTATGACGTCCACATGTGCACCGCTACCCTTTTTGCCTATCCTGTCATTTATTTTCATAAAGGTGAGCTGGGAGAAGAGAGACATCACAGGTGACATTTCCAAAAAATTGATAACATAGAGCTTTTTTGTCACGAGTCACACAAAATAAAACACTTTTTATCTGTGTAGTTATTAGCCAAAGGTCGCTCATTTGGAAAGTTACAATAGCATGATGAATTTGCAATTAATATGACAAAAGCCAGAGAACAATTTGGCATTTCAGGTATGGCATTCATTAAGAAAAAGTCATGCAGAGTCACTTGGATTCCTGCCATGTACAATGTAAATTATGCAGTAATGTAACATAGTCACACACACAACTGTTCCATGTTTTAGATTAGGTAAAATAACTAAAAGCGGGGAGATTTCCCTACCTTATGACTTGACAATCCATTACTACAGGGTTTTTTTCTTTCGCTTTTAGAAAATCGAAACATGGTAAAACACAGGAGGTAAACAGTTGTAATAATTGCTGAGATTTGGAAAAGGGGTAGGATTAAATTAATTTGTCTTCTTGCTGGTCCATTCCAAACATTTGGAATTGCGCAAATGTAAATGTTATGTCCCATAATGTAATTTTGTTACGCATGTTTAAAATAAACACAGAGACAATTATTTATTGCAAAAATATTGACGTTTATCTGTCAATTTTTAGGAGGATATACTATTATCAATGCTTGGAAATGGGCGTGCAGACCTTTGTAGTAATACTATGCTACTACTATCCCTTTAAGAGAAATTGGTCGCACTCAGCCAATCAGAGACAGGAAGGGGGAGGAAGGGGTGCGGGGTGGGTAGCAACAGTTGCCCTGGTGAGGACGAGGCGCCATAGCCACGGTAGCCCTGGCGACAAGAACCCGGCAACGAGAATCAACAACAACAACGACTGAATCGGCCATAAATTTAAAAGACGACATTTTACCGCCGGGAAAAACACACGTGGAACCACAGGTGAAGTTCACACTGGGGATATTTGACGTCCATTACTGGATGACATGAAGCCCGCTTTTTTACCCTTGTTGTTTCAGTAGCCATAATAGACAGCCGGATTCTATAACATTACTCTTGAAGCCAACGCTAATTTATCGTGTGGCATTCGCCGAGTGCAGCCACTCGTCCTCGGGTTGTCAGTGAATGGTCTGCCCGCCTGCCTGCCGTGACGATGCAGGCAACGGATGCTGCGGGCCGTTGTTATGGCGATGTCAAAAGCGAAAGGTAACAGTTACAAAATGGCGGTTGCTGAGGCGTTAGCTCGATAGTTAGCGTCAGTGGGGTCACGCTGCACATGGCTTGTGTCGTTATCCCGGCGTAATAGTTTCCATTTAGCCTGTAACGTTTCGCAATCATTGAACAAACAGCGTTTCGTGTAATGCAACACAAAAGGCAACGAGCACGTTGCATAGAAATCACAAAAAAATGCAGATTTAGGATATCCGTCAATGTTTTTCAGCCTTTTTTGAGCCAAGCCACACTTTTTTCCTTCCAAAACTCCCGGGGCACACCACCAGCAGAAAATGCAAACATTGATCTCTGTAGCCTATAGAAACAATATAAAGTCAATATAAAGCATTGCCAACTACTATTAATCTTATTACATTATTACTCCGCCGATCATTGGACAGCACAGACACTCAGCAATGGCGTATTATTGGCGGACTCATTTTCAAAAAATATTAATACACCAATTAGGTGAAAGTGGATGATTTGACTACGCCACGGCACAGTGGTTGAAAAACACTACTGTGGTGTAGCATGCGTATGAATATTGGAAAAGGACAAGAATAGAGCCTCCCAGGTTGGGCCGGTGGGGATATTGACCATGTAAGGGGCGTGGCAAAACAAACTACTGTGTATAGAATGATACAAATATAAGCTGGGTGGCCTTGTAGTCGGCTGCAAATGCTATTATTTAACTTGACCGAGTCAGTTTTATTCTTCAGTCGAAGAGTGGCCCATGTTGGTCACATATAATGGCCCAATCGCTTCTTGTTCAGTGACACAAAACATTAGGTTCATTCAAACAGACACACACAAAATTGCCTAGTAAAGGAATGCGGAATGCAGCGAAGGACCTTGTTAGCATGTTCTACTGTTAAAAGGCAGCGCGATCACATTACAAGTAATAAGACGCTACAGATGCCCCACCTCCTCATTAGCTGGTCTGCCACTGTATTTCACTCATGTATTTTGCATCCAGTGGAATAAGTAGGGAATTACTCTACCTGTCAAGAATTAAACAATATAACAATACTGACAGGCCTGTGTATGTGTTGATGCAGATTTGAGGTCCTATCATCCAATGATTACCCCTTAGATCAGGGGTGTGCTTTTAATGAGCAACACCTTCTTCAATTTGAGGGAAGGAGCACGATTAAATCACCTGCTGGAAAAACTGTTTGGAGAGAAAACCTGCAGTGTCTCGGCCCTCCATGGCACGAGATATGACATGACACATATGCCTTAGATAATGATATAAAGTTGTTTCTTGCTTCCAGGGTGATCCCCAACCTGTGTAATGGCCACCTCAGGCTATGTCAGCGAGATCCAGCCAGTGGCCCAGTCTCAAGGGGCCGTTGTCACATCTGGGCAGCCTGACGCCAGTGCTACGCCTGCAAATGCCCCTCAGTTCTTAGCTGAGATCCAGACAAATGTGGTCACCCCTACTGTTGTCACATCCACAGCCCAAACTGGACCTGAACCTGAACAAGCTGTTTCCATCAGCTCTCAAAAGCCAACTACAGTTAGTCAAACCCAGACCACAGCTCCAGCTCAGCCCGCTCAGACTCATTATGTGACAGCGGAAATCCAGGGTTCCCCCTCACAGTCTGGAAATGGTCAAAGCGCTCCTCAGTACATCGTTGTTACAGTTACAGGTAATGCTGAACAAATACAGTATATTGATGTAATGCTAGTATGCATTCATTACATTGCACATTAAGGTCTTCATGTTTGTATGGGTAAAAATAAATAGAAAGACAAAATAATCCCCAAAGTCAGAATTTGTCATTCTACAACACCGTATGATGAAGTGATTGCTCACACAAATGGGTTGGCAAATCAGTGTGAGTGCAGGTGCAGTAAATCTGGCAAGTGTGAGTGTGGCCTTGTGGTAGATGGCAATAGTGGGCCATTTATAATTACCATTTGTCTTACAGAGGGGTCCCTTCACTCAAGCGACAGTGTATCTGACTCCAGTTCCCCTCCAGCTGTCGTACAGACAGGAGTTCCCACGCAAGTCGTTCAACAGGTCCAATCAGCCCAGCAGGTGAAATGCTCTTTAGTGCAAAACCCTTCACAACCAAATGTCTCTGTTAAAAAAACATATATGTTTGTTTGACCAGAGGTCTGTAGTGCAGGCCACCTCGCAGATAGCCAAGACCGAGCCCGGCACACAGCTCAGTGTCACAAATCTACAGCCAGTTCATATCAGCCCAGAGGTAAGTGGAATACTGTAGCAGTTAGTTCTTCTAGGATCTCACTAATTGTTTTTGATATGCCTGACTTCCCATTTCCCAAAAATTGCAATGGAAGTTTGCATTTTTTAGGTGTTTGTTGCACTAAATTTGCAAGAAAAAGTAGAGTTGGAATAAATTGTTGTGATCTTCCTTCTGCATAGGGACATTTAGGTAACTCATGAGTAAATATAAAGAACAAATAGACTGAGAAAAGCATTTTAACAACATGCCACACCAAAATGTCACAACCTTGACATTCTGAAGCAGAACATGACCCCATGATCCTTGTCCTTTAATAAGATACAGTGGTGTATAGTAAAATGCTTGCTGAACATGTGAGGGTTGTACTGTTCTAACTTTTGTGACCACTGAAAATGTATGCTTAGTTTACATCATGTGGTGGCATTTAGCTCCTTAGTCAAAGCGCAGATTCTATGGAAGAAAGGTTTTCGCTTTCGCTTCATGGCTGGCTAAAGAATACTACAGTATATTCCAGCAGCTGTCAGCCACCCTAACCAGCCAGCCATTAACTGGTGAAAAGAGACTCATCAGTTACACCCAAGTGGGTCAGGGACACAAGGGATATTTCAGCTATAGAGTTAACGGACGTTCATAAATGAGTGTGAATAATCTGAATCTTACGAATGGAAAAATTGATGTGTCAGTGTGTGTTTTTTGTAGGTCCAACAACAGCTGACGCCAGTGCAGGTGCAACATGTGTACACCAATCCAGTGCAGTATGTGGAAGGAGGAGATGCCAATTACACCACTAGCACCATGTTAGCGTAATTCCCTATCTTACAGCATTTGTGGGGTTTTTTCTCATGGCTCTAACTAATCTACCCTTTTTTCCATCACCCATCCAGTCGTTCCGGCACTTTCCCTTACACTGACACCCTGTACACCCAGACCACCGCTGCCCAGTATTATGAAGGTCAGCCAACATCAGGCTCGCAGTCCTCCACCCCTGGTACACCTCTAACTGTCTCTGTGACCGCTGGCACAACAGGAGCTGTGTCCATGTTTGTGGCTCAGCCTAGCAGTGCAGCAGGGGGAGGGGCAACAGTGGTGTCCACAGGTGGCACTTCAAATGGGTCAGGGGATGGGGCGGGCACTAATGGTGGCGCCACAGGAAGTTATGTGATCCAAGGGGGTTACATGCTGGGCAGCAGCAGTAGCAGCGGCGGGGCAGCTGGCAACAGTCAGAGCTACTCCCACACCGCCCGCGCCTCCCCAGCCACTGTGAGTATAACAGAGGGCGAGGAGAGTAGCGTGCCGTCGGCAGACAAGAAGGTATGCAGAGGTTTCAAGCAATTTCCACTCATTTTGTACTCATTTGCACGACCCTTTGGTGCCGCACACTAACGTCAAGTGGAAAGCACAATTAAAAATGCTCAGATTCCTACCATAAGAGAAAACAAAATAATACAACCCTATCTTTTGTCATTGAACCCAGTTGAAGATGATGAGGTGAAGAACACCATTATTTTTAACTGTGATTTCCAGGTCAAAAAAGACCAAACCATGATCTCATTGCTTTCATACCATTACAGTGCATGTGATGAGAGGCACCTTTTGATTTGCCTGGAATGCCTCATGACACCATGACAGCAATGCCATCCTAGAAAAATCATCCATGTGATATTAGTTTCCAATCTATCTTTGGCAAACATTCCATCAGTATTCCAGGTCATTATTTCATTGCATACCAATGTTGTATGCCACGGCACGCACACAAAGGTATTTGTCTTTTCATTCCAAATTGATCCACAAAATGTATATAAACTGTTGCATTAACTAACACATACGCATGCAGCATATGTCTGTTTGATGTCGTTGTTTGGAATGTTTGCATTATTTACTGCTTTGCTAATTGCACTAGTCTCCTGTTTGTCCCTTGCCTGCTGGTCAGGTACAGTGGTTGCTGGACAACTATGAGACAGCCGAAGGAGTCAGTCTGCCACGCTCGACGCTCTACTGCCACTACCTGCTGCATTGTCAGGAGCAGAAACTGGAGCCTGTTAATGCAGCCTCTTTTGGGAAACTCATTCGATCTGTTTTCATGGGGCTACGCACACGACGGCTTGGCACACGGTAAGATGGGTTATTCAATTAAGATAGATTTTTACCTAATCATGCATAATTTGACTTGTGCTTGTTTGAAGGTAGCAACAATATACCTGTTCATATGTTTTTCACTTGCAAATTATCAGTATGTTATGTGAAGATAAGAGCAGTGCAGAGACAGTCTGCTCACTTTCTCTTGAATAAACGCCTACACAACAGACAGCTGTATTTGCATATAGAGGTAGTGCATATATTGTTAATCTCTGCTCCATTGCGGCATTCTAAGAGGAGATAAATAGTGTAGAAAATCTTAAAGCATAGCAAAATGGTCTTAGTGTGGGTGGGAACGTGGGCAGTGATGAAAACACACAGCATGTGTGAGGGTGAGAGGAGAGGCTGTGCAAGTTCATTTGTTCATCAAGTTTGGCTGAATTATTTTTTCAGGAATAACATCATGTCAGTTCATTTGATCGGCAAATAGGAAGGAACATAGTATTAGGAATAATATCATCTAGTCCATATTACTGTAAATGGAGCTCACTTCTAATATCATAGATTCAATTTGTGCAAAAGAATAACCCTTTCTCTACCTGACAGAGGTAATTCGAAATACCATTACTATGGGCTAAGGATCAAGGCAGGCTCTTCTCTTCTCCGCTTAATGGAAGATCAGCAACATCTTGCTATGCGGCAGCAGCCCTTCTCACAGAAACAGAGGTATGCACATTTCACCACTGTGAACCTTTCCCTCACTAAGTTTTTGCTTCAGTCATTGTTATTGTGTTGTTTAAAGTATACTTTCCTTGGTCAAATCAGGTTGAAGCCTGTGCATAAAGTGGAGGGAATGACCAACGGGACGACACCAGGAACAGGCCAACAGCAAATTCAACAGCCGGGTTCTGGACTAGTGGACATCAGTACCCAGGTTCAGCAGTACCAGCAGTTCCTTGGTAGGTTCATTTCATTAGATGGCAGTAGAGTCTTTAATGACTTTTCAAACTGAGTGTCTGTGTTTTTTGTTTAGATGCGTCCAGGACGCTCCCTGAGTTCCCAGACATTGACCTTCAGGGAAAACCCCCACCAGAGGGAATTGAACTGGATCACATAAAGAGCTTTCACCTGCTCTACAGAGAACACTGTGAGGTAATAAACACAAGCATCTGTATAATTTTGTACCTAATACAACACATAAAATTTACTGCAGAAAGAAAGTCAGCTATTGTCCACAGGTTTATTATCCACTACCAGATTGGTCTAAGAATTGTTTTTCTTTATTTTTGTTTTGTTAGGCCATACTGGATGTTATGGTCAATCTTCAATTTACCCTGGTGGAGACCCTGTGGAAAACCTTCTGGAGGTTCAGCCAGAATCAGGCTGGAGATGCCACAATGGCTGTGTGAGTAGTTCAGATTTGCCAGTAACTGATCTACTTACTCAGTGAGCAGGGAGACTAATAGACAACAGACATTCTTTTTCTGTTTGGCATGAATATATGATTAAAAGCTGTGTGTTACCAGTCACGACGAGTCCGAGAAGCGTCTCCCGAAATCCTGCCTTGTGCTGCTGTGCAAGTATGAGCCTGTGTTGCGCTGGAGCCGTGACTGTGACAACAGCCTGTACCAGGTCCTGGTGGAGATCCTCATCCCAGATGTCCTCAGGCCAATCCCCAGTAAGGCAACTGTATACAATTAGACAATGTTCATAAATATTTGCATATTCCTCATTTAGCATTTGTTTTAGGAATATGTTATGTTCTTCTGGGTTTCACTGATATTGTGCCGTAGTCTGTTTGGGTACCTTGTCTTATATATAAATATAGACAGTGAGGGAAAAAACTATTTGAACCCCAGCTGATTTTGTAAGTTTGCCCACTAACAAAGAAATGATCAGTCTATAATTTCAATGGTAGCTTTATTTGAACACAGAGACAACAATAATAAAAAAAAATCCAGAAAAATGCGTTTCAAAAAGAGTTACAATCGAGTTTGCATTTCTATGAAGGAAATAAGTATTTAATCCCTTTGAAAAAGGTGCTTCAGTACTCGGTGGCAAAACCTTTGTTGGCAATCATAGAGGTCAGCCGTTTCTTGTAGTTGGTCACAAGGTTTGCACACATCTCAGGGGGGATTTTGGCCCACTCCTCTTTGCAGATCCTCTCCAAGTCATTGATGTTTCGTGGCTGGTGTTTGGCAACTCCAACCTTCAGCTCCCTCCACAAATTTTCTATGGGATTAAGGTCTGGAGACTGACTAGTCCACTCCATGACCTTAATATGCTTCTCCTTGAGCCAATCTTATGTTGCCTTGGGCGTGTGTTTTGGATCATTGGCATGCTGGGATACCCAACCATGACCCATCTCACCCAACACTTGACGGTACATGGCCCCATCCATCCTCCCTTTGATGCGGTGCAATTGTCCTGTCCCCTTGGCAGAAAAACACCCCCAAAGCATAATGTTTCCACCTCCATATTTGACGGTGTTTTTGGAGTCATAGGCAGCATTCCTTCTCCTCCAAACACGGCGAGTTGAGTTGATGCCAGAGAGCTCAATTTTGGTCTCATCTGACCACAACACTTTCACCCAGTCTTCCTCTGAATCAGTCAGATGTTCAGCGGCAAACTTCAAACGGGCCTGTAGATGGACTTTCTTGTGCAGGGGTACCTTGCGGGCACAGCAGGATTTCAGTCCTTCACGGCGTAGTGTGTTACCAACTGTTTTTGTGGTGACTATGGTCCCAGCTGCTTTGAGATCATTGAGAAGTTCCTCCCGAGTGGTTCTGGGCTGATTCCTCACCGTTCTCATTATCATTGAAACTCCACGAGGTGAGATCTTGCATGGAGCTCCAGACCGAGGGAGATTGGCAGTTAATTTATGTTTCTTCCATTTGCGAATAATTGCACCAACTGTTGTCACCAAATGGCGATGGTCTTGTAGCCCATTCCAGCCTCGTGTAGGTCCACAATCTTGTCCCTGACATCCTTGGAAAGCTCTTTGGTCTTGGCCATGGTGCAGAGTTTGGCATCTGGATTGATTGATTGCTTCTGTGGACAGGTCTCTTTTATACAGGTAACGAGCTGAGAGGGCTGCCAATGTCAGCTCGTTACCTGTATAAGATCCACCTGGGAGCTAGAGATCTTGCTGACCGATAGGGGATCAAATACTTGTTTCCTTCATAGAAATGCAAATTCATTTATAACTCTTTTTGAAAGGCATTTTTCTGGATTTGTTTTGTCATTGTTGTCCAAGTCCCAGTGTTCAAATAAAGCTACCATTGAAATTATAGACTGATCATTTATTTGTTAGTGGGCAAACTTACAAAATAAACTAGGGTTCAAATAGTTTTTCCCTCACTGTATAAATAAGGGGAAATACGAGCTTACTATAATGCTGTCCCCCTTTTTTGTTTGTTCTTCAGGTGCCTTAACACAAGCCATCCGGAATTTTGCCAAAAGCCTGGAAAGCTGGCTGACCAATGCAATGATGAACATCCCAGAGGAAATGGTCCGCATCAAGGTACATTTCAAACTGCAGCATTTAATCTGCTGTTAGGTTCATGGTAAACAACACTACAGCAAGTACCAACCAACAACTGAGGAGTGCAACCAAAATGTAAAATGTGCATGTAGAAGCAGATACTGCAAAGCTGCTAGATGCTGACCTCAACTACAGCCGTCTGTGGTGTTAGTAAATAAAACTACATCAGGAAGTTGCCAAATAACAATGTTTTTTGACCCGGTGCTAATTAGACGCCCCAGTATTTATTTACTTTTCTACTCAGGCAATTGTGTCACTAACATTATTTTTATAATCTCTGTTGTTGTTGCTCTGTCATAGGTAACTTCAGCCAATGCATTTGCCCAGACGCTACGTCGCTACACCAGTCTTAACCATCTTGCCCAGGCAGCCCGTGCTGTCCTCCAGAACACGGCGCAGATCAACCAAATGCTCTCTGACCTCAACCGCGTTGACTTTGCTAATGTTCAGGTTAATAAAGTATTTGAATCTTGCCTGTGCAATGTGTCAGGTCATGTAATCATCTTACCCTTGTCTTGTTCACCCTGTGCAGGAGCAGGCTTCATGGGTGTGCCGCTGTGAGGACCGTGTTGTCCAGCGACTGGAGCAGGACTTCAAGCTGACCCTCCAGCAGCAGAACTCTCTGGAGCAGTGGGCTGCCTGGCTGGATGGGGTGGTTTCCCAGGTGTTAAAGCCCCACCAACACAGCCCTACCTTCCCTAAGGCTGCCAAGCTGTTCCTGCTCAAATGGTCCTTTTACAGGTATGTTGACTTACTTTCAGTTTTACTAATCCTCTTTTGCATCCAGGCTGAATTTCCTTTATCTCTGCTCTCAAGTTCCATGGTGATTCGCGACTTGACCCTGAGGAGTGCTGCCAGTTTTGGCTCCTTTCACCTGATCCGCCTTCTGTATGATGAGTACATGTACTACCTGATAGAGCATAGAGTAGCACAGGCTAAAGGAGAGACCCCCATTGCCGTCATGGGAGAGGTAACCACACACAGACACAGAAGCACAAGCGTGCCTGAATAGAACAATTAAGTTCTTTACAGCAACAGTACCACATGTCTCTTTCTTATGAGTAGTTTGCCAGTTTAGGACGAGGTCTAAACATGATGGATGCTGACAAAGGTAATTACATACTGATACTGCACTCTAACTGTGTCTCAAGCATGTTGTTATAAACTTTTCCATCACATCTGGTTTAGAAGAGGAAGAGGAAGAGGAGGAGGAAAGCGATGAGGAAAGTCAGGAGCTATCCCTGCCGTCAGATGCTGTGGCATTAGGAGACGAGTCTCTGGAGCCTCCCGCCAAGCTGGCCAGAACGGACCAGAGGGTCCTCTTCGCTGCAGGACCGGCGGATAACTAACGAAACGGATTGTAAAGAAAGAAGACCTGTGTATATACAATACAGCGGCTTTTGTAAATGTGCACAGTTTTGCTGCATCCATCCTGTTTGGTGTGAATACACACAAAATCAGCTGGCTACAGAGATGCAACGTGCGTTTCGACCTTCAGTGGTATGGGTGTGAGTAAAGCACGTTTGTCCAGTCACTGCATTGGCACTTAAGAGCCTGGCTTCCTGTCTGTGAAACTAGTGGCTAGATTATAGTGTCTGTGCTGTATAAACAAATCCACAATGACCACACTGTGCTGTGTGTCTGCAATTGGAAGTGTATACAACTGAGCCTTGACCTCCAAATGTTTGCCAAATCATGTTCATTTTACAGAAAAGTGGGAATTTTTTGTCTGTTTATCCTTTGCACGTGTATGTGCCCCATTGTTCCTGTATTTGAATGAAAGTGAATCTTGAGGCTTTTAATTTCATTTTTGCGAGAAACATGTTTGATTGGATTGCGTTTGTGGGTTCTAGGAGTGCCTGTCAAAGCTGCTACTCACTTGTACAGATAAAGCTACAGCTGAGGACTCCCATTAGTTGCTGCAAAATTCTTCTGTCTGTGTGTGTGTTACATATTTATGTTTCAAGTGATTCATTCTTGTTTTAATTTAAAACATTATTGTGCCCTCATTTTGTTTCACCATGTTTGTGCCAAACCTGCTTGTGAGTTGATCTTTGTTTTAAATGATCTCTCTGTGCCTGAGTAAGAACAGTGATGTTTAGCTGACTGTTTGATTTTCCTTTGTTTTTGAGATTGATCGTCACAAAGTGAACCTGTTGTGCAGTGTATGGTGCCGTGATGTCACACATTGTAGACAACCTTTGTCTGAGTTCTTGATTTTATTCGTGATTGTGTGTTCTGTTCATCATATCTGAAGACTTTTTCACACACAGGCTAGCCTATTTGCACATGCTGTCTTATGTCTTTTAAAAGTCAGACACTCTTCTAGATTTGTTTTTAATCCTCTTGGAAGCATTGTGTGTTTAATTGTGGTCTGCTCAATCATCCACCATATCAGTGCATTTTTATTTTCCTGCCAATGGTGTTGATTTGCTATATAAGTCCATATTCGTAAACATTGTTAATCAAGATTGGTTCATATATACGCGTCATTGTTGGATTTTTACTACTTGCAGTTTTTCATGCCTCAAACCAGCACATCTATCCTTTTTAGGAAGTTAAAAATCCTCTACCACATTTGATTACATATCACTGCAGTCTTTTAATGATCTACAGAATATGTCATTGTTTAGTAAAAAATGTCCAGTAATTTTTATAGTGCGTTGTTTCTTATGAACAATACAAAGGAATTTAAAAAAGAACATGTTCAGTGCTGTGTTTCCTGGATTTGGTCTACTTTAAGTAGGACCGTGCCTTGGAGGTGGTACAATGCAGTTCAGATGTTTACTTTAAAAATACATATAAAAGTTTTTCAAATTGCATTTCTTCTGCAGTTTTGCCCCAAGTATCATCCTTTAGTGTCTTCAATTTGCAGATACAAATGAGCTATGTATTGTCTACGAATGAGTTATGTCTGACTTGCAGTTTGCAAGCTATTTTCCCTACAGGGTTTGGGTACAGAGCAATACTCAACAAAAGCACGAATACAGGCCCAATGAAAAGTTTGGAGACACTTCCTCTGCAGTTTAATTGAATACTAATCTTTTACCTCTTGCAAATACAAAAATTAAAAGTACGGAATTTCGATGCATTAGTTTCTCCAGTACAAACAACAAAATAGTTGTAACGATTATTCTTCAGTGTATTATTTAAAACATATATATATATAAATGAGTGATTCAACAATTTCTAGAAAAGTCGGCACTAGGCAGTAGAGGTCGCTGTCTGGTCCACCAAAGTACTTCATAGACCGCTCGGCGCCATCTTTATTTTGGGCAAGTGACGTCTAATCATGACGACATTCTGCTCGTTTGCTATGATTGGACGCAAAAGGTCACGTCTATTTGGCGCTCTTCCTTCTCAACTCGTCTGGTGTGGCGCGTTTTTGGAACATTCATGTCTTTTCACGGCCAAACTCCAACGTTTTAGCGAAACACAAGTCCCTCTCTGCGTTCGTACATTGGAGCGCGACGCGGGGATGATGGACGGACGTGTTTTGGCTACCTTTCCGCGGAAGAGTATTTTCTAGCGTCTTTTGCTAGCGTATTGCTATTTATGCTCCGAAACGAACAAATGCCAGTCTCCGACTGTGGGTGTTGCTTGCGCTGCCGACGCCGCGACGTCAATAGTCCGAAGTTTGTAGTGTTTACGGTAAGTGTGGCCATAATGCGGCCTTGCATGAAACCTGCCTAAGGATGTACTTTCAGACTTTCGGCCTTGAAAGCACGCGCTGTGTGGAATCCCAAGGATGAACTCAAGAGCTAGGAGAGCAAGTGGTCGGGTTATTTTGAATACCAGGGGGTTTCTATTCCAATTGTAGGTCCCTCTAAAGAATGGCCGGTGTCGTGGCAATGGCATCTGTCATAGAGGACTTTGACACCCAGGTAGTTTCGCATTCAAGGTACATAACAGATATTACAATTTCAAATCTTGCACGCTAACTTCCCTTACTCTGGTTACAGCCTTGCAAGAAACCCAGCAAGGATGGTGGCAATGCTGTTGCCAAAACGATCACCAGCTACTTCTCTCCTGTGGCCAAAGCTTTAGAGAAACCCTTCTCGCCCCCTCGCTCCAATAACATCATGGACTACTTCAGCCGTGGGCCACTGACCTCCAAAGTGAAGACCAGCCCATCAGAACAGCCTAAGGAGATCAGTAGCAAGTCCACAGAGAAACATGCCAGCTCAGAGGCGGCAGCGGCGGTGGTGAAGCAGCCACCTGTCAGACACAGAAGGAAGGCTACGGCTGCGAGGAAACTTGTGGAAGTTGAGGCTGTTAGCTCGGCAAATGACGACAGCTGCTTTATTGTGGAGGAATCGCATGAAAACATGATCTTGGCGAGGGAATCCAGCGGTTTGTGCAGTGTCCCTGGTAGTGATACCGCTGCGCTGCTTGCCCAGCTAGGCTCTGAGACCTGTAACGGAACACAGGAGACACAAAAAGATCCCGAACATCATGATGAGGCCTCTAACTGTGGAAAAAATACACCCTCTTCAGTCGTGAAGGACAAATGTGTCAAAACATTTGTACGGAATTCAAGGAAGAGCAAAGAAAATCCTTCTGAATCTGAGGAGAAAGCGGCAGACACTTCTCTCAACATGGAGGTGGGTGTGAGCCAGGACTCTCAGTTGAATAGCAGCACAGTCATGATCTCCTTTGAGGATTTCGTCCGCAGTCAGAGTGAGGAAAAGGTTGTAGAAAATGCACAGTGTGAGGGAAATAAAGCACTCAAAAACTCTGATGGGAGGGACAGCTCCAAATCTGAAGAGGCATCTAAGGAGCTCCATGTGCAAATCGCACCTCGAACCATCACTATAGAGGCTCAGATGCACACTATTTCCCCCAAGGAGGCACCAGGGAGGCCTGTGAGAAAGGCATCATCACTAACAAACAGAAGAATGGGTGCAGGAAGCCCTGTAAAGGAATCTCAGCCAACGGGTAAGCGGAAATCCAATGTTGTTCTCGAGGAGGAAGATCTTGACTTGGCTGTGCTTGAGAGCGAATCCACACCTAAATGCCCCGATGCAGAGAAGAGGCAGTTCATGGCTGCCTTCAGGCAACCCAGTTTAGATGGGTCCAAAGCAAAGCCAGGCAAAAACCAGGCCAAACAAAAGCAAGCTGCAGAGAACAATATTGATCCAGTCACAACAAAGGGGAGTGAAACCCAGGAAAACAAAAAAGCTCCAAAACCACAAAGAAAAGGCAATATGGCCGAGGAGACTATAAACCCTAAATTTGAAGACAAAGGACAGGAGCAAGATGCTCCAAATCCCATCCTTCCTACTGTGAGGAGGTCTAGAAGAGAGGCTGTTGTCAGGCAGGCGCCCAATGCTTCACCGGCAACTCAGGATATTTTGAAGGATTCCACTGCTTCCCCCAAAGAGACCCTTGTTGAGTTATCCAACCCTAAAACACGAAAGTCCAAACATGGAGTCTACGTAGTGGAGATGCTTTGTCCTCCAGACTGTAAAGAGAGTCCAATCAGGTGGTGTAACATTTAACATCATTTTACATTGTTGAATGATGCACAAGTGTGTTGACAATTCAGTTGTTTCATTAGGATTAAATTGACAAGAGTTCATCAAAATGTATGTGGAAGTGGCAAAACCCCTCCAGTGGCCTCTAATGTAAGCAAACCTTTTATTGTTGTATCAGGGAGGAAAGTAAAATGTTTTTCTGCTATCAATTATGCTCATATGTGCTCTTGTGTTTGTTCTTAAGGCACCAAATGACCCCAAGAAACAGAAGAAGGCAAAGAAACTGCTGGAGAAAGCAAAAGCCTTTCAACAAAGCAAGAAATCTGCTACTGTTGAGGCCAGGAACATCTTAAGGCGTTCGTCGAGAAGTGAGGCCGCCATCACAAAGAGTTATCGTGAAGATGAGGTACGGTCAAGTTTTCATACAGAACATGAAGCTTAAAGATAAAACGCTTGCCAGTTTAACTTGGAACTTTATTTCAGGATTCTGTCATCTTCTTGGAGGACGAAGAGATGCCTTCTCCCCAGATTGAACAACAAAAGAGTACAACTCAGAAGTCACTACGCAGCCTCAATGACGTTCTGGGCAGAGCCGCAAAAGCTACGCCGGGTAGCATTTTCCGCTTTTAATACAATTCAATGCTAATCACTTTGGTGTAATCTCTATCAGTCCACAACATGGTTCTCTGTTTGGTTGTCAAAGGCTCCAAGGTTGCCGTGCCGGGTCAAGAGAAGAACGCTCGTAAGTCGTCTGTTGTGAGTTCCATCTTCGATGAGAGCAGCCAAGAGGGTTCGGAAAACTCCCAGGATGATGAAGAGTCCAGGGCCCGCAGAGAGTTCCTGAAAAGTGGCTTGCCTGAATCCTTCAAGAAGCAAATCGCCAAGGCCACTGCCACCAAGGAGGCGTATGCCGTTTCCTGTTCCTCTTTCCAACCTGTCATACATTTGACACAACCGCCCACTGGTACAGTCACCATCTTCATTTATCTGCACTGATTATTCTGCAGGGTGTCAGTCCAGCTTATTGTGTTGTGTGCAATGACAGATTGCCCCCTATGGAGTCTACCCTGGCCCGATTCTCCAAAACTCTGTAATCTCAAAGAGCTTTGCATCCAAGTGTCTAAGCCACCTCCATTTCTGAGTGAATCCTTCCGTGTGAAGAAAGAACCAGACGTCAGACTCTTCAATGAACGAGTATGTCAAACATCGTAAACAAAGAATAAAAACAATGTTTGTCATAGTCAACATTCTCTATACGGTACCACACAAAACCGAGTACACTCCTTCAATTTCAGTGTTTTTACAGTTTAACCTCTAAAATGATATTACTATAGACATTCAATTTGGATATTCCTTAGTAGTAAGTGTAAAGCTTATATTTAAACTAGTAGATTCACTGTCTGCTGAAAATGGCTCAGCACACAGAATAGCTGGCAACACAATGAGTAGCAAGATAATTGTGTTCTGCTTACAGTCAAGCATGGTGGTGGTAGGTCATGGTCTAGGACTGCACGAGTGCTGTGGCCCTTGGGATGTCCGGTTCATTGAAGAGGATCATGTATTCTGACTTGTACTGTGACCCTGTGAAGCAGTGCATGGTCCCCTTCCTTGAAAAACTCGGTCTCGTGGTCTTTCAACACAAGCCCAAACACCGGAAGTGCCTTGCTGAGGAAAAGCGGTTACAAAACTGATATTCAGTAAAAGCGGTTACAAGCGCTACATTGGCTACTCTAATCCATATCAAACTTAGATTTCTGTAGTATTGTTGCTCGAGAAGATATAGTGATATATACATACATACTGTACATACTTGATATATATAATCAAAAATGATACGATACGATACAAATAATACATAATACTCTGTGCTTTTCCTCTACTTAGAGTTCCGGCTGGAGGCCTGAGATGCCAGAAAATGTTCGTCAGATTCTTGTGGAGGAGGTCAGCGTCTCAAACCCTTCTTTCCCCTGTAAGACATACCTGCCTCGCTTCTTGGCCAGACTTGCCGATGACCAGCATCACGCAGGTAAACCACCGCTATATTACTTATTTGACATATTTGAAAAGTAAAACAACGGTGTTTTCCTGACGTATAACAGAGGATGGAAGCACACTGTCGTCAGTGGAGCACATTGGAGGGAAGAGGAAGAGGAGGAATGACGAGGGGTCCAAAGTAGCTAAGAAGCAGCGGGCCACCTGTCCAGAAATTTCTACCCTTAAGCCGGAGCCGCCGCAGAGGCGAGGCCACAAGAGACGATCACAGAGAGGAGCCAAACTGGATGCGGAAGCGGGAAAGTCTTCAGCTGGAACAGATAACGATGTTGTAGTTGTGCTTGATGACTTGCCTGAGGACACTGGGAAAAAAGGTAGTCTTATCAAGGTTGTTTGTGGTGAAACTACTGATTACTCCTTCCACGTGTCATTCAGATGTCCTTGGCTACTATCAGCCCCACTGAGTGAAAGTTATCCTGCTGTGTTTTCCACAGAGGGAGCAAGGGAGGAGGTCTTGTGGACAGAAAAATATCAGCCGCAGCACTCCAGTGACATCATTGGCAACACATCTTCAGTACGGAGGCTTCACGGGTGAGGGCTAAAAGTGTGTTTTGTGTAAAAGTAACCTTACCTATTCAATAACATGTTTTTTCATGTGTAGTTGGCTGAAGGAATGGAAGCTCCATGCAGACAGGGAGGAGAGGAATAAGCAGAAGGAGAAGAAACAAGAGGAAGGCACCAATGGTGCGCCCTTTAAAAGCTTGTTTTGTCTGCCAAATCCACAATTTATCACGCAAGTATATTTTTACAGACTCTGACTGGGACTGTGAAGAAGAGGACTCCTTGTGCAATACAGTCCTCATCACGGGACCCACAGGGATTGGCAAGACGGCCACAGTCTATGCTTGTGCTCAGGAGCTGGGCTTTAAGGTGAGGAATATCACGATACAGCAGTTGAGCTGTTAGTTATGGACCTTTTATGTGACACTGTTTATCTATAGGTTTTTGAGGTGAACGCTTCTTCTCAGCGGAGTGGCCGTCTCATCCTTTCTCAGCTGAAGGAGGCCACCCAATCACACCAGGTGGACAGCCAGGGAGTCAACACCCACAAGCCCACTTATTTCAACAGCTACAATGCCAGCAACAGCACTGGCAAGCACAGGTCCTCTCCCAGTATGTACAAGCACATCTGTCTCTGGTTTGATTATATGAATATGGAGTTGATGGACTGATGATGCAGTTTCTTTGTCATCTAGGGAAGCTGAGCTCTCCTTGCAGGGTAGTCTCCTCTCCCAGAAAACCTCCCCAGTCCCCAAGAGGTGTGAAAAAAGCAGGCCTGGCGCCAACATCTTTAACTAAATTCTTCAAAATGGGCCAATCCAGCAACAAGGAACCATTGAGTGCTAAGCAGGATGTCCAGAAGGGTAAACACAACCAGCTCCAAATTCAGTCTCAGTCCAAACAAAACAAGGCACACGAAGACACCCCTAAACAAAAAGAGCCCAGGATCAAATCACCTGCGACTGCCATAGTAAACGAATACAACAGTGAGGAGCAGAGCAAGAAGATGTATGCCACCTCGCTCATCCTCTTTGAAGAAGTGGACGTGATTTTTGACGAAGATGCTGGCTTTTTTGCCGCCGTCAAGACATTCATGAGCACCACCAAAAGGCCCGTCATACTCACCACTAGTGGTGAGTAGAAGCAGGGTGTACAGTCACGGGCACATTTCTAATGGAATCTTTTGATGTAGGTCTTGTATCTGATGAAATGTAATAGAATTATGCACGGTCTGGTGTCATGTATTTGCAGATCCTGCATTCAGCACC
This sequence comes from Oostethus manadensis, assembly GCA_024372805.1. NCBI lineage: Eukaryota > Metazoa > Chordata > Actinopteri > Syngnathiformes > Syngnathidae > Oostethus > Oostethus manadensis. The sequence goes on from QODF01000131.1 coordinate 1,893,544, forward strand.
GTGTTTGACGGCAACTTTGAAGAGATTCATTTCAAAACACCCTCTTTGGTGAGCAGCATCCTTCACTTGTGACACTTATGACACATGAGGGTGTTCCTTGATCGATGATTAAACTTGTGCTTTCCAAAATCTCCATGGCCTCAGCTGGATGTGTGCAGCTACTTGCGCCTGTTGTGTCTGGCCGAAGACACAAGGACTGACCAGCGTGATGTCAGCGCTCTGCTGCAAGTCAACGGCTGCGACATCAGGCAGAGCTTGCTACAACTGCAGTGTTGGATTCGCAGTGCTGGTGGGCGCCATGAGACCACACCATTGCCTGACACCAACCAAAATGGTAAGCCATATTTGTGAAATTTGCTTGAGATCATTGCTGGTATTTTATGTTCACTGTTGCCTACCCTTGTGGTACTCTTATTACTATCACTGGTATGTATGTGAGGCTTTTTTATTTTTATATTATTATCATTCTTCTTCTTCTTTTTAAATAAGGAAGTATGAAAGGACCCGTGAAAGTATCTCTTTCCGAGATCGGGGTGGGGTCTAAAAAGTTCTACTTCTCCCCACTCCATTTCAAGCTTCAAATATGTCTAATTATCCATCCATCCATTTTCTATGCCGCTTATCCTCATTAGGGCCGCGGGTATGCTGGAGCCTATCCTAGCTGGCTTTGGGGGAGAGGCGGGGTACACCCTGGACTGCTCTCCAGTCAATCGCAGGGCACATATGTCTAATTATTAGTCATTTATTTTTCTTTCCTTTTTTTAAATTTTTTTTTTAAAGTCTGTTGTGGACTTCATTGTGTTATTTAACCTATTCATTCTATTGTTTAATATTGTACACTATTTTCTCTAAATAAATAATAAATGAACGGATGAATCAGATATTACTGTGAAATATTAATCATCAAAAAGTAAACAATGAAAACATACATGTTTTGTTTAGGCGCTGAACTGAAGTCCGAGCTGTGTGGAGAGGAAGCACGTGCCCTGACTGTTGCATCACCCCAACCTCCACGTGAAAGCGGCTGCACTGAGAGCATGCTGGGCCTGCTGAATATCCAGCCCGAGGGAAACATTTGGGAGCTGCTTGCGGTAAGCTGCCCACTAACAACGTGCACTGCTAAGTGAACACAGACGTGTTAGAACTGTTATAGTGTAGCCGGCTTGAATAATATTTTCACTGCCTTTTATATTGTCCACAATCGCCTGAAAAAAGTCAAACTTGGTTTCACTTTGCTAACAAATGTGTGCATTTTTGAAATTCTGATGTTTTGTTAGATACAATGATTCCAAAATTGTCTTAACACTTGAACAACAGAGACCTTGTTTTGTAAAAAATATTGCTTTTTTGTGTCAGTACTGCAAAGATCCTCTGCTGCCCCATACCGAGTTTTGGATCCTTTTTGAGATTTTGTCTGTGTTGCAAAAGTGCTTGCTTATGAGGCAATAACTACTACCTCAATGGCTTTACGCAGGGCTTTCAGGTTCTTTCAGATAACCTCTGCTGATGTTTGGGCTTAATAAATAAAAATAGACTTGATCAAAAGTCTTACCGTTTACTACCAATCCTAAAGAAGAATTCAAGAACATTTAATTAAAAATATTTGTCAAACATTGTTATACAAACAATTCCCTTATGGAAGGGATAACAAGAAGGCTTAGACTTAAACTATATTTTAGTTATATTAGGTTAACACTACTGCAGGGGTCACCAACAGGCGCCCACAAGCCTGCTTTTCATTCAGGCTTTCAGTTAATGTGAGAACACTTGAAAGAAATACATTGTGAAATACAAAAAGTTAGTTGTGGATACCAACATTTCGTTAATTTTCTTTTGTTTGGGTCGACCTAAAAGTAAATGTTATAAAAATTAGTAGCTCTTGGCCAACACTGGAGACCCCTGCACTACTGTGTAATATTACAATAATAGGATACCCTCACTGAGCACACATATAGTAACATGCATTTTGCATCGACAGCGTCAAAAAGATGTGGCGACGTGCTGTGAGTTGCTAACAGCGAGCAGTGGACGAGGCGTGAACCTTCTTTACTCCAACATGGAGACCCTCTTACCTTTACCGTGCACAAAGATGATTCCCGCCCACAAACCCAAGCCCCCCACTGTTACTGTGTCCACCTGCCCTCAGTCTGACACAACGCCTTCCCAGGCAATGCTGTTGCACTCTGTTGAGTCAGCCGATTGCTCAGACGATGGAAGTCCAGTTAAAGTGTCCCGCAGGATGAAGAGGACCAGGAAAAGACACTGCTTTCCTGACCAGGGTGGACGACACTCAGACTCTGACTCAGAGGAAAGTTTCCCCTCTCTCTGCAAGCCGCAGACAGCACCACTTCCCGCCAAGGCAAAAGCGAACGACAATTTACTTCCACAAAGAGTGAATCGGAAACCTCTGACTCCTGAAGAGTGGCGAAAGACTCTCCCTGTCTCCAAGTGCCTGGAATCAATAAGTGACTTTTTGGACAACATGTCTGACATAAACTCCCTGCTTGCTCATCATGGAGACAATGTCCGCTGGGAAAACCTGCCAGTCAGCGCAGCACTGAAGGACGGAATGACAGATGAACTGAGATATGAGATGGACACATTGAGTTGGGCAATGGGTGAGCGTGTGTTGGAGATCCAGGCTGCGGTGGAGGAGATGAGCTTCCGCAAGTGTCAGCTCTCTGCAGCGAAAGCCTTGGACCAAGCGCAGCAGCTGGAGGTGGTGGAGGAACTGGCCCTCCCTGTGGCTTCTCATCGTCAAGGATGCAGCTTCATTCAAAGCAGCTTCTGTCAACCCATGTGAGTCCAGCCGACTAATACTTACACACGTTCATCTAAAACAAATTAGGACACCCTGTGGGCTCGATGTGAAATGAGTCAAAACGTGCATCCATGCAGTGTTGCCTGTGCTACGTGATGTCACTATTTAAACCCCAAAGATTGGATTGGCTTGATTTCTCACACAAATCAGTGTTCTCTAAAAACACACACTGTAACCCCAAAATTGTAAACACTCCTTTAGGCGGCCGAAAAAACATGTAAATATTGCGCAAGATTAGTTTAGTAAAACATGTTTACAGGGACAGAGACAGGACTTAGCAACTAATTGGCTATAAGTCACTGACTATTTGTCTAATAATAATTATACAATTTTGAAGATATATTTATTACATATACTGTATGCTAGCATGCCTTCCAAAGCATTTTGACCACAGCCCATAGAGTGCCTCACAAATACCATGGCTGTTTTTTCTGTAAAAAATGTTTTAAACTGAGCTCATTATGTTTTTTTCCAGGTTGGTGCAGCAGAGGAGAGACATCATAGAGAGTCTGCTATTCAAAGGAGCGTTTGGCACGCTGGGCAACAGATCTGCAGCTACTGTGGACTACTTGCCAGCCCTACGCACCATCTGCAGGTCAGAGCAGCTTAAGGAGCAAGGCAAAGTGAAACGAAGGTGAGAACAGCAACAAGTTGATTGTGTGGCAAGGATGTGGTAAACATAGGCAGCACTCATGTACAGGATATTAAAAAAATAATAAAGTGTGAACTGATTTGTTCACTGCATGCTCTCAGACACCCTAAGATGTGTTCTCTTCTTCTTGCAGGTTTCTACACTACCTAGACTCCATCAGTTTGGGTCTACCTAAGGATACTCTTTCATACCTTGCCACAGACTTCTAATAATCCTCAGAGAAGACCCTATGCGTCTTTATGAACTGTATATACACACATAGATTCTGAGATAAACTGGTGGAATGCAGATCAGTGTGTGACTAGTAAACCTCTTTCAGACTCACATCACTTCTCATGCAGGGCTGGTGCCTCCCGCGCAGCGATTGCTTTGAAAGACTGCACTAAAATAACTACGTTATCATATTTTTGTACAATGTTTTATACTCTTTAGTGTTGATTTGCTTATAGCTAATGGGCAAGGTTTTTTTAATCCAATAGAAACTGCTTTTAAGAGCAAGTGTAATATCTTTTGTAAGAATTGAACATGAAAAATAGTATGCGATCTGTATTTCTGTAAATTGTCATTGCCCACACAAAGTATTTAGGTATGAATGGCAGACTTTTGACCCCTACATGACACTTTCACACACTCACATTTTTAATGTGTATATATATATATATGTACAGTATATATTTTCCATTCTTAAATTTGTGCACATTCACATTGGGGTTTTGTTGTGACCAAATAAAGTTTTATGACAATTTTACTTCTCACTTGATTTGCTAGTATGCATGTTAGAAAACAGGCAGACGGTGCATTTATGCAGAGGAGCCAACACCCACCAAGGCTCGTTACTGCCGTGGAACGAGTTTAAGAGGAAGGACAACCACGTGTTGTGACAGCCCTTGCAAGTTCCACTTTTCATTTTAGAAACCTTCTTGGTTGGTTGCATTTGGCAGTTTGTGAAACTATGTAGGCACCATGTTTTACGTGCAGGCTGTGATGTGGAAGCCATGGCAAACTGGGAGCGAAACAAACGGATCTTACTGGAGTTGGTGAAGCTGCCGGAGAACAGTCACTGTGCAGACTGCGGAGCACCAGGTGAGGCCTCATCGGGTGTTTTGTCTTTGACTGACACCTGACCTCATGATCTTGTCCTTTCAGATCCAGACTGGGCATCCTACAAGTTGGGTTTGTTTGTGTGTTTAACTTGTTCTGGCGTCCACCGCAACCTGTGCAGCCGAGTAAAGTCCATCAAACTTGACTACTGGGAAGATGAGCTTGTGGAGGTATGGATCCAGGTACACAAATAATATCACCATCAATAATATCTCCTTTGTTGCATACATGTTTATCTTCATGCATGTTTTTTCTGTACCTGTGAGAAGTTCATGAAATCAAGTGGCAATGCCAGAGCCTCGGCCTTGTATGAAAAAGCACTTCCTCCTTACTACTACCGGCCCCAGCAGACTGACTGTGCGTAAGTATTTGTCAGCATATTGAAACCAGCAAAAAAAATAAAAAAATTGAATGATCAGTGCCGCACATCAGTAAGTGCAACTACAGGCAATGTTGCACTTGACATTGTAATCATTGTTTTCTAGCAGTAATGCAATTACTGCTAGAAAACAATGATTAGTAATGTAATTACATTACTAATCACATCTATATTATTAAAGCTTTTAAAATCTGCCATTTCCAAATGGTCATCACATATTACTCTTTTCTTGGTGATGAAGTGCCTTGCCTTGTCGTGCTGTTGGAAGCCACCAGGACCATCAAGGAGAATCGTACATATTCCAAACTGGAACTTTGTGGCATTGAAGGAGATGAGGCCTTAATTTTCTTCTTAAAACCTTCCCTTCAAGATGCCGTGTGATTGTTTTTGGACTGCACTCTGCACCAGTAATATTAAACATATTAAACATACTAAAGTTGCTATATAAATATGAATACAAATCACATATACAATGAAAACAAATACAGTAGAATGAAAATGTGCTTTTTCCACATATTAACTGGTAGGAGTGATCCTTCCGTGTTTGTTTCCACCTCAGCGTTTTAAGAGAGCAGTGGATCCGAGCCAAATATGAAAGGACGGAGTTCACAGGAGAAACAAAATATCCACCTCCATCTTATACCACAGGTGTTGTTTTAATCCCATCCATCCATGTATGAGTATTAATAAAATTATAATACAGTATTATGAGTATTATTGTTGTTTTGAGATGGTTTCATTGTGGTTTGCAGGCTTCTACGAAGGGATGCTGTGGAAGAAAGGAAAGGAGAACACACAGTTCCTAAAGAGGAAGTTTGTTCTCTCTCAGCGAGATTTTACTCTGTCTTATTACAACAAGGAAAACGTTAGTCTATACCATGCTGCTCTTCTCACCAGCATAAACGAGTGAATACGTTTCTCTGTTTCATTAAGGAGTCCAAAGGCCCAAAAGCCGTCATCGCTATCAAGGACTTGAACGTCACTTTTCAAGCAGAGAAGATAGGTCATCCCCACGGGATGCAGATGACATACCTCAACAAAGACCACACCAGGAGCCTTTTTGTTTATCATGAAAGTCCTGAGGTGTGTCAAACTGTCCAAGTGACTGTCTTTCTGAGGAAGCTGACTGTTTCTTTTTGTACCCAAGGAAACAGTCACATGGTACAACGCCCTTCGTGCTGTTCGATATGCGTACCTAAAGACAGCATATCCGACCAGAACTGAAGCAGATGTAAGCACCAAGATATTCAGTGAACTTCTTCTTATTTTTGCTTTACCATTGACTCTTCTCTCAATCTCGTTGTCAGCTGATACCAAATATTATGCACAATTACCTTAAAGAGGGATACATGGAAAAGACAGGGCCTCTGGTAAGTATCAAATCATCATACCTAATGATCAGTGTTGGGCAAATTTATTTTAAAAAGTTATTAGCCCTTGTTAATAGTCACTTTCTCAACTTGAAGTTTGAAGTATTTTTTCATAAATGTTGTTGTTGCTAGGCTACTAAGCAATTGTTAGTTTAAAAATACAAAACAAAACTTCAAATATGTAAAATCAGTTTTAGCTTTGCCTTGGCGTATGCAGTTGAAATGTTTCACAAGAAGACTTGCAATTCTCTACCAGAACACTAGGTGGCAGTGTTTTCCTGAAAATGAGCAACTGCAACGCTTGCTGACTAGCTATTTAGCTTCCTCCTTAGTTACAATGGTGGCTTAAGCGCTGTCCAGATTGTTCTTATAGATGTCAGTGCATAATAATACAATGACATTTAACCAGAATGGTGTTACTGTTTAAAATGGCAATTAATTACATCCATCCATCCATTTTCTTCCGCTTATCCGAGGTCGGGTCGCGGGGGCAGCAACCTAAGCAGGGAAGCCCAGAGGTCCCTCTCCCCGGCCACTTCGTCTAGCTCTTCCCGGCGGATGCCGAGGCGTTCCCAGGCCAGCTGAGAGACAAAGTCTCTCCAACGTGTCCTGGGTCTTCCCCGAGGCCTCCTACCGGTTGGACGTCCCCTGAACACCTCCCCAGGGAGGCGTTCGGGGGGCATACTAACCAGATGCCCGAGCCACCTCATCTGGCTCTTCTCAATGCGGAAGAGCAGCAGTTCTACTCCGAGTCTCTCCCCGATGACAGTGCTTCTCACCCTATCTCTAAGGGAGAGCCCAGCCACCCTGCAGAGAAAACTCATTTCGGCCGCTTGTACCCGCGATCTTGTCCTTTCGGTCACTACCCAAAGCTATTAGACTTCTATTGGACACCATCGTGCCCCCCCTCTGGAGCCAGGCCCGGAGGCGGGGCACGATGGCGAGCGTCTGGTGGCCGGGCCTGCACTCATGGGGCCCGGTCGGGCACAGCCCAAAAAGGTAACGTGGGTCCCCCTTCCCATGAGTTCACCACCCGTGGGAGGGGCCAAAGGGGTCGGGTGCAAAAAGAGCTGGGTGGCGGCCGGAGGCAGAGGCCTTGGCGGTCCGATCATCGGCTAAAGAAGCAATTAATTACATTACGTTGTTATTATTTTGACTGTGTTTTTAGTGATGTTACTCCCAAGATGGCTTTGGAGTGTAGCCGCAACAGGGCACAAGCCAGTGTCTTATTGTGCCGGTCCCAAGCCCGGGTAAATACAGAGGGTTGTGTCAGAAAGGACATCTGACGCAAAACTTTTGCCAAACCAAAACATGTGAATCAAACATATGACTTCCATATCGGATCGGTCGTGGCCCCGGTTAACAAGGCCCCCCACCAGTGCTGTTCACCGACAGCGTGTCCGTGAAAATTGATTAGTGTTGGTCGAAGAAGGAGAGGAGGAAGGGTTGTCCGTAGGAGGAGAGCGAAGAGGAATGCTAAGAGTCTAGGACTGAGAGTAGGGACTTTGAATGTTGGAACTATGACAGGAAAAGGTAGAGAATAGCAAGGGGGAGTAGCAAGGTAGACATATTGTGCATCCAGGAGACTAGGTGGAAAGCTAGCAAGGCTAGAAGCTTGGGAGCAGGGTTCAAGCTGTTCTATCATGGTGTAGATAGGAAGAGAACTGGAGTACATAGATATGTCAGAGTGATGAGCCTGAAGCTAGAAATCGAATGTGTGATGTTCAATGTTGTTAGTGGGTATGCTCCACAGGTAGGATGTGAGATGGAGGAGAAAGAGAAATTCTGGTCAGACCTGGATGAAGTGATGCAGAACATCCCTAGAAGCGAGAGAGTTGTCATTGGTGCAGACTTCAATGGACATGTTGGTGCAGGTAACAGAGAAGATCGGGAGGTGATGGGCAGGTTTGGTATCCAGGAGAGGAACGCCGAAGGACAGACTGTGGTTGACTTTGCAAAAAGGATGGAAATGGCTGTAGTGAATACTTTCTTCCAGAAGAGACAGGAACAAAGGGTGACCTATAAGACTGGCGGGAGGAGCACACAGGGAGACTACATTTTGTGTAGAAGGTGTAACTTGGAGGAGATCAGTGACTGCAAAGCACTGGTAGGTGAGCGTGTAGCCAGACAGCATAGGATGGTGGTTTGTAGGATGACTTTAGTGGTGAGGAAGATGAAGAGGATGAAGGCAGAGCAGAGGACGAAATGGTGGAAGCTGAAAAAGGAGTGTTGCGTGACTTTTAGGAAGGAGTCGAAACAGGCCATGGGTGGTCAGGAGTTGCTTCCAGATGACTGGACAACCACAGCTACTGTGTTCAGGGAGACAGGTAGGAGAGTACTTGGTGTGTCATTTGGAAGGAAAGTAGATAAGGAGACTTAGTGGTGGAATGAGGAGGTGCAGGAGTGCATACAGAGTAAGAGGGTAGCTAAAAAGAAGTGGGACACTGAAAGGACTGAAGAGAGTAGACAGGAGTACAGAGATATGCAGTGTAAGGTGAAAGTAAAGGTGGCAAAAGCCAAACAAGGGGCTTATGATGACTTGTATGCTAGGTTGGACAGCAAGGAGGGAGAGAAAGATCTATACAGGTTGGGAAGGCAGAGGGACAGAGATGGGAAGGACGTGCAGCAGGTTAGGGTGATGAAGGATAGGGATGGAAGGGTATTGACAGGGGCCAGTAGTGTCAGGGGAAGATGGAAAGAGTACTTTGAAGAGTTGATGAATGAGGAAAATGAAAGAGAACAAAGAGTAGAAGAGGTGACTGTTGTGGACCAGGAAGTAGCAAAGATTAGTAAGGAAGAAGTGAGGAGGGCATTGAAGAGGATGAAGAATGGAAAGGCACTCGGTCCTGATGATATACCTGTGGAGGTATGGAAGTGTCTAGGAGAGGTGGCAGTAGAGTTCCTGACCGGGTTGTTTAACAAGATCTTAGATAATGAGAAGATGCCTGAGGAATGGAGGAGAAGTGTGCTGGTGCCCATTTTTAAGAACAAGGGAGATGTGCAGAGTTGTGGCAACTACAGAGGAATAAAGCTGATGAGCCATACAATGAAGTTATGGGAAAGAGTAGTTGAAGCTAGACTAAGGGCAAACGTGAGCATTTGTGAGCAGCAGTACGGTTTTATGCCAAAAAAGAGTACAACAGATGCAGTATTTGCTTTGAGGATGTTGATGGAGAAGTACAGGGAAGGTCAGAGGGAGCTGCATTGTGTTTTTGTAGATCTGGAGAAGGCTTATGACAGGGTGCCCAGACAGGAACTGTGGTATTGTATGAGGAAGTCTGGAGTGGCAGAGAAGTATGTTAGAGCGGTGCAGGACATGTACCAGGACTGTAAGGCAGTAGTGAGGTGTGCTGCAGGTGTGACAGAGGAGTTCCGAGTGAAGGTGGGACTCCATCAGGGATCAGCTGTGAGCCCCTTCTTGTTTGCTATGGTGATGGACAGGCTGACGGACGAGATTAGACAGGAATCTCCATGGACTATGATGTCTGCAGATGACATTGTGATATGTAGTGAGAGCGGGGAACAGGTGGGGGAGAAGCTTGAGGGGTGGAGGTTTGCCCTGGAAAGGAGAGGAATGAAGGTCAGCTGCAGCAATACGGAGTACATGTGTGTAAATGAGAGGGACTCAAGTGGAAGAGTGAGGTTTTGGGGAGAAGAAATAAAGAAGGAGGATTTTAAGTACTTAGTAAAGGTCAACAGTCCAGAGCAATGGAGAGTGTGGAAAAGAGGTGAAGAACCGTGTGCAGGCAGGCTGGAATGGGTGGAGGAAAGTGTCAGGTATGATAGAATTTCAGCTCAAATGAAAGGAAAGGTGTACAAAACTGTGGTGAGACCAGCGATGTTGTTTGGTTTAGACACAGTGCCGCTGAGGATAAGACAGGAGGCAGAGCTGGAGGTAGCAGAGAGAAGATGCTAAGGTTCTCTTTGGGTGTGACCAGGATGGACAGGATCAGAAATGAGCACATCAGAGGGACAGCACCTGTTAGAGGTTTCGGAGGTAAAGTCTGAGAGGCCAGACTGAGATGGTTGGGACATGTCCAGAGGAGAGATAGTGAATATGTTGGTAGAAGGATGATGAGTTTTGAATTGCCAGGCAGGAGACCTAGAGGAAGACCAAAGAGGAGGTTTATGGATGTAGTGAAAGAGGACATGAAGGTAGTTGGCGCGAGAGAAGAGGATACAGAAGACCGAGTTAGATGTAAGCAATTGATTCGCTGTGGCAACCCCTGAAGGGATAAGCCCAAAGGAAAGAAGAAGAAGACTCCCAAGATTGCTTTGGATGTGCTTGAATATTTAGTTTGTCTTTGTTCCTCCACCATTCATACACTGCATATAAAAAGTTGCTAGCATTTTATACCTCTGACAATTTTTACCATTCAAATCTAATAAAATTTATTAGTGGACTAACTAAGTACTGTATTAATTTTCCAGTGTTCACGCTAATGTAGGGACATTTAATTCAAATTCTAGTATTTGTATCTATAAGTTGTATTGATCCTAAAACAAGAACACCAAAGTTTATTTTAGAAAAAAAATCTGACAAATACAGTTAATGTTAAATTTTGGGGTTTCGTCGTTTTACATGCAAACCAGAAGTTGGCCCCAAATGACTTCTCGAGCGTGTCAGAGCTTTTCTTCCAGTCACATTCACACACCAATGACTTGGAGTTATTTGAAGTTTTTATGTGTTTGTTAGTGTTGCTGTTTTATAAATTTAATGCATTCATATTCATATATTTTTATTACAAGCAAAAAGAACCATTCAGAAAGAGGTGGTTCATTTTGGACTCTCAAAACAGGAAGTTGCTGTACTTCAAAGGCCAGTTGGTGAGAATAAACAACTGATAATTCCTCACCTTGCACCACCTTGGTGTATACCAGTGAGATTTTGGTTAAATGTGCTTTTTTTCTTGTGACTATAGGACGCAGAGGAGCTAGGGGTCATCTTCATTGGCATAGGAAGCAACAGTTACTCTGTTAGCAACCGTGCTCCAAAACACACTCGTGGAAACAAGTGGAAGTTTGGCCTCACACTGGAGACGCCCGAACGGCAGTTTGTATTCATGTGCGAACATGAGGGGGAGCAAAGAGAGTGGCTGGATGCCCTCAGGCAGGTCATGTCCAGCCCCATGGCACCACAGGATTATACCAGTAAGCATATCAAAATATGAATTTGGGAAGAATGTGCAAAAAAAAAAAAAATGCATGCACATTTTTTGTCTTTGCAGCTGAGGCCAACATCAGGACAAAAGATGAGAATGACCGGTGTGACAGGAAATGATGTGTTTTATGCAGTAGTAGAACCGTAATAGCAAATAGTGTTATTGTTTTGCTCCTGTGGTAAATGTGTCAATAAAATGTCAGGTATTCTACAAAGAACAATTGTGATATTCTTCTTTAAGCAACACTGTATTCTAAGTCTTCCCATAACCATGTTTGCATTTACAATTTAGAGGACATGAGGACATTTTGTGCCATAGTTGCTGAAATGTCAGAAGAAATTAATTTTCAATAAATGTTACATTGTGTTCTATAAAGTAGCCTAAAATGGTAAAGCTGCACAAAAACTGACACAGTTGGGACAAAAAATGTCCCATTGAAAATGCAATTTTTCAGTGCCACATTTATCTTAATATAAACTAATGCAATCCAAAATGTATATCTGGACAATAGCACTGGTTTACATTTTTATGTATATCTGTCCACCATATAGTGATGTTTTCCCCATTAAAGCACACAACGCCTTTATTGCAGAATACCTGTCTGTTTGCAATTGTGAAGAAATATACCTATATACTGTGTGTATAATTTAGCTTTGATTTTTTTCCCCATAGGAAAATAGTAGTTACGCATATATACTAGTGTGTATACAGATAAAAAAAATAGTAATACAGTATGGGCTGTTTTTGGTAAGCTGATATTTTTTTGTCATTAGGGAAAAATGTGAGTGAATTTAAAACAGCTCGGCTTGAGGTAAACACATTTTAGTTGTAATTTGTTTGATATTATTGGTTAGGTTCTCAGAGTGTACTAATGCATACATTCCTGTAATTTCCTTTTAAAAAGAAATATAAAACATGCTAAAGTGTTGACAGTTACACAATACAAGACGCTAAATAGTATAATATCAAACATTGAACAACTGCAGTTCTCCTCTCTGCCGCCTGGGGTCAGTATACAACGTTTAGGTCAACGCGTCACATGAGGTTTGTCCGTGTAGGGCTTTCCGTAGTTGCCGGGTGATAGTGGAGGTCAGGCGTGCTCATCAAGCAACCGCGAAATGCTACGCAACCGCCGAAACACACGTGAATCCCATCCAGGAACAAAGACAAAAAACAGTCAGGCCGTTTTAGGATGTCGCTCCACTGAGCTAAGCAAAGGCTCGCTTGGACCGAACGCGTGAAGAACGAACACAGCGACACCCAGACCCGAGCGTCCGTTTTGTCCTACAAAGGCGGGTTGACAGCTAGCTGGGCCCGACATCAGATCAACCGCTGGAGGAGGAGTGGCGGGGAATGAAGCAATAAGTCGTCTTTCCCGTCCAATAAAACACGACTAAAGCATGAGGAAGGACGTGAGGATTCTTCTGGTCGGGGAACGTAAGCAGCAAGTGGCTTCGGTTGGCTTGGCGGCTTTATCCGCTTAAAGTGTTTGCTAGCTAGGACGCTAACAGCTAGCACTTCAGAATGTCAGCATGTGTACCAATTCCTGAACTTTCTAGTATAGTATAGTATAGTTCACATTGGCAGTATCCCTGCAAAGTACCTTAAGTGTTCTGCCATCTCTGTGGTGGTACGGGTACTACTGTGACTTGTAGGACGTTACATTGGCGTACATGCCAAATCCCTGTGCGGCGACAGTAATAAAACACATTTTTGTCTTTTTCTGTGCAGCCAAAGTTGGGAAAACGTCCCTAATCATGTCGCTGGTCAGCGAGGAGTTTCCTGATGAGGTAATGTCTGTGAAGTCTTTATTTATATATGTGTATGTGTGTATATGTGTATATGTGTATATATGTGTGTGTATGGGTGTGTGTGTGTGTGTATGTGTATATATGTATATATGTGTGTGTGTGTGTGTGTGTGTATGTGTGTGTGTATATATGTGTATATGTGTGTATATATGTGTATATGTGTGTGTATGTATATGTGTATATATGTGTGTATGTGTATATATGTGTGTGTGTGTGTATATATGTGCGTGTGTGTGTATGTGTATATGTATGTGTGTGTGTATGTATGTGTGTGTGTGTGTATACGTATGTGTGTGTGTGTGTATGTGTATGTGTATATATATGAGTGTGTATATATATGTGTGTGTGTGTATATATATATATAT
>QODF01000131.1:1909177-2052949 GCA_024372805.1 Oostethus manadensis
AATGTTATGTGTTGGAAGTGATTAATTAATTCATGTTGCGCTTTTCTGCCAGGTTACGAGCCACTGGATTCCCCTCATTAATGACCGAATAGACAAAGATAGCAGGTGTGTGACTGCGGGATTATTAATACTTTATGACGTCTTATATTGTTTTGTGTTTATTAAAACAAACGCAAAGTGGTAGGTGTTTGATAACTGCATCGTTTATCACCCTTATCTTAAAATTGGCATCACAACTTCACCTCTGTTGTTTGCTAACTTGCTGACAACATTTGACACATATCAATATTTTTTCTGTAGCACAGCTGCATGTCAGGTCACTCATGTACGTGAGTGGCAGGAAGAAAACCTGACTCACTTGGGGAAAAGCCTTTTGGCGCCACTTGTTGGTTTTCACGTATAAAATATATAATCTTTTTCAGACAAATTTCTAGGGGGAAAATACAGAATTATATCCAGGTCAATACTGTAAATTTGAAATGTTCTTTCTAGTGTCATCTATATTGTGTACATCAGGGATGTACACACTTTTTTTACCATACTGAACAATGCTAGGCTGCTAGGGCCACCTCAATATGCTAAAATGTTCTTCAAGGAAAAAAACTGCATCTCAGCTTTGTGATATAGTGAAACCTCGTTCCCTGTTTTTGCTGTTCAGTATCTTTCAAATATTTCAACTTTCTCCTTGACAATTCTTTGTACTTTTTTTTGTAATATTAATACTTTATTCCGACAATATTGTAACTTTTTTTCACCCAACATAATTTTTCCAAAATTACAACTTTAGTTTCATTTTTCATAATAATACAACTTTTAAAATATAACTTCATTTTTCCTTTAATATTTAAACTCTGTGCTACTAAAATATGATTTTTCCTCCCAACATTGCAAGTTTATTTGCATAAAAGTTTGACCTAGAATGTCCTTTTTTTAATATTACTATATACTATTACTATATAGTACTTAAACGAGGTTATTTTTTCTCCTGCTGTACAGAGGTACCTAAAAGGGTTTGCATTAGACACTGTTTAAGCTTAAGTTGTGTTTTCTACAGAGTGCCATTGATTCTTGTGGGCAATAAGTCAGACCTGGTGGAGCACAGCAGCATGGAAACCATCCTGCCAATCATGAATCAATACCAGGACATTGAGACATGTGTGGAGGTAGGCAAACGTCACCACACATGTGTGTGTTTGGGTACACTGACATATACGAAGAGATAGTTTAAATGTAGAGAGCGCCACAATGTGTGTCGGGCTGCTGACTGACCTGGTTTACCCGCCAATTGGATTAATATCACAGAGACCCACTGGCACTGCGTTGTTGTCATGGAGGAATCTGGCCTCTGTCACGTTAGGCCTACTGCTAGAGTAGCTTCAAGGACATGGGGGGAGGGGCACATGCAAAGTGGAAGTAGTCTGGACGCTCCCTTGTCATGTGACATTTAATTCCAGAGGTATGACAAAGTGTATTCTGCGTCAACAATGGGTGCTGTTGGTTTTTTCAGACTCTTTTTGTCAGTTTTACCTCCTCCAAGGTGTGACTGTCTAAGCCTGAGTTATTTTTGACAGTTCCTGTTTAAATTGACATTTCTAATTTCCCTCTCTTTCCCTGCGCAGTGCTCTGCCAAAAATCTAAAGAACATCTCAGAGCTCTTTTACTACGCCCAAAAGGCAGTGCTCCACCCGACGGGACCTCTTTACTGTCCAGAGGAGAAGGAGGTGAACTCTACTTTTTGAATAAAAGATGGCGCCACTTATAAGAGTTCAAATTAGCTCACATGTGTTTTTATGTCTTATAGCTGAAGCCCTCGTGCATTAAGGCTTTAACGAGAATCTTTAAAGTGTCCGACCTGGACAATGATGGCATCTTGAACGACAACGAGCTTAACTTTTTTCAGGTAGTGCTTTTTTCTCAGCTGAGCTTGTCATAAAGTGCTGTGTTGCATCTTGACGTTATTGGGTGACATGAAGAGTTCAAATATTGTTCTGTTTTGCATTTTAATTCAGAGAACGTGTTTTAACACACCACTGGCACCGCAAGCCTTAGAGGACGTTAAAAATGTGGTCAGAAGGAACATGGCTGATGGAGTCAAGGACAACGGGCTCACGCTAAAAGGTTAGCCGTCGTCTTAATCAGAACTTCAACGATCGTTGTGTTTGATGACCTCATCTCCTCCGTATATCTGTCCAAAGGTTTTTTGTTCCTGCACACCCTCTTCATACAGCGCGGTCGACACGAGACCACCTGGACTGTGCTGAGAAGGTTTGGTTACGATGACGACCTGGAGCTCACGCAGGAATATCTCTTCCCTGTGTGAGTGCAAGAAAATGTTTTCCTCATTTTCAGGGAGGAGGAGACATGTCTCAATGTCTGTATTTCCTTCAGTAGTTTCATTTTGCTGTCTGTCTTCCAGAGTCAAGATCCCTCCTGACTGCACCACAGAGCTAAACCACAACGCTTACCTCTTTCTTCAGAGTGTCTTCGACAAGCACGACAAAGTGAGTGCTCTTATCTACTCTATAAGTAAACCTAAATTATGATCAACATTACAATTGCTGGAATATTGTGACCTAAGATGCTGTCATAAAATATTCATGCTTATTAATTGCAACCGATCTGATTATGGTGTTTACTTACTCAGCTGCAGAGAGTATAAGGTATTTATTTGCACAGGCATTTTCATGTTATAATTTTCCATCATAAGTCTAAAATAACATTTATGAAGAATAATATTTGAAATGGTACATATGATTTTTGGTGTATTACAGAGCTATACGGAGTTTGTTCCAGACTCTGACCTGAAATTCTGCAGCAGGGACACTTATAAAGGGGATGCTTTAAACATAGCAAGCAACCGAGCTTTAGCGAGTAGTTAGCCTCAAATTAATTTATTCTAAACTTAAAGTTTCAAACAGAGTGGGGAAGGAGGACAAAGTAAAGAGCTAAAAACGTACAACTTTCTTGTGATATGGAGGAAAACTTATCTTCGCATGTCGGACATGTCATGTCTGACTTCATGCAGCATGAAGGTAATGCAATATAATGTCTCAGCGTAACATTAGCCTAGTGGCTAGAATGCTACATGACTCGTCTTTCAATATTTTTAGTTATGTTAGTCAAGTGGTTCCGCCCCCCCTCCCTTTTTTTTTCCAAAGCGCTACATGTGCACAAATGACATAATTTTCGCCCGATGCACCTCCACATTTTTCTAACTACGCGGACCGAGACGCGCAGAAAAAAAATGCAGACGAGCAGGAGATCGTTGCAGCCGAAGTATAGAAATACCGGCATTTATATGACTCATCCTTTAGAGACCACCGGGACTGAGAAAGATCCGAGAGGGAAAAAGGGACGATGCGAAGGGTGCGTTGAACAACGTACTCCGAGCGCGCGCGGATACACACGGAAACTTTACAAAGGGAAACTTTATAAGAGTGTTGTTGGAACACTCGCGCTAAGTCAGTAGAGAATTTGAACACACCCAAAGTGGCAAAAAAAAAAAATTTCATAAACAAGGCGCTTTGTTATTAAATCCGCTGGGAAGAAAAAAAAGTAGCAGCTTGTAGTCCGAAAAATGCGGTAATAATGAAAATTGTTTATTAATACATTTTTGAAAAACTGAAAGTAATGTTCGAACTGCGATGAAGCGAGGTACGACTGTTTTTATCCGGGTGTGTTTAATAAAATAATAAAACATTAAAATGGGTCAGAATGAATTCATTAGTCAACATTTAAACTGGCCGCACGGTGGTCGAGTGGGTAGCACATTGGCCTCACAGTCGGGAGGTTCAGGGTTCGAATCTCCGTTGGGCATCTCTGTGTGGAGTTTGCATGTTCTCCCCGTGCGTGTGTGGGTTTTCTCCGGGTACTCCGGTTTCCACCCACATTCCAAAAACATGCTTGTTAGCTTCATTGGCGACTCTAAATTATCCATTAGAGTGTGAATGTGAGGATTAACTGGCGACCAGTCCAGGGTGTACCCCACCTCTCCCCCAAAGTCAGCTGGGATAGGCTCCAGCATACTCGCGACCCTAGTGAGGATAAGCGGCATAGAAAATTGAATGAATGAACATTTAAACTATGTACTATAATGTACTGTAGTACGGTGTTATCAGATCATCATTTATTTCAGATAAACATGTCATTGTGTCCTAAGTATGCCATCTAAAAACCAGAATGTAATCATTTCTTACACATCAGATGATCAATTCTGCTGATATTTTGTAATGCTGTCTCAGGACAGAGATTGTGCGTTGTCGCCAGAGGAAGTGAAGGACCTGTTCAAAGTGTTTCCTTACATGCCGTGGGGTCCTGATGTCAACAACACAGTGTGCACTAATGACCAGGGATGGATCACATACCAGGGTTACCTCTCCCAGTGGACGTGAGTCTCAAGTCTTGAACTAACAATTTCCATTGTATCATTATTTATGCATGTGTAACTGTCATGCAGGCTAACAACCTATCTTGACGTACAGCGGAGTTTGGAGTATTTGGGTTATCTGGGCTACTCCATCATCTATGAGCAGGAGTCCCAAGCAGCTGCAATAACAGGTTGGTGCTTTATCCTTGCTGCAAAAGTGGACTTGCTGTGAACAATGCGTACATACAGCTTGTCTGAATACACATTGTTTTTTCAGTCACTCGCAACAAACGCATTGACCTGCAGAAGAAACAGACGCAGCGCAGTGTTTTTCGCTGCAACGTCTTAGGAGCCCGAGCAAGTGGGAAGAGTGGCTTCCTACAGGCCTTCTTAGGAAAGAATCTCCAGGTTAGTTGCTTCTTCCACGCAAACTCCTGGTTTAAACTTGGTTACGCAATGTAATAGCACAGCCCTGTGTTTTTTTAGATCAGTCATTTTTCACCAAGTCTTCAGTATGATACAAGTTTGTCTTTTACTAGTGAAAAGTTGTGATTGGTACCTTAATATCCACTTGTTTGTGTTTTTGCTCTTGACTACTGACAAAGCAGCTGGTCAACAGAATTGTCATTTATTTTGTGATAGCTGACCACAGGAAGCGCTGTCAGTTTGTTCAAGGCCGAAATAGAAGGCCACCCAGTGGAACATATCGAGCTTATCTGTCCTGTTGATATTTATAGAATTTGTTTTGCCACCACAGCGACAGAGGCGGATTAGAGAAGACCACAAGTCCCTCTATGCCATCAGCACCACTTATGTGTATGGCCAAGAGAAGTACCTGCTGGTAGATAACATTCCTTGCATCTGTTTCGTTTAGTTAGCAAAATATTTATATGTGATATTCCAACAAACGTCCTCTCTGCGCCATGGCAGCTCCACGAGGTGATGCCAGATTTTGACTACCTGTCAGAGGTGGACCTCGCCTGTGACGTTGTCTGCC
The DNA here is from genome assembly GCA_024372805.1 of Oostethus manadensis. NCBI lineage: Eukaryota > Metazoa > Chordata > Actinopteri > Syngnathiformes > Syngnathidae > Oostethus > Oostethus manadensis. Next base: position 1,914,541 of record QODF01000131.1, read on the forward strand.
TCGTCTATGACGTCAACAATCCGCATTCTTTTGAATACTGCGCTAAAATGTTCAAGGTATGGACAGTATTAGTGAGACTTTACATCAACATACAGCCCATTCAGTTGCACTCTTGTTGTTTGGCAGCAATACTTCATGGACAGCAAGACTCCGTGCGTGGTGATAGCCGCCAAGTCGGACCTGCACGAGGTGCGCCAGAACTACAGGCTCTCGCCACACGACTTTTGTCGCAAGCACAAGCTACACCCGCCTCAGCCATTCACCTGCAATACGACAGATGCGCCCAGCAAAGACCTCTATACGAGACTCACTACCATGGCCATGTACCCGTGAGTGTTTCAGCTTCTTTTGGTGCTCTCCTGACCATCATTAGCTCCTCCCCCAATTAGCAAACTAGACCAGGGTGTACAATGTTTTTACACTGAAGGCGACATATTGAAAAAGTGGAGTTTGCATGTTCTCCCCGTGCGTGTGTGGGTTTTCTCTGGGTGCTCCGGTTTCCTCCCACATTCCAAAAACATGCATGAATGAATAAATAAGACATTACATACAGTAGACTCACATGCTAGCATTAATAGCACACTTGGTAGCTATTTGTCTCATCAGTGTAGAACTCTCATGCACATACGCAGTGAACATTCACACAGGAGCTGCTGTCTGCCGCAACTCCTGCCAGTCACTGGCACTAGCCACACTGCTAACCATGCTAGCACTCAGCAACTCTCCAGTAGCCAGCTGATGTCACACACATCACTTCTCAAGCCTTTTTAGAATGTATTGCAGGCCGATAAAAAAAACAAACCTCTGCACGTAAATTGCCTCTTGTGCCGCACTTTGGACACCCCGTAAACAACAATATTAATGAATGTTCCCTCTACAATCAAAGAAAAACAAAACAGATTCACTCCAAGGAAGGTTAGACAGATTTTTCTTATAATTGCTAGCCCCAACCAATCAGGTTTGACTGTGTAAGTCATTTCCTAGACTCAAGACTCTCAAGTCTATCCACTTTCCAGATCTTACAAGGTGTCTTGACTCCTCTAAAGATGATCAGATTAGATTTGGAAGCAGATTAGTTTATCAGTAAACCGGAGCAAGCACTCAGAATCTCATTCCTCTGAATTTAGAAGCAATGCGCTGAAGTAAATGGCTGCCCTTGAAGTCAACCTTGCTCCTGATTGACTCCCAAGTTATTTAAGTCTACTACTGGATAGACGCTTGCTGTCCCTTTTTACACTTTGAATAGAAGGCACTGTAAACCCACGTCTCCTGTACGGCACCCATGCATGATTGCACCATGTTGTGAGGCGTGCTTGGTCTGTTTGCATGCGCATACACACACACTCTCGTCTTTTCTCTTCTCCCCTCCTCCCCGCAGCCATGCCCGTCTGCGTTGCATGTGCGCCTGCAACAAGTGCACCTATTGCCTGTGTCAGAAGCTCCTCAGGTTGGAGTTGCTGCGCAGCGTTAAGGCCCAACTGCGCAGAGTCGTGCACAACAGGTTGATATGTAGAAAGAGTTAAGATAACTGTTTGTGTCGTATCCCACCCCACCAGCTCCCCAGGCTTCCTGTAGTGCTAGTGCTCAAATCTGCAATGCATATCCACTACAGGGAACTAAGATTTCAATTATATACTGCATACTCTTGTCAGATTCCCTTTACCCATGTGTGATGTTTGCTTTCTGCTCAAGCCAAAAGTAAATTTGAATTATAACAGTGCTTTAATAATGAATGCATATTGTAATCTTTTTCATTTCTTAAAAATTACTAAATTGTATATAACATAACTAAATACCATACAAATATTTGTACAAACTGCATTACATGATACTGGTAAAGTATCATACATGCAGTATAATAAATGCAATTACAGGAAATACATACAGTAATTTTTAAAAAAAAATGTAATTAGTAAATATGACAATTAAAACTTTTGAAATGTATTACACAAGACGGCTAAATTATCATACCATACCAGTATTATAAAAATACTCACTGTAATATACTATTGTGTATTTTTTTTTGTAAAAAAAAAATCTATTACATTGCTAAATTGCAAAAAGCAATTCGTTTGTATTGCAAGAGACTGGTAACAGTTTATTAATGAATACCATCCATCCATTTTCTTTGTATACCGCGGGTATGCTGGACCCTCCAGCAGTCTTCAGGGAGAGGCTGGACTCTCAGTTGGTCGCCAGCCAATCACAGGGCACATATAGACAACAACAACCACTCGTTCACACCGATGGACAATTTAGAGTCTACAATTAAAATAACGATTATATAATTATGTTTGGTTTGGTAAAAATGACAGATATATATAAAATTGATAAGTATAATAAAAATACATTCGTATAAACTGTATTACATGATGCTGATAAATTATGACACTATACCAGTTTAGAAATTCATTTAATATTATTTTTTAAAACACTGTTTGTCCTGCAGTGGATATGCAATGTGTATTTTGGTATGATCTTCTTGGTGCATAGACTGCAAACATCCATTAGCATTGCGTGATTGCAAACCTAAACCACCAGGAGAGAAAGAACTTTTTGAAGAAGGAGAAGAAAAAAAAAGACATTGCCTGTTGACAAATGAAGTCTTTGTTCTCCTATGGTTTTAGGCTGCATAGATTCCTTATTTTCATTGTAGCCTCACTGCTTATGTTCTCGCTTGCTGCTAAACTGATTATTTTTTAAGTGATCGCCATCTAGTGGTAGTTATGACGCAACATCGCTAGGCATTGCATTGGAGTTGCAGCTGTTTTAGGAATACTAGGATCATCTAATGTTATCCATTGACTTGGACCACACCATGTGTCCCTGTAGATGTAAATCAAAGAGTCCTGTTGTTGTACCATAAAAGGTAGGACTGTGTCTGTTCTAAAATACGTCGCAACATCTCATTTTGTTGTCAGACACATGGCGCAAGCAGATCTGAAGAACTCCACGTTCTGGCTGAGGGCGAGCGTGGGCGCCACCGTGTTTGCCATGCTGGGCTTCGCCATGTACAGAGCGCTTCTAAAGCAGCGGTGATCTCATTGCATAACCTCCACTTTCTCCTTTTCCTTTTGTTGTCATCTGAAAGACTGGCTGACCGATGAAGTTACTTCCTGCTCCTCTCCCCAATCATTCTATATGCATCTAAACATGAAGTGTCAATCCTCCTCTTGTTGAGGGTGAAATGCAGTTTGCGATATTCTCTTCATCATCTCTAGTCCATTACGAAACGCTGACAACTGTCCACCTCTGTTTTTAGCTGGAGGCTCATTTAGTTTTCTTCTCAGGTCAAGTATTAGAACCAGGACACCGCCAAGGGACTTGAGCGTGTTAGTGTAAATCCATATGCCCCACTCAAACGGCACTTCATTTTAACACACATGCAGTGCTTTCTTTTTATTTATGAACCTGTCCATGTGTTTATTTCCATACCAACATGCATATTTTCCATGTATTTTTGTATTTAGCACTAAAAACCATAAGTTGGTGTCTGGTTTTCAACTAGCACTTTCACTTGTTACCAGATTATTCCATTATTACAAGTTGGGGGTTCTCCTGCGTGCCGTGTCATTGGTCAGATGGCGGCAAATTTGGCAGCATCAAGTCAATAAAATGGTTTTAAATATCTGTATTGAAGTGCATGGGTTGTATGACATGTTTATTATAGCTGTGGGATAGGAGGAACATATATACATTTCCAGTTTTTTTTTTCTTCCATTGATTCACAACAGTTAAATACATTTCACACATCAGTTTCACAGTACATGTCATCACTTTTCACAATTAGGCGACTATTTGCTTTATAACTGTTGAGTATGTAGTGTTGAGCTATTCAAAAGTTCCCTAGTATGACTGGTGCTGTTTATAAGGACCTACAAGAAATTAGCAATTATAAAAGGAATGATAATTCCGGTGTACAATGACATGCTTCCCACATAATAAGAAAGGAGTTGCAATGTTGACCATAATTTAAATAAATATTGTCTATTCACTTGATAATGTACAATGGCACACCGTACAGTACCTGCTCCTCTTGTCATGCATAATAATGGAGGCTGTGCTGAAGAGCCTCTCACTCCACACTTGTTGAAGGTTGACAGAAAAATAGATTTGTGACTGGCAAGGAGGCCAGTCTAAGGTTGGTAGATCTTCCAGTATTGCAGTAGATTTGAGTGACTTGTTGCCGCTTTGCTTTCCTTTTGGTACTAGTTGACTTAATTCTACATACTCCTTAGCATGATGCTTTTGTTGGCGAAATGTCCTTTCTACAGCTGCATCCTACAAACTGCAGTCTGCTACTTTTCTCTTCTTTGCACGGAAAGTAACTCCACACAGCTAACAACAGTGCCGGGCTAACTGTTAGCGTTGCGTCCCTTGAGGTATGTTACATTTTTCTTCCCGATATACAATCCAGTAAATTTAGCCAGTAACAGATCGGACTATCCCTATTTAATTGATTTTAAATTAATTTTTGATTGTAGAATATTTCTTATATTTAAACAGTAAAAATCCGTCGTAGTTGCCGTCATGTTTTTCAAATAGACAAACTAGCTACAACTCCACAGCGCCTCTGCTGGTGAAAACCAAGTAGTGCACCCTATGTAATATGCTAGTGTCTAACCTGGATGATGTCATAACAAAGGCATCAGGCCTGCGCCTGCTCCCTGAGGAACTCCTCCAGCACACTGATGATGCGGCAGGCCTCGGGCAGGTCGCTGTGCTCGCACCAAGCGTTCTGCAACAGCACGTCGCCGTTACCGCAGCCCTGCAGGAACTGGCAGCAGCGGAACAGAGCGTAGTGGCTCATCTCGGCCTGACGCACAAAGCGCTTCAGGCTGTTCATGTCCTGGATGGCCTGCAGGGGGCGACAGGAATGTTTAGGAAAACTGCATGCACAAAAAATGTAATTCCATTTTCTTACATTTTACAATATGTTTTGAGGTTGAAAAAAGAATGTTTGGCGATTTTGCTTATAATTCTTATCCCCCCCCATAATTATTACACATAATGCCAATTTTGTCATTCTACTGAAGTAGCATTTATAAAATATACACATAATTGTTATAATTTCTAGTAGATGCATGGTACTCTCTGCAGTTGAGTCAGTAAAGACCCTGAAGTCGCTTATACAGTATTGTGGCGTGAATAACGTGCTTCTTCCATTACTACTCTTAATAATTTTATGATTAACTGCGTCTTGCAGCAACTATCACTCTCGCCCCTCAGTTGACCAACCTTAAGTTTGAAGTTCTCCAGGATCTGTCGGAGCAGGAAAGGGTTTCCACGTTCTGCTGCGTTTAAAAAGGCCTGGCTCCAGTCATCGCAGAAACGATTACTTCCTGCGGAGACAAAACAAGACATCAAATAACCCGCTTCAGGAAATCTTGCAGTAACGCGGCACTGATTTACTGGTGTTGGTGAGGGCGGGCGGATTTTCTGAGCAGTCAATCATAAGGTCGGAGTGCGCGTCCTCGGACATGGCCTTGCACAGCGAGGCTGCCGTGGTGTCCTGCTGGGAAAGACCCTGCAGGCTCGCCGCTTTGACGAACCTGAGCGACAACAGCACAGTCGAGCATGTGGACGCACAGAAATACACCTTCTGACACGTCCGCTCACCGTGACACGTCCGCCTTCGTCCTGTCGTCTGAGTTGGTTACTTCCACGTGGCTGTGACTCAGAGCCTGATGAAGGACGGACAATTTGGGGAAAAGGAAGTAAACGTGCATTTCAAGTGCAATAAAAAATCTAACAGATCAAATCAAATAATCATCCGTCTCCCCTTCACTTTTTTTTTTTAATAGTGGATAACATTCAACATAAAACACCTCGTTAAAAAAGGGTTTCTTTGAAATGGTTGCATGTTTATTTAAATATAAAATATACCTTTTAATATGAGATATATAAAACATTTTTTAAAAGCTGTGAATAAATTATAGGCCGCACGGTGGATGAGTGGGTAGCACGTTGGTCTCACAGTCAGGAGATTCACGGTTCGAATCTCCGTTGGGCATCTCGGTGTGGAGTTTGCATGTTCTCCCCGTGTGTGTGTGGGTTTTCTGCGGGTGCTCCGGTTTCCTCCCACATTCCAAAAACATGCATGTTAAGTTAATTGGCCACTCTAAATTGTCCATTAGAGTGTGAATGTTTGTTTGTCTATATGTGCCCTGCGATTGGCTGGCGACCAGTCCAGGGTGTACCCCGCCTCCCGCCCAAAGTCTGCTGGGATAGGCTCCAGCATACCCGTGACCCTAATGAGGACAAGCGGCATAAAAAATGAATGAATGAATAAATTATTTCAGTCAGAAGAACAACAAATAAATCAGTTGGTCAAATACCATTACTTCTAATCATACTCCACAATTTAATGAATGATTAAACAATTTAGTATTATTTACTACAACTATTAACTCATATTTGAATCATTAGAAATGATTATTGGGTTTTGCACAAAGATTTAACTAATTAAAAAATAAATATATAAATATATGTATTCTAATATAAATAATAATTTATACAATTGTTAATTACCTAATTCAATTGTGAAATATAATTAGTATTAAACAAATGTATTGATTGTTTTGTCAATATCATATTGTGTTGCTACCAATTGATTTATTTTAAATCATTTTTATTTGTATGAATTTAATATAGTGCCATACATGCCATTTCATAACAATTTATATATACTGTATATTATATATATATATACATATATATGTATGTATATACTCACACACACACACACACACACACACATAGTGTAAAAATTAAATGTATTTATAATTTCATTTTTCATTAAATATTTTACTTAACAATTAACAATTAAGTGTGAAATAACATTTGTAATTTTAAGAAAATCATTCATACATACTGTACATTAGTTCATAATTAAATAAAAACGCCAATGATTTGTGCACACAACAAAACAACATTTGAATATGACCAATCTTGGAAATGTTAGCAAAAGTGCTTCAACCCAAAGCGTCTTTTAAAGACGGTTTCCAATTTGCCAACGTGACTCACCGCATGCAACAGGAAGCCGATGTCGCTCTGGACCAGCTGCACCACACGGTAAATGTGCATGATGGACTCCTCGTACCAGCGGCTCAGGTAGGGACGCAGTTCTGTCTCCAGGTTTTGCAGCTGATATGACAACAACCATGTTTGTTGTGTTAACATTGGTACTGAATTAAAAATCCCTGCCCAGTCCCAGGTAAGCATCGGCACCGCTACATATTTGCCCCCCCCAGCTTTTAGCTGTGGTTTGATAGAGCAGTCCGCAGCTGTAAATCCAGCAGAGGGCGCTGTCTAACAATTCAAAACAACATTTTCTAGCAGGAAGGTGCTTTAACGAGACGTGAGGTTATGTAAGTACAATTATGGGTGTTTTTCACCATTGCTGGCATCTACTGGATCTATTCAAGTAAGTCACTCTTACTGTACCTCTGGAGTTTTCAGGCTGCTGAGTAGACCTTGGACGTATTTATCAAGTTCTAGCCTGTATGTGCATGCAGTCAAGGAACTTTAAGGATAAAACACAATGAGCATTTATGAGGAAATATAATGTCGAGACATAGGATATAAGTTGAGTCCTTTTTCGGAGCCTCCCAGGAAGCAGATGACGTATCCGTTGCCGTCCGCATCAGGTTGTTCGGGAGATCTTTCCTGCTCTAGGAGGCAACAATAGCAGCCCACTGCCTGCTCTGGAATGCTGTGGCCGGAAAGATGCATGATAAGGTGGGATTTTGGGCGAGTAATGTTCTAAGATGAGAGGAATATTGGTCCCACCTGAGTTCCACCGTGGCGATGTTGCCCATGCCTCCAAGCAGGGCACCTTTGCTCAGCCTCCTGGAGATGTATGTGCGGAGCTCCGGTTCCGCCTCCATAGGCAGGCTGCTGTCAACCAGAGTCAGACTGGGGGGAAGGATGGCAGAGTGGGGGGGGGTGTCAGCACGGATACAAGCAACCGAGTAAGGACCGACGAGGAGGAATAAAGCCACAACAGGAAGCGGATGGAGAAAGCTGAATGGCAAAACATGATGTCATGTCGACTCCCATGGTAGCCTGTGGATGTGCAGCCCAAAAAAGAAAGCTGCAGAACAGGACAACTCCCGTGTTACCTAAAGTCCTCCTGACTGCTCGTGGAGTCTGCTCGCCTCTGGTTCCAAGACTCATTTTCCGCTGTGGCCTCAGATCTAAGACAATTCCATTCATCGGCCAGTTAGTCATTCATGCTCTGCTTGCAGGCGACACTGCAAGGCTGATTAGGCACAGGCAGAGGGGAAGGGACATAAAAGTAAATACGAAACAAGACGATAGCATGAGATGGGTACCTGGCGCCCTGGTATAAATAGATGGCGTAGTAGCAGTTCAATTGAACTTTCGGGTTGTATCCTGAAATGTCCTCGCCGTCAAAATCATCCCTCTCCTCCACGTCAATGGAATCCTGGAACGACGACGTTTGGGATGTAAACATTGTTTTCTGTTCGACGCTAGCTTGTCGTTTTTTTTGTTCATTAAAATGATGCTAGCCGCTCGTTTAACTGCATTAATATCCGATTTGTTGGTCGTTACTGTGATAATCGTAGCTACAATCCAACGTCGTGGAGGACGTAAACACTTGCGGGGGAGAAAGTGGCGATCGCGCATGCGTCCTAATTGTACGTTCTCAAATAGGTCCTACCGCAACAAGTTGTAAAGTCTATATAGTTCCTCATTTAAATCCAAAACGCTTATATTTAAGACTGCGATTAATGCCTTTAGATGATATTAATAAGCATATTTGATTTGAGCAGTATTCATTATACAGCTCGATAGCGAAGTGTCTGTGGAATATGACAACAAAAAACGCCGAACGCGTAATTCATGTACTGTAATGTTAAGCAATTTCATATTGTCTATATTTTACGGTAATAAACGACAAAATTTTTATAAAACACATCAACCATAATTTGCGTTATATAATGCGTTCAAAAATGTTACATTGGTGTGCGTCCTCTAATATACCTAATCTAATATACAATCATTTAACGTGTCACCTTTGTGTGCTCATTTTATAGAAATGCTTTACTGCCCCCTATTGGCCCTAAACGAGAGTTGCACTGTAATTGAAGAAATACACAACTACACAGAAATTACCATAAATCTCTGCATTCAATTCATTCATTCATTTTCTATACCGCTTATCCTCATTAGGGTCGCGGGTATGAGGGTTAAAAAAACGTTTTGTGAAAAATGTAAGGAGCAGCTTGGAGATTTAAAGCATCTTGAAAAAAGATTTTGCAACCAGTCCGCAGTAGATGTAGGTCCACCTAGGAAAAATGGTGGACCTACGGGTCTTCCAATGAGGTTATCTCTACTTCCTGAACCCGGAAAAGTGCAAAAAAACAACAACAACAATACTAGAACCAAATAAAACATTTTATTGGCCACTTTTCTGGCTACTTGTTGGGTAGAATCACAAGAGGCCCCACGATGATGGTGTCGCACGTACCTGAAACATAAATAATTTTAATACATTGTTTACGGGACTGAAACAATTTATCCCGTACCTTGTGGCTTCTGCCGTCTTAAATCCTGATTGCAGGCGCTTTCACAGCAGCGGCACACGTCATCGCTCCCGTCCACACTTGTCCACCTAATGAGGAAAGAATGCCTCCATGGAGTGGTCATTGAAGTAAATGGTCGTTAAAAGGTGTTACCTTGAATGCACATAAGAGCAGGCCTTGTTGACAGCGCTGCTCCTCCACATTTCAGGGCTGGCTTTCAACTGACAGGTTATAAAGAGCTAAAAGAAGAACAGAAACAATCTACAAGGGTCACGACATTTTTCAAACCATTAGTGGGTCATCTCACAGAGTTCCTTTCATCCTGGCGAAACAGGAAAGCATCAAGCCGCAGCTGGAGAACATCCGCTCTCTTTCGGGACAGGAAAAGACTTCTTGATCCATGCTGTCTCGAGTCTGATAGGCACCTGAGGAAGATGCAAAAAAGGCCAGATACTACTCTGGTCTGCCAGAGGACACATGGTGTAATTACTGATTACCCATTGTTTTCAATGAAGTAGTATCTGGGCACTGATGTTGCATCTGGAGACAGGGTTGCAACACAGTTGTCCATAAAGAGCCATCTTTGTTGTGTACCGGGGTTGGTGTAGGAGGCCTCGAGGTTGAGGAGGTCTCCAAGATAGAACATGTTGGAGAGCCTCTGTCTTGTCCAGTCATCTGCAGCAGTGTGGGCGAAACAAGCTTGTTATCCTAAAGCCGAACGAGGAAGACCTGGAGTTCTCCCATACCGGACATCAGTTGCAACGAGAAGGGTGAGGTCTTCGTGGACATGGAGATCATCTGAGGCAACTCCTGAGGGTGGCTGCTCACAATGTGTCTCCTGTGCAGACACACTATAAGTGGTATCTAGCAGCTGAAGCAAAGCTAACTGGCACTTTGGTAAACTCTCAACGGCATTGGCAGAACAAACACGCACGGTGACGTGTTCTAATGCATGACGCTGCCCCTTTTACTTCACTCAAACGAGCAACAGGACGGCAAGCTGGTGACTTTACTGCCGACAACAGAGCGGTGCCAATAGCTACGTTACAACTTTATATTGTTTTGTTTCTTATTATTGTGACATTTAAAAAATAAAAGTTAACTCTTACTAAAACGACAGTTTTTACTCATTACATTACAAGTTTATTCTCGGAAAATTGTGACTTTCTACTAGTAAAATTACAGCAATATTTTTAAATGTATGCATTTTTTTAAAATGTTCCAATTATTTAAAACACTTCTCGTAATTATGACTTCATTCCCCTAATATTAAACCTTTCACAACCGAATTTTCCAAAAATGACAACTTTTTTTGGTTACATTACAACTTTCCCTAACATTTTGACTTTATCGTTTGTTTCCTCAAAGTTTTTTTGTAAAAACTGTATTTTTAGAATGTGCAGCAGCCCAATAAATCACTTGGACCGCACTTTGAACACCCCTGTTGTAAAGCAAGATGTCACATGTATTTTAAGAAAGAAAATACATAAACATTTTAAAAATTATGGTTTTAGAAACGTCCAACGAGCCATAAATTCCCTAGCCCAGGTTTAGAGATTTATCCTGTGTTACCTTTTATAGTGACAGGAAACAGGAATAACAGCTTGGGTCATCCTTGTGATGCCATGACGAAGGGGCCGAGGGGAGAAGTTCAGGTGGTTGGAGTAGATGACAAAGTTGTCGGAGAGCTACAGATAAAAAAAAACTTGCAATTTTATGCAGAAAAAACAGGCGCTACTGTAAAAATCCTGTTAGTTTAGCCCCAAAAGGTGGATTGATTAGTGGACAAAGTGTGTTAATAACCATCTGCAACCGGTGCGTCTGTAAATATGCCAGATTATATCACAGCTGCTAGTTTCCATTTGTAGTCACCTGGCAGGTAATTTTTTAAAAGGGTCACGTGACATCCGTGATTGCCTGATCGACAACCACAGCGTATGCCACTTGACATCTTCCAATAGTTAAGTGCGTCTGGAATGTACAGTGTCAGATACGTACGGACAGCTCGGTGCCGCAGTCTTGCAGCCCAGCCTCGATGATGAATTCAGAGTCTCCAGCAGGACGGGCCTGGCACGGTCTAGAGCCGGCATATTCGGTACCACCCAGAAAAAGCTCCCCGGGAGACACTAGGTGTTTGGGGCCATACATGTCAGCCTTCACCTGCACAATCATTGACCTTTCTGTGCATGTCATGTGGATGGGTTGCAGGTCTTCACTCGCATTGTCCTTATCAACGCTGATGCCGGAGGATTTATACTCACGGCCATCTTTATCAATCAGGGGCCCATCTTTTAAGGGTCTGACGGCAGAGGTGTAGGACAACAGCAGCATGAGACACCGCAAGACTGTCAGCATTGTGCTGATTTACCAAGAAGAAGCTTGAGTGTAACTCAAGGAGTATGAAGAGTTTGGGCAATCAGGTCACATGTGGAGGACAGGTGGAAGTCTTTAAGCATCGCTTGATCTGATTGGCTGGTTCAAACTCATCAGCACCCATCAGTGTTAGCTTGTCCTCTCACAGCACTTTCCAAAGTGAATGCAGTCTGCTAAACTTATGTAATTTGGCTATATTACCCGTGTCTCTTTGTTTGCTGCTATTAAAATGTTTTTTAAAATCCGTTTGCTAGCTTTGTTTTTAGATTTAGCATCCCCTGTGGAGAGAAGGCGGAAATGACGTCTTCGTGTTTTGGGAGGCGCTAGCGACATCTGTAGGGCATAAACGGAAGCGCAGCGACCTTCGATTTTCGTCACGGGTGACCAACTCGGTGAGAATTGAAATTTAAAAGCGATATATCCAAAGCCGTACATAGTTATGGAGTCACAAGTAGTTCCAAATGCTAGAAATGTCAAACACTCGCAACCGCCCGAGTCAGTCCGTTTAGACCATTTGGGGCCTGTTGAGAGCAACATCCGGGTACTGGCTAAATGCTAAGCGTAAAATGGCAGAACAGCTCAGGTTCAATTTCCTATACTTGAAATCCTTTGACTTTTCCCTTTTGCAGCAACCTGTTACATCTCAACAAATTGTTTTACGTTTATTTTATTTTTTTAATGTTCTTTTTCCGAGTAGACACGCATTTAAATAGTCACATCTGAACTGCACGTTAGCCACGCCCTCCACACTTACGTTGCATTCAAGACTACTGGAAAGTAGGAAACTCCAGTGAAAAGTCTAACTTGAACTTAAGTTTAATGCTGAAAGCAAACTTTTTGGCAGCCTCACTAGCAAATTTTACAGGCATTGGCCATTCGAGGGGACGCTTCTTCTCCAGCCAACATCCATCTTCTGTGCCATTATCCTCACTAGGGTTGCAGGGTTATGCTGGAGCCTATCCCAGCTGACATTGGGCAAGAGGTAGGGTACACCCTGGCATAGTGTTGACGTAGATTCTACCCACTGCTCCTAGTTGTGTAAGACACTGGGGATTGGTAAAGTCTCCAGACCAGTTCAGAAAGGGGGGGATAAAAATAAAAAATTGGAAAAGTGTGGATTTGCTCATTTCACTATGAAAATGGTATTACGCCTGAGAGAGCGATCATGTAGAAGCTGTGAGATTCTTAGGCAAAGCGCAATATCCCGGGAAAAGGGTGGAGTGCCATCTCCGGGTCGGGAATGAGGTCCTGCCTCAAGCGGAGGAGTTTAAGTACCTCGGGGTCTTGTTCACGAGTGATGGAAGGATGAAACGCGAGATGGACAGGCGGATTGGTGCGGCGTCTGCAGTGATGCGGACTCTGCATCGGTCTGTCGTGGTGAAATGAAAGCTGAGCCAAAAGGCAAAGCTCTCGATTTACCGGTCGATCTACGTTCCTACCCTCACCTATGGTCATGAGCTTTGGGTAGTGACCGAAAGGACAAGATCGCGGGTACAAGCGGCCGAAATGAGTTTTCTCCGCAGGGGGGCTGGGCTCTCCCTTAGAGATAGGGTGAGAAGCACCGTCATCCGGGAGAGACTCGGAGAAGAACCGCTGCTGAGAGGAGCCAGGTGAGGTGGCTCGGGCATCTGGTTAGGATGCCTCCCAAACGCCTTCCTGGGGAGGTGTTCAGGGCATGTCCAACCGGTAGGAGGCCTCGGGGAAGACCCAGGACACGTTGGAGACTACGTCTCTCAGCTGGCCTGGGAACACCTCAGCATCCGCCGGGAGGAGGGACCTCTGGGCTTCCCTGCTTAAGCTTCTGCCCCCGCGACCCGACTTCGGATAAGCGGAAGAAAATGGAGTACCCCTCGCAGTCTCAGAGGAAGCACCAGTTACCACAAACAGCATTTCCATCTATCAGGCTAAGTTTGTCAACCGCTCCCGTGGCACCACAGCAGCAGGTCTCAATTCTGTCATCCCTCTGCTGGGGGACAAATGTTTGTACACCCACCCCTAATTTGAAATACCACTGAGAAGTTCACACAGGTCTGCATAAGTCAAAGTTCTTACACTAACAAAGTGAAGTTTTAGTATTAAATGGAATGAAATTCATGTTCTTCAGCCATCAAGCACAAGTTTCATTACAAATGTTTATTTCTTTGGGTCATTCACAATCAACTGGTCCAACTGCAGACCAGCATCAGTTGAATTAGGCAGAATGGTCACGTCTTCCAACGGAGTGACAAGCAAAATGTCATGGTCAAGTGTTGAGTTGTCTTCCTGGCCACCTGCCGGAGTTGGTGTTGGTTCAGCAGGTCCACTTTCATCCTCTTCATCTGTGAAGAAATTCAGGTTATCACAAGTGACAACTTAGTTACCGGACACTCCTTTACCTTTTAGGTCGCTTGCAAATTCTTCAAGTGGGATGTCTTCTTCATTGCCAGAGGTTAAGTCTTCATCCTCGTTCGACGTGACCAGACCGGGAAGAAGCCCCTTGTCATCTAAACACGGACCACCACTTTAGCGGAGAACTTCCCACATAAACCCTCTGTTGGCGAGTTCGGTTTCTTGTAGCGTTAGCCGATGGTTAATGGTTTTGGTCAATGCGTTCTTGTTGCAGGCCATTTGTTTGCCAATAAAATGCAACCTAGACCACAGCTGACCAAGCTACAATGGCAGCACAGTTGCAAGAGCCAGCACTCCGATAAGAAGGTGAAGATAAGCCGTGTTCATTTATATGCATTTTCAACATATGACTTAAGGTTCCACAATGAACTCACCCTTCCTGTAGCTGAGCCCGCTCTTCCACTGGCTACCATACAGAGCAGGCCTGCTGATCCTCGGAAGGACTGGCGGCAGCTCCTCTTCAGGAAGAATCCAACTCTTCTTGGACGGCAGAACCATTACAGGACCCACTTGCTGCTCTTCTTCCCAAACTAAGATTAGAGGAACCTGGAGTTAAGTTATGGTACTGGGGCGGCCCTACCATTAGGCAAATAGGCAATAGCCTAGCCCCCACCATCTTAATTTTTTGGGGTATATTAAACATGGCTACGCAACTTAAGCTGTCAGATTTTTAAATCAGGTGGCCTAAATACATTTTGTACAGAAAAAACCCAGTTTGCCTTGGCCCCCCAAATGGGTAAAGACGCCCCTGCATGGGGAATTAACCATACCATCAGGAAGTCTGCTCCTCCACCGCGGTTCAGAGGTGTCAGCCTTGCTGAAACCACGAGGCCCAAACTTGGCGGGCTTCCGGTGAGCCTGTCCGACTTCACTTTGGCTTTGACAATAACCACATAAATAGTCGTTGCCGTCAGCCGACCTCCACCTGAAGACAGATAATTAAGTCAATTACTTTGTACTCAATCACAAACCTAAGCCAATACTTTCCTCCCGTTGACTAAAGTGCAGGCTTTGTTGGGCACCTCAGCGTCATTGACTGGCACCGCATTCAGGTGGCAAGTGATGTAAAGCTGGAAACACGAAGGGGCACCCTTATTAAGTGCACATAAAACAAACTCCCTAAACACCAACCTCTCCTCGCTCCTCATTGTGGAACCTGAACGCATCAATAACCAACTTCAGCTTGTCATCTTGTGTCCTGACCAAGAAATGAGACTTGGAACCTGGAAGCTTGGAATCCAACAGGCACCTTCAAGACAAGCAGTAGTCAGCATTCCTGCAGTCTCCATGTCAACATAGATCCGGCCCGACCGCGAGGGTACACATGCTCACCCATGTTCAATGAAGACGTAACGGGGCACCGACCGGATGTCGGGCTGCAGTGTGGCCACACAGCTGCTCAGGAACACACGGAGCCCCATGTGGTGCCCCACTCGCACCGAGGCCTCCATGGAGATGGGCTGGCCCACGTAGAACACGTTGGAGCTCCTCTCGTACAGCCAGTCATCTGCAAGGTTAATGCAGTCACCATGTAAACTTGTTTGGAGTTCCAAACTGCTTGAAGCGCCATTTCAGGAGGTTGATTAAGCCCCTCATAACTTGCTGTATACGTACTCGCCATGTGACCGCTAGCTGGGGAGCACTGGTTTAGAGAACGCTATAGAAACTAGAGAACAGCTCGTTAACCGAGTCGCAGCTGGGAGTCGTTTTTTCCCCCCAGTTGCGTGGGAGGAGCCCAGCACGTTGATTAGACACGCAATTAACCCCAAAACAATGTCGTCCTTTTGACTTATACAGCACAAGATGCCCCACAGGACGGCCCATGCTATGGAAGCCTGAATGTTTGGTTCTGCATTAGTAACGATGCCCTTTGCACTCAAATTCGGTTTTCATGGTCAAGTCATGGTTCACACAGAATTTGCACAAAGGGTAATTGAAAATGGTGACATCCTCGCCAAAGCTGAGTGATAAGCTAGATAAGACTTTAAAATGTCAAATAAGGTTATCAATATTTCAGAATTGTAATATGATAGCATATTTATATTTCCCAGAGAAAGTCCCAGTTTTTTTTCCTGACCAACTCTTTGAAAGGTTTCAGCTTCCCTCAGCCATAAATCCCATCTCCCATCGACAGAGCGGTGGAAAGCCAATAGCTACCTAACAGAAGCGCTGGGAATTCTGGGACTTGAAGTCTCAACTGGCCATTTCAAACGACTCTTTGCAGTCCAAATAAGGGCATAGTTAGATTATGACAGCATGTAAATAGTCCCATGAGATGAACCTACTTGTCATAACTCTGAGGTTGAAGTCCAGTGTTTCTACTGCAGCTTGTGTAGACAAAAAGGGGATCCACGTGGGCACCAGGGATGAACTGGACAGACTGTAGCGCCTGCAGAGAACCAGAGTGTGCTAGAACCTCATCCTGTGAAGACATGACAGAAAGCAAACACCTTGCATAGTGACACTCTATTGGAATGACAGCCTCGTCCATTCGGATCAGTCCATCAGGAGAAGGTGTAGGAGTGTAGATGAGCAGGTTGGTGTAGACCAGAGAATCTTCAGTCATCTGTGGACACAACAGATTCAGAACCACTTTGGTTTAAGTTGGGTGCTTTCAATCTGAATTTTGTTACCCAGTATTTGGTGCCACAGTCCAGCAGCCTGGCAAGAATCCTGTACTGGTCCTCTGAAGATGGTGTGGCGCGACAGTCTTCATCGTGGTCCACCCCAAGGTGCAACTCAAAGCTATTGACAGGCGCCCCAACGCCAAACAGGTCTGCTTGGATCAGAATCTCCAGGGAGTCCGGGTGGCAGGTCACGCTGACCGTGTTGAGCGGCTGCCGCCGGTCCACCGAAGGCTCTTTAGTGTTCTGTTGGGGGGCCGCCCGGTGGGGCCTCGCATGATCCTGCTGAGACGCATGGTCTCTAAGATAAGCAAGAGCCGAAGCCGAGAGCATCAAGATGGCCAACAACACATTGCCTGGGCCCACCGCCATGACTGTCCACCTCAGCACACTGAAGACAGCTTGGCAGCAACTCAGCTCTGCACCTTTTTATTGTGGAGACAATCAGGCCACATTCTGCTCACCTGAGTCCAATTACACTCTGATGGCTCCTTGACTTGATGGACACGCAGAGAAAGCGATCCAGGACTGCCCACCGCCATAAAACCTTAGAAGAAGAAATGATCCAGCCAATCGATTGGCAGTTTGTATTTCTTTCACAAGATACTTCAGCTAGCTTTGGCATCAGCAAGGTAGCTAATTAGACTACTTTGAGAATTTAAAGGCCTTTTGAAACAGCTATATGAACCTTTTTATTCACTTGAATCTAAAAAGGCCTGTTTTCCTTTTTTTCTTTCACTTGAAATAGAATACTTTTGTTTTGTCTGAATTACTTTCAGTTTTAACTCAAAGTTGCTGTGAATACAGTTTTTGTGTGTACTATTTAAATTAAAATGTATCAGTTAACTCGCATACTGTTATTTAAATATCTTGTTTGTAATTTTCCTGTCTGATGTAATTAAAATGTTAATGACTTTAAACTAATGAAATGTTTTAATAATGTATTTGTGTTTTACTTTGTTTAATTATATATCAAGACCCACAGTATACATGTATTTAAGAAATAATGACTTCATTTTAATGTTAGATTTTGAACACATTTAAATTAATATATTTTAAAATTTTATATTTTATCTTATTTCCAATGCCGCTAATCCTCATTGGGGTTCTTCTAATGTTATCTAGCTATTTCTAACTATTTGGGTTTTGTTCTGCTCCTGTCAGTGAAAAAGAAGTGTACAAACACCTTTTCTATTGTGTATTCATGTGCAATACTTCACACATGTGTTTTACACGCATACGCACAAAGTTGCATGAAACAAAAAAGCTAGTTTAATACGTTTGATGTGACGGCAAAGCACACAGAATAAGATTTTGGACTGGACTTTAGCACTAAACCGCCAGGTTTAACACAGGAACGGGAGTGACATAAAGGTAGTACTCGTATGTAGCGTGCAGAAGAAGCAAGTAACAAGACTTGCGGCGTCTTCCTGCTCGGTGGTGAAGAACAATAAATAAAGGAAATGGTAGGAGGCCCATTGTGAGTAGGTTGTCTGTGGTTTAACGTTAGCGTGTTTTTAAGCCAAAAGAACATGAAGACCGGCATCGTGTTCCCTCTCGTCCTTGTTCAGCTCTTAGAGGGTAGGAATGAAGCTCATATTTAACGACCATTACTGCTCATGTCAGTGTTGTTTGTGTGCAGCTCATGCGGACGTGACCTTCAAGCAGCTGAAGGAGAATCAGTCCTTGGAGCTCTCCTGTCCCGGGGACCACGGCGGTCTGACCGGCCTCCACCTGTACCACAGCCGAGGACAAACACAGACCACACTGCTGTCCATGTTCTCACATGGCGGCGGCGGCGGTACTGACGGGCTTAGGCTGGACCCGAGCAACAAGTGGCGCCTGCGGGTTTCTGGAGGATGGAACACCTCGCAGGTGAAGTTGGTGCTGCTGCATTTGAAACTAGACGATTCGGGCTTGTATGCATGTGAGCGCAACTACAGAGAAAACGGCACCTTCACCACCCAGCAGCTCTTCCTGCTGGTTGACGGCTCAGGTAACCACTCCTTCCTTGTACAACTGCCTTGTTTAAAATGTAATGATAACCATAGAACGGGAAATGGAAGGGATTGCCATGGAGTAAAATTGTACACACATCTGTTCAGTACAACACAATTATGTCAACATGATAATAAAAGAAGTCCGTTATGTGGAGAGACTGGCCTCCCAGCCATAAGCGGGACTAGTTATAGCTGAGAGGGAAAATGTGATGTCAACCATAGAACAGGAAACTGAGCCAATTGCCATATAGGAAACTCTATGTCCCGGCTAAGTATAGAACACCCGAATAATAATAATAATTATAAAAAGGAATGGTACGTGGGCTTTTATGTGAAGACACTCGCCTACCAGGCACAGGAAGGCAAATGTGATAAAAACGATAGAATTGGAAACGGTACACTCGGTACAAAATGGCTCCTGTAGGTCATTATCAATCAGATAGGACAGCAGCACACTTGGCTGCTATACGGCTACTAGGGATGAGCAGGTACACCACTACCTGTGTCTGTTCACCCGTCTAAATATCGCTACTCAAAGTAGGCGGGGCTTAACAAGTTAGTGTATTTAACCACAAGTATTAAATCAATACATTATTCTAGGTATGCAATAGACTTGGATTGATCAGAAGTTGCTATATTTATTGTTTATTTGAAAAATACACACAACAGCCTCAGAATGGAGACTGAAATTAGCTAATAGTAAGACAGACAGGCTTTTGCATGTTCAGCTAAATGTGTGAGCAATAAGAGCTTACCCTCATTAGGGTCGCCCGACGGAGATTCAAACCCTGAATCTCCTGACTGTGAGGCCAATGTGCTACCCACTCGACCACCGTGCGCTGGTGTTCAATTCTGCGAGTAAAGTTTTCCAAGCTACTGTATAGCACCAGACAAATTAGAAGGGAGGGAGCAGACAAAGAAACACAGTCAGCGGCCGATGCAACACAAGTCGTTTACAGCTCTGCGTGTATGTCGAGGAACAAGCTCACCGGGTACCTTTAGGCATGAGCCGAGCTGCGGGAAACCTCAAAATAACCATCCGGAGCGGAGGCAGCGACAAATGCACCGCGTACAAAACCAACAGGTAACTAACTTTAAATATGACACCGCTAAAACTGTGTCTGTGTGTGAAAGAGTGAGATGCATGGCTCCCCAGCAAGTGTGGCTGGCCAATCACAGAGCATGAAGAGTGAATAGAGTTAGGAAATGTTAGTTCAAACTTAGCCTGGAGTAAATAAAGGGTAATAAAGGTGTTACCATGGCTACAGTTTGACCCTGGAACAGATCCTTTTCATTTCCACTACTTCCTATGGGAAAAGTACTTTGGAAATCCTAAACAACCACCTAGGAGGTTCCAGCGTAATCTGTGTAAGAGAACAACTGTCACTTTAACGTTCTTGGCAAGTGTAAAAAGAAGCATTAAACAGACAGAATTGTCACTTTAGCCACCTTGTTCTGTACGCAATAGATTGCTGTTCAGCGATTACCATCACATCGTTTCTCTTTCCGATCCCTAAAAAACGCGAAGAAAAAGCAAGAGTTGGTGCTTCAGACGCTCACAGCGATGATATTTCCCACCATGGTAACATTTGAATTGGGTGGACTGGTGGTGTTCTGTGCAGAGAGGACGTGCCAGTGCTCTTCCGGCCTCCCCGCTCTGTTCATGGCCATCTTTTCAGGGACCTGCCTCATTCTGGTCCTGCTCCTGTGGCTCGCTGTGGGAAAATGTGTGAGTAGCTTAAAAAGGTGCACTCCACTGCAATCAGGTCTACTGGAATTTTATGCTCACCAGTTGTAGTGTGTTATTTTTTTTGAAGGTGGCGACAAGGCGGCACGGCGGTGCACCAGCTGTTCTTCCAATCTATGAGGAAATGGCCAGGAAGCAGCAACCTTCTGAAATAACCCCCCCGAATAAGCAGGAAGTGCCCTCACACCTGGAGGAGGTCACCTCGCCATTGTACGCTAACGCCCCCATAAAACAACCACAGGAAAACTGCTATGCCTGCCCAAGACACATCGCCCTCAGAGCCTGACTGAAGACGGCAGGGGAAGACCCTTCTAGTCCGGCATCTCTAAAAACACGTATTACGTCCTCGTATTACATTTACAACATCGTAACTAGTTGTTTTTTTTAGCATGTTTAAAAAGTACTCACCGCTGATACTACAAGTCCCAGAATGCAGCGCGATAGCTTGTTGCGCCGCGGATAGCCTTCTCCTGCTCCTGTTTAGCACTCACGTAGCTCTTTTGAATCAGGTTTTAATTTTAGCTCCGTGACACAAATAAGTGGCCCAAAATGCAGGTTTTGTATTTTGAACACTGTTTTTAAAATTTAAATACTTTATAAATTGCGTGGCTAGTTAACTAGCTTTACGTAGCTAGGCGTTGACTTCCGGTGACTACGGCAGCCTGTGATAGTCAAAAAGGCCTTCTTGCGCTGTATTGTACAGGAGAGGCAAATGGTTCATTTACCCAGTGAAGTGCGGTCAGGGTCTTATGATTAAACTTGTGATTACATCCAATTGTTCCATTTTAGTTCAGTGGTCCGTGCTTTACTTTTTCGATACAATCACTTTAATGATTTCATCCGTACAATGGCTGCATTTTCAAATGCATTGGAAGCACAGCTACGAGAGTCACGTGTAGTCATCGCTCTCGTGGTGCTTCAAGCGACCACGCCCACCTCCAATCAGGCAGGCTGTGATTGGTCCGTGGCTTGACACGAGAGACATTTGTGTTTCCTCATTGCATCGCCAATAATAATCGTTTTATCACACATGTTCTGCTCATGCTGACGTTTAACAGACTGTCTAATAATATTTCATGAAAATGTGTGACATTTACACTTATCGACCACATTAAAAGTGCACAGTGGAGTCTGGTATGTCCCGTGCCGCACCGCAATGTGGCAGTGTTGAGTTGAGCGTCATAGCGCTCTAGACGTCACGTGACTGATCTCCGTGCGTTTGCTTACACGGCCACGCTGGCAAGGATAGCAGTAATGCATAGAAGAAGACGCTCATAAAAAAAAATCAGCATGTAACATTAGCTTATTTCCCTCACGGAAAAATACTCTATAACAGAAACAACCAGCATAGTATTTCCATTTAATTCCCAACAAAATGGAGGATTACGTCTCAAAACTAACAAACAGGCACGTGGACTTCATTTTCAAGTAAAGGTAAGAGCAAATGCATTTTATAAAAAAAAAAAAAAAAAGAGAGATCAGCGGAAAAAAAAAAGAATTTGACTACTTAAAACATTCTTTTGTTTTTCTTGCTATCAAATTGTTGGACAGTGTACAATTGATTGAAGCGTCTAAAAGATTTAAAAACACCTAATTGTTTCAATTAATTCAATTTTGGGTTCATGTTTGTATAACTGACTACTTTTTTAGTCAGTGCCTCACCAATCATGGACCTCACCGCACTTCACTGCATTTACCTACTTCAATATTGGGGTGCATTGGTGTTTATCAATATATGTTCTGCATGAATAGTAGTTTTTGGTGTGGTGTGCATGCAAAGAAAAGTGCACATTTCTTTGAAACAGCCGAGAAAAAATTGCTATTTTATTAATATCTGAAAGAAGCTCCATAGTTCATGAAAACATTTGTTGTTTCGGTGCATGTCATTTTGAACAATCACATTCTATGAGGAGAAAGATATACAGAGAGAAAAAAATAAACCATTACAAGCCACTGACTTTTCATTAAATCTCAGTACAGACATTTTTTTGTAATATTCCAAACCATAAAGTAAAGGCAAAAAAAAAAGCAGCCCTAATTCCAAACACCCGCTGATAACCCCGCCCCCCCACCCCAAACAAACAAACAAAACCCCTTGAAAACCTTGAGGGTGACAGGCTGGAATCCCACAGTGCTAAAGAGTGAGACGCTCATTGGTTTTTAGGAATACACAGCATGGCGATGCAACGCGATCGGAATCAGGACAGAGAAAAATAAAAACATATTGGATCCCCTCCCTAGCCCATAAGACCCTTGCAATAAATCACCCGCAGTCAGTGTAGGCCATGAAATCGCCTTCTTCTGCTCCTCCAACCCTTGTGCATAGTTTCATGTTCCTTTACAACCTTGTTTTACAAACATCCTCCACACAAAAAAAATCATCTTTTTCATGAGCGACAAGAGAGAAAGAAGGTGAGAGAATAATGCACGACGCTCCTGATTCAGTCAGGATGGGACCTCAGTAAGAAAGAACACAAGAAAGGATCAAAACAGCATTTTGCATCATCTTATTCACGGTCTTTCTCTATTTTTATTTTTTTTTAAACACTCAAAATCCACATTTTTTTTCCATTTTGAAATGTAAAGCAATTTTAATATATAGATTTGTATATATATATGTATATATATATATATATAAAGCACTCCATAGTCATTTAAAGTCCATTATTTGGTTATTACGTAACTGCTACGGATTTAAAAAACGACAGGTATTTGCTCCTCCTTCTCAAATCCATAACTTTCAGTGCGAAGGATTATTCTCAATAATAAAAATGTACATTAAAATGATGTGGAGTTGGTACTCTGGAACCCTGGCCTTCCTGAGACGAGATCCACGTTTTCATGTGTGTGCAAGATAGTGAGCAATTGTCTTTTTTTTGTCCTGTTTTTTTTGTTTGTTTTTTTGTATAAAGTAAAAATATATAGAACCAACATAAAACATACAGGCTTCAGATAGTTCAACACAGAACGAGACAACGCTGTTGGATCCCAGAGTTCTTAAAGTAGCACAATAAATCTTCATTCTGTGAAGCGTTGCACTTTGAAAAATGGAAGCATTTGTCCTCTTTTTTTTTTTTTTTAAACCCCTACAACATTCCCATTCATTGTTTTAACTGTTTTGGAACTGCAGAATGAAAAGTGTTTTGTAAACGGTCAGTGGCCTGGCGGGTACAATGAAATGAATGAAAGGAGAGAGAGAGAGAGAGAGAGAGAAAGAAAACAAGTAGGCACCTCTGAGGTGAGCCAAGGCTCTGTCTTGACCTTTGCCCTCAGACAGCAGAAGTCCTTCTAACCCATCAAAAACTATGGCCACAGGTCTGTCAAATACTCTTTTTACACACATGTCCGATTTTTTTTGTCTTTTTTTTCCTTTTAGGTTTATAGTCTGCAAAATGGTGCAATACTCAAATATGATCCATACTTTCCTTGGATTATTGTCCACAATGAAAGCCACTAAAGGTAGATAAACATTACATTTAAAAACAAAACACACACGTACTTATTTGAATTTTTTTAAGTCCTTGAGTAAACATGTACACCGTCTGCCCCCTCGGTACTTGAGTCATGTCGTTGGGTTTAGCTGGATGAGGACACTCAGTGCAACGCTATAGAGGCTAGTCACAACAATACTGAGTTGAAGAAAAAAGATCAACAAAAATGGCCGACACTCGTCTGCACACACGATTGGAAACATTCACACACATATACACACGTACAGTACAAGCAGCCTTGTGCAAACACTCTGGTGTTCATTTTGTTTTCTTAAAGTCGCCCAATTTCTTTCAATTGGAAATAAAGTATAGGAAGGAGACAAAATTATAACTACAAAAAGTCTTCACATTACATTATTGGCGCTTCTTTTTGATTCAAGTATTTCTTTTCATTATTTTCTATTAGTTTGATATGTTTATGATCTTGGGGGGAGGGCATGGAACACACACACACACACTGATGCGGACAAACTAGCGTGTGCATATTCAACCAAATGCAACAACTTTTTCGTGTGATCCATGATTGTGATGCAAAAGTTTGCCTTTTTGCAACTTTTTATATAAAAAAAAAAAACAGGGGGGGAGGGAGGGGGCACACACATGTGACCTCCTACACAAGGTGGAAGGAGAAGGGGACAGGGCTCAAGTGTGGTTGCTGAGAAGAGCACAGGAGGGGCTGTTTACACTAGCATTTCACAAAGGTTTTTCAAGATGCCCACATGAATTCACAGTAACCCCTCATTTATGGCGTTTAATTGGTTCCAGATCTGACCGCGGTAAGCAAATGAATTTCTGCAAAGTAGGTGTCCTGATTTATAAACCGAATGTTTTCTTTTAGGTTAGAGCACAGAATACCTATTTATGAACGCCAGACATTTTTATATAATTATTGGAGCCCTCTAGGCATACAATAACACCCCTATAGTCACCTCTACACACATATTACCCAATATAGTAGCTATAATCAGACAAATCTTAAATTTGTGCTTGTGTTTCAATAAAGTTCCTCCAGCGTGTGGAGAGAAAGTGACGTCGGGGATTCAGAGTTGAGTTTTAGTTGGAGTACGTCCACAACAGTAACCAGTGTTATTGTGATGATTAATGTGCCTGTTGTGAGATCATTCAAATAGCGATAAAGTCTACAGTTAATCAACATCTTATATTGTCTCTGACTTCATTTAGTCCTTTTTATCCTTGCCGTGCTTAATGTAAGGCCAACAATATCTATAACTGCTTATTTTTCATTGACAACAGGCAGCAGTCTACCACAAAACAGCGGCCATTTAATCATTCATTTTTTAAAAACCGCGACAGAATGAGGATGCAATGCTCGAACTGCCGAGCGATCGTCTAAAATGGAAGATGTGCGCATTCACGCCTGTTTCTTTTGTCTGATCCACTGAAGATAAAAGCTTTTTAACACAGCTAAATATACATTTAGTGTAACCAATCATCACCCAGTCTGGAAAAGATACACTTTTTGTGTCTTCTGGTGTTAAGTTGCTCTGTGGTGATGACAGCATTAGCTAAAGATTGCCTGTATGAGAAACTATCAGGAAAAACAAAAACTCCTGTTATCGTGTAAACATGCCCCTCTGAGTCCCGGCCACCCTGTCCCTCCAGCAATAGCCCAGTTCCTCGATTCAAGTCCAGTGTGGAGTAGATGCATACGCCCAAAATCAAATAATAAACAACACAGGCATTAATGATTGTTCCGTTCAATGACAAGTCTAGAAAGAGTGATTCTAGATTAGAGAACACACCTAAAAACAATAAACTATTTAAGACTTGGTACCGAACTTGAGATGTGTTCCTGTCTGTGATTGGCAGCTAGCGCCACCTTCAGGTTGGAGGCCTCAACAGAAAAACAGAACCTTAGGTTTGGAGTGCTCGAACACAAAAAAGAAATATGATCAAGATCCTGTTTTTTTTTGGTTATTTAAAAGAGATGTACCCGGTGTGACCCATCAACAGTGCACATACCCCTCCCTCCACAAATAACCGCCTCCTTCTGTTGGTGAAAAGCAGCATGTCCACTAGTTTGTCACAGCCTCCTCCTCCTCATTTGATAGATGTTGATATTTGGATGTCAGTTGGCACAAGACTGAAAGAGTTCCCCAAGCGTGAGTGCCCGCAGTAGGTGTCGTCTGCAAGCCCGGTGCAAGGTGGGAGATGACGTTCTGACGGGAAGCTGCCTCGGTACTAAAGGTGGCGAGAGAGAACGGTGATGTTTGGCAGATAGTAGAGTCGGGGCGGCAATGGCGGCGAGTTCACACCTCCTTGTTCTTTTGCATAGAAATGGAAGGCTGCTTCTCAGTGGAGGTGGCTCCAAGTGGAACTGAGTGCTCCCAGAGGTGAAACAGAAAAGCACCAGCGTGGAGTTGTCCTGGACGGAGACAGGATGTGGGTACACACCAGGGCGGCGGAGATTATGAGGAGGTGTCAGTAGCAGGCGGGGAGCTGAACACTGCATAAAGCCATGACATGGGTGCCGTCAATGAACAGCAACAGCAACATAAGAATAAGCACAAGAAATGCCTCCATGTCAAGAGCGGAAGTGGATGTTGCTGAGGGCAGCAGCAGCAGCAGCAGTAGTATTACTAGTAGTACACCAAACACAAAAGAGCTGGAGGAAAAGGAGGGAAGTCATGTGGGTGGTGGTGGTGGTGAGGTCAGGGGTGAGGTCTGCTTGCAGAGAGCGCTGCACCCTGCAGCAGGCAGGCACTCAGTGGCCACACCATGACGCCAACCGGCTAGTGGGGGTGGCACGCCTCTCCAGAAAACAAGGCTTCATTTGGGAAAAAAAAACACACATGTTCCCCCTCCCCAACCCGATCATCATCTTTGCTACCATTTTCACTCTGGGAGAGCAGATCAGGATGGCAAACCAAAAAAAGAGAAGAAAAATGTTCACATCCATAAGTTTGAAGCCACATAGCAGTCAGTCACTTTCTATTTGCCAGTGTTGCTTCTGCTTCAGCCGCCATTGAAGGGTGCGGGTCGGGTCTGGGCGGCAGCACGGGGGCACAGTGAGGGGTAGGTGGCTCCTGTTAAGTGCTATGATAGAGCAGCCTTTCACATCTCTACACGCATTTCAGTCAAAAAAAAAAAAGTAAAGACAGGCTTCTTTCATGATTTTGGTTTGATGCCTCCTACCCACACTCTCTCTCACACACACTCACACGCACACACACACACACACATCGCCTGCTGAGAAGTGCTTTAAGTAAATGACCAGCTTGCTACTCTCCTGAGCTCACGCACACACATCCACGCACATTTGGAGGGGAGTGTATTAGTGGCAGTAAGTCTGGGGGTGGCGCTGCACATGCGTCACATAGAAGTTCATCGTGGTTCTCTTATGGTCATCAGTAGGGAGCATGGACGGTTACAGTCTGTTGTGGCTTATATTGCACGTCACTTGAAATGTTTTTTTATGTTGTGACAAAGGGATGGGGGGGTGTCGAAGGGAACGGGCTGCTGATTTTCCTGTCTTGAGGTTTTGAACAGCAGTGAGAAGGTCCCAGACCAAACTGCGAGATGAGCTGAGGTGCATCGATTTGTTGTCGTCATTACAGCTCCACAGTAATAGCAGTGGTTCGTGTTGTACTGTAATCCACCCAGGCCCCCAAAAAGCCCAGCACCTAACACATCTGAATAATAGCGTTTCTTGAATTTGTTTGCGATGCTGTAAGATCAGCAAGAAAAAAAATACACTACAAAAATAAATGGCTTGAACAAGGCGAACAGAGTTGCATCATTCCCTTCGAGTGTTTTGTGAGGGGATCTGCTTTGCAAAAAAAAAACAAATAAAATAAAAGCACTGTTTGTAAATGGGAGCTGTGGTTGCTTTCTGTTAGGCCGTAGCAGCGTAAACTCCCCGCTTTGAATTTCACTGGCTCAGAGATAAGGGTGTGCAAGTGTCCATATGCTTCTCCACCTCCTTATAGAGGGAGTGAGGGAAGCAGGGCAACAGGGGGAACGAGGTTAAGGCCAATATTAGTGCTGAGAGCCTGCAACAGCCAAGGAATAACAACCAGCGCTCTGATTAACAGGTTGGTTTTTTTATAACTTTGGGAATGATGCATTCTCGCAGGTCTCTGAGGTGCAGTATGATTGCCTCCAAAAAGGCAGAGAAAGTTAAAGATGGCAGCTCCTTTCATTCGGCGGGTTCACCTGTGTAAAAAGTTTGAATGAAAAGACATCTTCCTGTGTCTCCAAGTGTAAAAACTCAACACTGCGACTTTCCTCAAAAACCAAACTAAAGAAAAAGGAGTAGAGGAAGGTGACGAGCAGTGAGGAACCCTCTCGTCTCTCCCTTCACCTTCACAGGTACTCCGTTGCTGATTATCTCCAATATTGATTTGAAAGTAGTTTTTTTGCTCCATTGTCCTTACATGGACTCCCCGCTCAGCAGGTCTCCAGGTAGCAGCGTGTTGATCGGGCTGGGGCTCCCCATGACTCGACCTTCTTCTCCACTTGGGGGCCCCCACAAGCTGGAATATTGCTGCACACCACCCCACAGCAGCTCTCCGCCGCCCTTGGTGCCGCTGGTACCTCCACTGCCATTGTTATTGTTGTTCCAGTGGGGGGCGTGGCCGATGGGGTGAGGGGCTCCGGAACCAGTCCCACCCATCCTTGTCTGATTGGTTCCCGGAGTAGCCTGCCAACTGGTCGTCCCGCCAAGCGACTGGCCCTGTGCAAAGAAGCGATTCACTTCCTCTTCTCCAGCGAACTCTGCCAGAATGGTAGTGTTCCCCAGCACGCACCTAGGTACAGACAGCAGAAGGAAGATTAACAGCACTGGCAACTACTTGGGTATCCATTGACTAGCTATCTTTCTGGTCTGTATTAACATTAACATACATGTGCAGGGACTTCTGAGCCTTGGCAGCTTCATCCTTGGAGCTGTAGCGCACCACAGCATTGCCCTGTGTCAGGTTGAGGTGGAATGTGATGAGAGGGCCGTGCTGCATGCACAGTGTGCGCAGAGTTGAACCATCAATCTGTCGTAGAGAGGGTGAAGTTACATATAGTGCAAAGTAGCAACAAGCATGCATCAAGTGTTGACGCGCTTCCTGGAGTGTCTCACCTGTGGAGTGAGGTTCCTCAAGACCAACCAGCTACTGTTCCTGGTGGAGCTGTCTGTACTCCAGGTGGTGCCTGCTATAGAAAATGGTAAGTGCAGAGGTCTGTTAGCAACACATTCATGAAAGAAAGCTGACTTAGACTACTGTATGTGCAGTCCTTCCTTTAAATAACCACCAGTCTCCTATACTGCATTTAAAAATACAGCCATCTCTCGAATATACCAGCTGGATTATCACTCCCTTGCTATGACATTGAAAAAAAAACAAAAGAAAATTAATAAATGATCGCGGTTTCATGGTAGACTAAAGTCTATTATTAGTCAAAACATATTGAAATTCGAGTTATAAGTAGTAGGCGGCAGTACTAACACAGAACATTCAGACATTACCTTATATTACTTTACCTTAACACTGCATGAAGTCATGAAATCAGCCATGGCATGTCCGACATGAGAAGAGTGAAAAAAAATATCCTCTCATTCCGTGTGGAAGTGGTAAGGCTTTGGCTTTTTAAGTTTAGAAGAAATAAATTTGAGCCTACTAGTTAGCCTGCGGTCGTCTCGAGTCCCTGCAGCATATGAGATGCGCAATGTGATGTAAACAATGAATAACAAAAGTGCAAAATGTTATTTTTATTATATTATTATATTTTATGTTTTCACGGCTCCAAAAATGTTAAAAAAAACGTTTTTCAGAAGGTCAAACAGATTTTTATGCTGTAACTACAAAAAAATCAATTTATTACCATCATCCTATATTGCAGAAATTAATTTATCCCTTTAACGAGGGACGACGGTATGTATGTAGTTTGGCTGACACGAGATCCATCCATCCATCCATTTTCTTCCGCTTATCTGAGGTCGGGTTGCGGGGGCAGCAGCCTAAGCAGGGAAGCCCAGATGTCCCTTTCCTCTACCACTTTGTCCAGCTCTTCCCGGCGAATGCCGAGGCGTTTCCAGGCCAGCTGAAAGACATAGTCTCTCCAGCGTGTCCTGGGTCTTCCCCGAGGCCTCCTACCGGTTGGACGTGCCCTGAACACCTCCCCAGGAAGCCGTTCGGGAGGCATCTCAACCAGATGCCCGAGCCACCTCATCTGGCTACTCTCAATGCGGAGGAGCAGCGGTTCTACTCCGAGTCTCTCCCGGATGACAGTGCTTCTCACCCTCCAGGTACTGACAACTAGCTTCTGTAGCTGAGGATCGGACCGCCAAGGAAGATATCGTGCAGGATTAAAACCTCCCAAGATTTCTCGTTTAGAAAAAAACTGTCTCACAATAATAATTAGATTAATTAATCATACAACATGAAAATAACCTTGTCAATTTTTCTGGCTTCCATATGAATAATAAGGAATATAAATAATAAGTAAGGTGAGCCCATCAACACAAACGAGCCAGTATGCAGAATTTATTCTGAAGAAGTAGCAACTTCAAAGTCTACAAAATGAACATCCACCCAACCCAGTTTTCGCATCTGGGAAACAAAACACACATAGAGATGCAGAGCCTTTGTCCCGACAGTCAACACTCCCTGAGACGTTTCGTCGCCAAAGTAAATACAAACGTTACAGCGCAAAATTGTACCTGTAGTGTATGAGCTGCTCCATCCTTGGGACAGGCCAAGAGAGTTCCCTCCCCATGTAGAGGATGGCTTGGTGTTGGTGAGACCAGGCGGAGGGCGGGAGGGGGCTGTGGTGCTGCTCCGAGGTCCCTGTGGAACCTTCCACATGTCATGGGACAGAGAGGCCTGGCTGTGGGAGATGGGACCTGGAGACCAAGTGGACTTCATCTCGGACATTTTACCTGTATGAGAAAGGACAAGAAAAAAGGGTTGAACTTGAGAACCATATGAATGAGCTACTGAAATATCACAGCTTGAACATTCCATTTATTTTCTAATTAAAACTTACTTGATCATCTTTAAGAGGCACATTTTAACAACAGATATATAGGTTAAACAGTACAAATACAAAAGTTATGCTGTTCTGTTTTCCCATGCACAAGCTGGAGAAGGGGGGAAGTCACCAACACCACGGTGGGGGTGGAGGGGAGGGGGTGGAGAGAGCAGTCAAGAAAACTGGCTGGATGGCAAATCTAGCGAGTCGTATTTAATCAAATGAAATGACTTGATGGGCAGGACAGTGTGCTCTCCAGTGAATAATGAGATATTACAGTCAAGGGAAGGAAAGGATAGTGTCGTCTTGCAATTGTTTATCCACTGCAACACGGGGGAGGGGGTTATTGGTGAACCATGTACCTGTATCGTCTGTCTCCGGGGATGACAGACTGAATGAGCTAGTGTAGGCACTGACTGACCAATCAGAAGAGGGAGGCAGAGCCTCGTTCTGAGATGAAGTGGGAGAAGAGCCTGAGCCGATGGCAGCGCACAAACAAATAAGACAAAAACATATAGGGGAAAATAGCAGAGAGAAAATGGAATAAAGGAAAAATGCACTGAAAATGATAAGTTTGATGACAGAAGAAAATTACAGAGTATAAATGATTGCAGAAGTTCTAGTCAGAAAAATGGACAACAAAAGAGTAAAAGGAAGACTCCCGGGTGGCAGCACTTGCAATACGCATGGACCACTTCTTCACGTGTTTTAATCAACAAGTAATATTCCACTCACCGGCACTCCTGTCTCGCAGCAGGTAGCGGTTGACATCTTGGATGTTTGTGTTGATTGTGGGCCCACTTGGGACGCTACCCGGTGTCACATTAGGATCGGTCTCAGGGTCGATGTTCTGGAGACCCTTCCAGGGTACACCAGGGCAGAACTCTGGAAAGAATTGCAAATTATCCTTAATTTATAACTACATATTATATAAAGTAATCCCTCGTTTATCGCGGTTAATTGGTTCCAGAGTGAACCATCATAAATGAATTTCTACAAAGTACAACTCCTTATTTAAAAATTGCATATTTTTTTAAGCATAGAATCTTGACCCCATATAGTAAAAATAATAATTGAAGACATAAATTAGACTCATGCTCTTGTGTGCAGCTATGAATGTGTTAGAAAGTGACTTTGGAGTTTACTTTGAAGTCGAAAGTCAACTCCGAACCTTTGTAGTAGCGGTTTAAGTGACCCTATTTGGCACTTGGTATTTGGTCAATGCAGGCGTCATGCCAAGGAGAAGTGGATGTGGGAGGAGTGGAAGTGATAAATGAAACGCACCTGCCCTTGTTCACGGTCATCATGGTGTGGTTGTCAGTAGTTGTTGGTGTAGCGCTACACTACAAAATACCTGACAATTATAATTTTAAAAAATTATTGTTATTTAATAAACCCACTTTTTATATTAGCATTCTTTCTTTTTTGTCATAATATTTATTTTTACTGTAGTATTTTATTATGGATAAATTGTTTACTTTGACACGTTGCCACTGCAAACAATTACTTTGCTCATTTCATACATCTTTTTCCATGTATTGTTCTTGCACCATTGCAGTGCACTGTGGGTAATATACAGTAAAACTCTCGAGTGACCGTCCACGTTGACTCGCTCTCCCAGCCCTCCAAGGGTAGATCTGAACAAGTTCACTTCAGCTTTTCAGAGAAATGTAACGACACCTATGATGGCAGCGGGGATTCCCCCGAGGGTAAGTGCCAAGGATAAGTCAATGAGGGAGATTTAAACTGATATTGGAACGCAGCCTCGGTTACTTTAAATGAGTCTTCTGAATGCCTTATTTGTATTTTAGACAGCCTTTAGCCATTTTTATTGTTGAAACTGCTTAATTTAGGCAAAAAATAGGCAAAAGTTGCTTGCATATGTATATGTTTTGACTAATGATAGGCAAGATATATTTTTTAGGTTTTTGAAAAAAAAAACATGATATAGTGAAGCCGTGAGATTCAAAACCTGAAGTGGCGAGGGATTACTATATGGTATAATATACATTATAAAATAACATAACATAACAATGTATTATATTTTGCAATTGTCTGCACTCAACTGACAAGGAACTGCTTCCAATCTCATTGTGTACGTGACAATAAATGGTATATATATATATTTTATTCTACAACAGCAATAGTATCAGCTATATGGTACCTGGTGGCCAGTTGATGTTAGTCCCATTAGCCATCTTGTCACTGCTGCCCTTCCCCTGCCCCCAACTGTCTGTGGTTACGAGGGGGCTGGAAGGAGACTCAGAACTGGACATCAGGCTATAGGGGCTATAAGAGTCATCCAGCTGCGGAGGCTTACCAGGGGGGCCCAGGTTGGTAGCTAAAGGTAAAACAAAACAGGTTTCGAATTGACTTTTGACCAGAAATGTATAAAACTTGAATACTTCTCAGTCTTGATTGTTCCTCACGGTGCTTGCTCAGGTTGGGTTCCAATGGAGAGGAGCTCCCAGATAGGCCTTCCATGGGGTTGGGGTGCGTCCACTGCGACAGGCGCGATTGGGGCTGGGGTGGGTCCTTCATTGACAGCCCCACCTCCATGCAGTTTACATTCATGTTTGTATTCAGTCCAGCTGAGGCGAATGATAATAGATTTCACTGCACAAGCTCGATAACGATGAGTAAAATTCACACAACGGGTCAGATCCCACTCACAGAGAGAATAGGGGCTGTAGGAGCTGGGAGATGACTGCGGCTCTTTGGTCTGCAAGTCAGGGAGGCCGGGAGCCTGGGGGTGTCCTGGAAAGGAATCCAGAGTGGATTTGGTCCCGCCAGGATGTAGGCCCGAGTGGGAATGGGGAGGCTGCTGTTGCTGCTGCTTCATAAGCAAAGCCTGGGCCAGCTGACGCTGGTGCTGTTGGATCTGCTGCTGCATGTTATTGATTGTACGTGCAACCTGGAATGACATCAAGAGTGCAAAAAAGTTTTGTCTTGCATCTAATAACTGAACCATCTGGATTGTTCTACAGTTTTTAAATAACCTTCTTTTTGTGTGAAAAACACTTACACCATGAGATGTGAAAACAGAGTGTGAACTTACTTGCTGCTCTTGTTGTCGAATGGGTCCAGAAACGTTTCGCTGCGCCTGTAACATCTGCTGCTGAATTTGTAAACGCTGGTAAGCCTGCAAGTGAGGCATATGCACAGTTTGAGGGTCAGAAATACGAGCATTTGTCTTAAGTTGTTTATTGTTTTGCTTCTTAAGATTCAGCTGACGCAAAGAGGACACTTGCAGTAAATTAAACTGACTCACCAGTTGCAGCTGGTAGAGTTGATTTAGAAGGGTCATATGTTGAGGGTTTATTGGTGAGGTTAAAAGTGCAGGATTCAGACCAATATTTTTTGCTGCAAACTGTAAGAGCTGTGCTTGAACCTGAAAACATGACAATTTGCGTGTGAATGCATTGTGCTAATGTGTGAAAGCTAACTTCAATGCTGAGCATGAGTGTAGTGTTTATCTGCATGTACCTGAGGGGAGAGAAACTGAGGCACTTGAGCACGTAGACTAGGCTGAGAGGAGCTGAGAGGCGGCACTGGTGGCTGAGGAGGCGGCTGAGGCATGGGCCGAGCTTGTGCTGCTCCACCACCACCAAACATTCCACTCTGCATCTGCTGGAAAAACAAAGAGTGTTAGTAACGCACAAGAAAATTTAATTAGCAGCGTCTTTGTTGCACTACACTCTGAAGCATACACCAAATAGGGATGGCACGCTGTCACTTATCTGGTCAAAGAACTGTAACCTCTTTTACCCTCATCAAGCTTCTCATTCAACAAACAAATACATGGCAGGTTGACATGGAGTTTCTAAAGTCTCTATTGTCTAACATTCCCACTGGAGCACACTAGAAAAAACATGGTGCTAGATGTCTGGCTTTCCGCTACATGCAATCGATCGGGGTGCACCACCACAGCAAAATAAAAGCCCCCACACCTTAAAAATTAGTTGTTTTTACAAGAAAAGAATGTCAAGTAATACTTTGTATGACTAGACATAACACATATGCATATCAGGGGTGCCTGTTTTGGTAATTGCAAAGGTAGTGTAGGATGATCACGTGTGTCACCCACATCATAAACATTGCTTTGTAGATGTCATATGACATCAGTCAGCTGACACTAAGACCATTCCCGATTCATTTTTGTGCTTCCACGGCAAAAAAGTGAAAAACAGATGTCTGAAGGGACACACGAATAATTCAACTTTCATCTTGAATATTCCGTAACTCAGTGGTAAAATAGCTACAGTAGTGTTCAAAATGATGGCAATCCAATGTGACTAACTAGATTAATCACTGTTATTAGTACATTTCTATTGCTACATAGCAACATGCAGTAGATTCTCAGAAAAGACCCAGCATTCATGACATGCACGCGCTTAAAGCTGTGCAATGGCGCAATTAGTTGAAAGAGGTGTGTTAAAAAATAGCAGTGTCTGCCGTTGACGTTACAAACTAAAAACTTTTTTGTACTAACTTGAGTGAATCACTAAACTGATATTTAGTTGTATGACCACAGTTTTTTATCACTGCTTCACATCTGTGTGGCATGGAGTCAACCAACTCGTGGCCCCTTTCAGCTGTTATTCCACTCCAAGATGATTTAAAAACATTCCACCATTCATTCACATTTCTTGGTTTTGCTTGGATTAAGGTCTGGGGATTGGGCTGGCCACACCATAACATTCATTTTGTTGGTTTAGCACCAAGATTTTGCTGGTTTGCTAGTGTGTTTGGGGTATTCTGAACAATGTCTTGAACGACCCATTTACGGTAGGCTTTCAAAGTGAAATGCATGCTCAACAAGTGCTGCTTTCATCCTTAAATAAGGGCCACCTGATTCACACCTGTTTTTTTCACCAAACTGATCACCAATTGAATTTCACACTGCTATTTTTTTTCAACACACCCCTTGCAATTAATTTTCCAATTGCCCTGTCTTAAGAGCGTGCATATCATGAATGCTGGGTTTTGTTTGTTTTCTGAGAATCTTCTGCACCTGCTGGTAACTTGTTTGCCATGTAGCAATACAAATACACCAATAACAGTAGTTATTCTGGTTAGTCACACTGGACTGCTATTATTTTGAACACTACTGTGTATCTATAACAAAGGTTGAAGGGGCTAGAACCAAGCAAATAGGTACGAGGTTGCTGCAGTTGATCAGGTCTAGGTTCAGCAACACTGGGTGCTCAGAGAATCAGGTCAACTGACTACCTGAATATACAGAATGAGCAGGTTATTCCATCAATGGATTTTTTTCTTCCCTGATGGCACGGGCATTTTCCGAGATGACATCGCCACAATTCATCGGGCTCAAATTGTGAAAGAGTGGTTCAGGGAGCATGAGACATCCTTTTCACACATAGAGTCCAGATCTTAACCTCATTGAGAATCTTTGGGATGTGCTGGAGAATGCTTTGCGCAGCGGTGAGAATTTACCATCACCAATACAATATCTTGGTGAAAAATGAATGCAACATTAGATGGAAATAAATCTTGTGACATTGCAGAAGCTTATCGAAACAAAGCTAAAGGCGATCCAACGAAATTATTGGAGTGAATGACCTTTTCTTGGTGGAGACTTTTGTTTTTGGCCAGGCAATGTATGTAGGGAAAAAAGCAAATTGTTTCATGAGGTTATGTTTTGCCAGAGTGTTTGCCAATCTGTTTGTTTGTGTTCCAAAATAACTTGAAAAGTTCTGAATGGATTTGGATGAAATTTTAAGAAATTGTCAGAAACGGGTTATGGAATAACAGATCACCGTCTTGGATCCATGAATTTTTTTTAAGGATTCTTTAAACATTGTGAAATCATCAAACCATTTCTGTCATTTGTGCATATAATGCCAAAAAATGGTCAGAGCACTTATTATTTTGGTGTGATTCACAATATGGAGGAACTGCTATGGCGCTTGATGGAGGTCTGTGCTCTTCCAAGCGCTTTTCTAGTTTACATAATGTTCATACTTAGTTTGACATAAAATATCAAATCAAATATCATAAAACATTTCACTGTGCTTTATTTTGAAAACCATGCACCAGAATCACCTGTCTACCCTGTTGCACTTGGCAGATAAGGAGAGAAAAAAAAGACCAAAAGAGAGGTATCTGAATGTTAATTAATGCATTTCTTTTTCATGCCTGTGAAAACAAACCTAATGTTGACAAAGTCACAGTAAATTTTAAAATTTACTGCAGCAGCCACACAACACAGTCAGTCAGCCTCCCATGCAGCTCACCACCATCAAGAAAATCCTAGGAAAAAACCCTGAATGTTACTCATATGAAGTTTTATAGACTCACTTTATCCATGAAGGGTGAGCGGGGGTCCACTGAGGGTTCTTTGGAGAGAAGTGGAGGCCGAGGGCAGCTCATGGGTTTGTGTATGAGCCCGTTGTTGTAGTCGTGGCCGGTGACCCCCATCCCCCGCTTGTCCAGTTCAGTTTTCTTCTCCAGGAGGGCACTCATGGCCTGGTCCAGGTTCATGTTGTTGCTCTTCAAAGCCTCCTCTGCTGGATCCCTCTGGCAAACACATCAGAAATGCATCACTGACTGACTCGCAGACCACTGAACAATCCTACATCTATTTTCAACTCTATCACGCCAGTCCCCAAAACCTTACTTTTTAAATAAAACTAGAAAAGCACTGGGACAGCGTAGACTTCTGCCAAACGCCATTGTTCCTACCCCCATACTGTAATTCACATCAAAATAATAATCCTACATTCTTTGGAGCACTCTTTGGTAGTTTGTGGAACCTGTTGGAAACTGTATTCCCCCCCCCCCAACTGCTCTGACCCTTTTTGTGTATTTATATGCACAAATGCCAAAAATTATTCTCTCTCTCAATTTTAAAGAATTCTTTTAAAATTTTTTAGATCCAAGATGGTGATCAGGATCACCCCCAAAATTTAAATCGGTTCTTTCACATCCAAAAATTTCATTCAAATTCATACAAAACATTTGAAGTTATTAGAAATATTGCTTTAATACAGTATATACACTGTAAAACATTTAAAACATTTTTTAAAAACATTTATTATAACTATATTAACACACCGGGAAGCCCATGTCTGTCAGCTGCTTAATGAGACGATTCATAATCCAGGCATCTTCCGGCTTCCCTGGTACCTTCACCTATAAAGGATGAAAAATATAAAAAAAAAACATTAAAAAATTACACATTTTTTGGTTCAGGATTATTCCCATATCCCACTTTATACCTTCTGTAGGACCTTTTTGGATGTGTTCCCCCATGAGTTTGTAGAGGAGTTGCTCTCCGGCGAGGCTGTGCTATTCCACATGTCTCCCTCCTCAGCATCCCACTGACCTCCTGAAATCATCAACTCGTCACCTCCGCCTCCCCATCCATCTTGTATAGGTTTGGGGGCTAGATGGGAACAAAAGACAAATTATGTTAAAAAGGGCAACAGTGTTTCCTATGCCTATGTAAACCGCTACAACATTTGTTGGCCACTAGAGGTCATGATAGATGTGGAGAAAAATTACTGTATGTACTTCACCAGGACAAGAATGATGCATCCTTGAGAAAATGCTTCAACTACATAGTACAGGAATTCTGCTAAAATAGGCTAATATATTATTTACCAGGCTTGCACGATGCAGACGTCATTGCTGGGTTCCCCCTGCTGTAGTTGTCTGGGTTGCCATCACCCCAGCCTGTGGAGACACCAGTTGGTTTCCCCCAGGCAGATGTCCCGTTGTCCACGCTGACTGGTGAAGGTGTATTTTCTCCCCATGAACTTTCAGATTTTGTGTGCGAGCTGGGTAGTTCTCCCCAACCTGGTGGGCAAAAAGACAATAGATTGTAAATAGACAGATGTATTTGTTTACATTTAGTTTTCCTAGTTTTGGTATCTTAATCGATAGTAAAGACAATAACCCTAATTATTCCCATCTGCACAGGGAACTAAAACTTGGCTTGGCTTAGTAGCATGGCCAACAGAAGGAGAAGATTGCCATTTAAGAATTGGCACAAGCCTGATCAGTCTTGGCATGAAAAGGTGAAGCACTGTCTGTGGGTCTTTTGTCAGTGCCAAGCTCACTTTAGTCCAGGAAGAGAGCAAGACCTCAAGGCTGCTCCAAAATTACATTTAATATACAACCAATAGTGAGACAGGCCACAATTAATAGCAGTGATGAGCTATGCATTCATGCAGCATGCCATTGGCTGAGCCACTATGGAGTCGGCATGCGGGGTCAAGTGTGAAACAGCAGGGGGCAGCTGTGCCTGTGCTTTCTCCCTTCAACTGCTGACAGATGGCGCCCCACATAATCACACACTTCCGATCGACCTCAAACTGTTTGTGGCAATTTTCTTTTTCTACAAGGCACTTTTGTAAACACCATTCTTGCGCTTCCCTTGGCAAACCCTAAGGTTACGCCATGGTACGTGCCAGACATGCTGAATGTTGTATAACGAGAGGAGCCACCCTCAGAGACTGCACAGCTTTATCTCATTTGGATGGCTAATGAGATGTAAATCCAAAACGGGCAAGCAAGGTCAAGATATTACCTTTTAGTACATCAACAGCTTGGAGCTTACACTATCAGCGACCTACGCCAACTACCTAACCAGTTTGCATGTTTGACACATTTACTTTGAAACAGTTAAACAAAAGTTAAAACTGAGAAAATGCTGTCTTACCTTGCGCTACCAGGGTACCGCGGTTGTGGGATGACCCCGACTGGTGCTGCACAACAGGATCCATGGGCCCACTGGCGGGACCTGGATTTGGGGAATTTTGGGTATGATTCTGTAAAGCTGCAGGTGGTCCTTGATAACCATGATTGTGGGGATTATGGGAATGGCTACTGTTAGGACCCGGTGGGTTATTGCCTCCAGTAGAAACTTTTGCTTGAGACATCCCTGGATTGTTTCTGTCCCACAGGTTGACAGATTTGTTGTAGGTACTAGGATCACCCCAAGCGGAGGTCCCGTCATCGATCTCCATCTTGCGTCGGATTGAGGGTGGAGAAGGTTCTTCCCACCCTGTAGGTTCAGCTGAGGACTCCTGCTTACTTCCGCTCCAACCCCCACCCTG
This sequence comes from Oostethus manadensis, assembly GCA_024372805.1. NCBI lineage: Eukaryota > Metazoa > Chordata > Actinopteri > Syngnathiformes > Syngnathidae > Oostethus > Oostethus manadensis. Next base: position 1,954,782 of record QODF01000131.1, read on the forward strand.
CTTGACAGAGCTGGAGCCACCCCAAGAACCCATGACCCCTGCGGTGTTACCACTGGGCCCATCCTGCGATTTGCCTACCCAACCCTGGGGTGGGCCACTAGGACGCTGACTAACAGTCTCTCCCCAGCCCACGTTTCCTCCAGCCCCTGACATCCCAGGCCCAGAAGGAGGCATCCCCCAGCCTCGAGGAGTTTCTTTCCAGCCACCCGTTTCTCCTTCCCAGGTGGAGTTGGGTGGATTCTTTTTGCTCTCTTCTGGTTCTCCCCAGTCATTTGAAGAATTGCTCCCACCGCTATTGCCCCAGTTGGTGTGGGATGCTTTGGGTTGCTCTCCCCAGCTCTGGCATGTTGGCTTGTTGTGAGACTCATCCCATGCTGTTGACTTCTCTTCTCCCCAAGACTGACCACTATTCTTGGGCATACTGGAAGTGGGTGCTGCTTTTGGTGGATTGCCCCAGTTCCCAGGACCACACGGGGGCTTAATGTTGCTCGATGGCTCTCCCCAACCAGAGCTGGGTTGGTTGTTAAGAGCAATGTTTCCCGCCCAACCGGAAGCTCCCTGAGAAGCAGTTACCTCATTTTTGCTCCCAGAGTCAGTCCTTTGAGGGGGACCCATGTTAGTACTAGAGGGCCCCTGGGCATCGTTTGGAAGAGTTGGAGAGTCCCAGGATTCAGCAGCAATGTCATTATTTGCTTTAGTATTGTCCATGTCCCACGATGTGTGCTGACGTACAGGGGTCTGTCCCCAGCCAGTATTACACAACACCCTGGGGTCCAGATCCTGGGCAGGCAAAGGAGGAGCGGGAGTATCTCTTGATGAATGGTGTTTAGACCTAGGATGTCCTTCCATGCTGTCACTGCTTCCTTCACTGGCACCAGTTGTGCTCACAGCTCTACTCCAAGAACTAGGCTGTGTGTCATGGGGAGGAGAGCTGGGGCCATCCCAGCCTCCCTGGGACTCCTCAGTGTGCTTCTTACCCCATTCTCCACTAGACTGTTCACTCCAGCCTCCAGAATTTCCTGAGCCACCTGCTCCATGGCCCCAGCCAGAGAATTCCTTAGATGAAGATGCCTTTGAGTCACCACCAATACCCCACGCAGATGTATTATCTTCTCCATTGATTTGCTTGCACCCTGATGGCTGTTGACCCAGGCCTGCAGATGTATTGCCCCAACCAGGCATGTGGCGGATGGGGCTAGGTTGTTCCTGCTTATTCACATGATTTGGTCCATCAGTTTTAAGGTTTTGAGGTTCTGAACTGAAAGACACATTTGTGGATGAGGAGGGGTGTGGCTCTGATGCATCAGAGGTCATTATGCCTCCCCAGGCACTACCAATACCCGAGGAGTTAGTGTTAGCGTTGGCGCCGGTATAGGTGCTGGTCTGGGATGGTGGGGGGCCAGTGGGATTACAGAAGTTGGGTGTCAGTTGAGGAGATGACATGACATTGGCTCCCCCTGAGCTGCCTGTCCCCGCACCACCATCATGGCCCAACACAGGCCAGGCAGATGGGTTAGCATTGGGGTTCAAGTTCAAGTTACAGTTGGTGTTAGAGGATGATGAAGAGGCCCAGCCTCTGCTGCTGCCTCCTCCTGCTGCTGGACTGTCATTTTTTCCTTCACTGCCCACTGAGGACTGAGAGGGGCAGTTGGAAGGTCCAGACCCAGAACCCCAGCTTCGATTGGCTGTAACCTGGCTTGAGTGCATGTTGGTTCCAGTATGATTGGCAGGGCTGAGTCCAGTGTTGGCCTTACCGCTTAGGTGGTTGATAGGAAAGTGGCCAGTCTGGCTATTGGCCCCAGTGGCCATACTTGTACTACAATACCAACCACTATTATTACTACTACTACTACTACTACTACCGTTACTACTAGTACTACAAGTGCTACTGTTGCTGGTCAGATGACCAGGATCAGTCTCCAAAGCGCATCGTTCTTGAGGAGCCTTTTGGCTAAGAGTAATAGAAGGCCAAGCCTCTGTGTCCTCCTGGACAACAATCAGTTGATCACCGCAACTTGTATTATTGGAAGCTGCAGCACTTGTGGCACTTCTGTCAGCTGGCAGGTGTCCCCAGAGGGGATTATCATATTGGGCTGCCTGGCTGCTCTGTGGAGGCAGTTCTGTATATGAGGAAATAAAAAAACAGGAAAATATGCATGAGAAAGTGGATCACACCCACAGACAGCCTGAAATACTAAGACAACATGCAAGGAGTCTACCTCTATTCTTAAGAAGGAGCTCTATGAATGAAACAAAAACAATCCTTCAAACTCATATCTAGCAACACTTGTCACAGGCAAACTAATGAATGAAAATACAGGATAATTGTCTTCCAGACATGACACAATTTGAATGTTAACCTTGTGAATATATTAAGTTGTTTTAAGCATTTAAGAAAAAATCACTGCTTAATTGGTTAGATTTGTTTTTTGTAAATTCCACTTTCAATCACACATTACTCTAAATTTAAGAGGTACATAAGTATCACACAAAATCATCTACACAAAAAGCAGATGAGTATCCACTCCACATAGTTGTCTTCCATGTTGTCATTGATAGACAAATTATCACACAAATGCATTACGAAACGGCTGACCTCTATCTACAAGCAACGCAGTCAAGTCATAATGTCCAATTGTCATGATGCAAGACTGTATCAACACACATCTATCTGCGTGTACAACTGCATATCAAAGAAATACCCAGGATTATTTTTTCCAAGAGGCCTCTAGAACAAGCTTCTTGCAGTTGCAATGCTCCTTTAGATTAAAAATAAGCAAGTTTTGTGGTTGTGTTTGATGCACAGATTAACCCGACGCCACATCATCACTGATTTCAACTGTGGCTGCTGCAACTGTTTACATGGCCCTTATGCAGGTTCAACTTGCATGCAACGACAAGCTTTCACAGCTACATTTAGGAAGCAATCACATTGCACAGAGCATTGCTTTTAATTCCATCTTACTTGTACCGCTTGCAAACTAAAGTAGGGAGAGAGAGAAAGCAGCACTGTGAGAGTGAGGGAGAAAAGAGGGCACTGTGTTTCTGACACACAGCAGTCTTTCTGTAGCGTCACTCCACTGAGAGGAGCAGGACCGCCATTTTCTCAGTCCTGAATTCAAGCCAAAAAGCCTCTGAGCTCCTGTCTTTGCCTGCACCGTGTAAAAGCATGCATATCTCAAACGCTACGACATACGCACATAAGCAGAAGTGAATGTCCTCAATGCACTGTTGCTGCAGCTTTGTCCTGTTAAAGTGCGTACATGCAATACAAAACCAAAACAGAGGAGCAATGGAGGAAGGAATAGGAGAGCGGGGTATCTGCCCCGTTTCCATAAAATACCTGTGGAAAGGTGCCTCCCGACCATCCTGCAAAGAGCTAGGTTTTGTGCGACACAGCAACCATCCTTGTCTCAATATGTCTGCTTGGCTCACCAAGCTTCTGAGGCTCCTCTCTGAAATGCTGCCAAGAAGTTGCACAGCTCTTGCGAGGCATGAGACAACCCCCCTCTCCGCCCCTCCCTTCCTTCCTCACCCCTTATGCTCCATCCCTCCCACCAATACTGATTTGGCTGGGTCTCGCCGCCTCAATCTATTGCCTCTCCCCCTGCCTTTATTTATATCATGCTCTATTCCTATCCCGACGACGGATATGCTCCCCTCTGTGGAAATACAAGCTTTAAAAGAAGGCAGGCTTGGGGAGGGAATGTGAGTGCTGAAGTAATGTGGAGCAGGATTGTTAGTAGGTGGCGGATGGAGCGCTAACAACTACGCACTTATGCACTCAAACAGAATGAGGCAAAACAAAACAAAGTGGGGCTCTTGGGTCTTTTAAACTTTCACTAAATGCCACTAAATATTTATAATCATTGTCATGATTATATGATGTTTAGTATGTATCCAGATTGTTGATAGAGTGATGGAAAAAACTATTTGAACCCCAGCTGATTTTGTAAGTTTGCCCACTAACAAAGAATTGATCAGTCTATAATTTCAATGGTAGGTTTATTTGAACACTGAGAGACAACATAAAACAAATCCAGAAAAATGTGTTTCAAAAAGAGTTATAAAATAATTTGCATTTACATTAAGGAAATAAGTATTTGATCCCCTATCCGTCAGCAAGATCTCTAGCTCCCAGGTGGATCTTATACAGGTAACGAGCTGACATTGGCAGCCCTCTCAGCTCGTTACCTGTATAAAAGAGACCTGTCCACAGAAGCAATCAATCAATCCAGATGCCAAATTCTGCACCGTAGCCAAGACCAAAGAGCTTTCCAAGGATGTCAGGGACAAGATTGTGGACCACAAGGCTGGAATGGGCTACAAGACCATCGCCAAGCAGCTGGGTGAGAAGATGACAACAGTTGGTGCAATAATTCCCAAATGGAAGAAACATAAATTAACTGCCAATCTCCCTTGGTCTGGAGCTCCATGCAAGATCTCACCTCGTGGAGTTTCAATGATAATGAGGACGGTGAGGAATTAGCCCAGAATCACTCGGGAGGAGCTTGTCAATGATCTCAAGGCAGCTGGGACCATAGTCACCACAAAAACAGTTGGTAACACACTACGCCGTGAAGGACTGAAATCCTGCTGTGCCCGCAAGGTACCCCTGCACAAGAAAGTCCATCTACAGGCCCGTTTGAAGTTTGTCACTGAAAATCTGACCTATTCAGAGGAAGACTGGGTGAAAGTGTTGTGGTCAGATGAGACCAAAATTAAGCTCTCTGGCATCAACTCAACTCGCCGTGTTTGGAGGAACAGGAATGCTGCCTATGACTCCAAAAACACCGTCCCCACCGTCAAATATGGAGGTGGAAACATTATGCTTTGGGGGTGTTTTTCTGCCAAGGGGACAGGACAATTGCACCGCATCAAAGGGAGGATGGATGGGGCCATGTACCGTCAAGTGTTGGGTGAGATGGGTCGTGGTTGGGTATTCCAGCATGCCAATGATCCAAAACATACGACCAAGGCATCAAAAGATTGGCTCAAGGAGAAGCATATTAAGGTCATGGAGTGGACTAGTCAGTCTCCAGACCTTAATCCCATAGGAAATCTGTGGAGGGAGCTGAAGGTTGGAGTTGCCAGACATCAGCCATGAAACATGAATGACTTGGAGAGGATCTGCAAAGAGGAGTGGGCCAAAATCCCCCCTGAGATGTGTGCAAACCTTGTGACCAAGTACTGAAGCACCTTTTTCAAAGGGATCAAATACTTATTTCCTTCATGAAAATGCTAATTAATTTATAATTCTGTTTGAAACGCATTTTTTTGTTTTTTGTCATTGTTGTCTCTCAGTGTTCAAATAAACCTACCATTGAAATTATAGACTGATCATTTCTTTGTTAGTGGGCAAACTTACAAAATCAGCTGGGGTTGAAATATTTTTTCCCCCTTACTGTATCTTTGACAACCAGCAATCCCAGCTTCTCTTGGACCTCCATGTCGATTGATGTATATTTTTTGGTTGGTGCTTCAAGTACTTTGTATCTTTCCCTGCTTCTTCAAGTCTCGTGCTTTCTTGGCAATGTTAGCGTTGAGTTTTGTCAGAGGCTCATTTAAGTAGACGTTTGTGCCTTTCAAGCTCTTCCTCTGTTTTAGCAGTGCAGTTTTGAATTCCCTATGGTGATTTAACGATGATGACAGGTGTGGTGTTGTTTCTGCCATACAGTAGTATGCAAGTGTCAATGGTGTTGATATCTATAACCACCTCCTTTGATTGTAGGAAGTTGACAATCTGTTGTTTGCTGAAGGGACATCCATTCCATCTGGTTCTCCTCTGTTATGAGCTTCCCTATCTTCTGACCTGGGTCTAATTCTGAACCCTTTGAGGATTACATCATTCATTTGTGAATTCTGATCCATCTCATCAATTATAGTTTTCATTTGCTCAGTGATATTATCCTTTGCTTCTTTCTCTTCCTCCAGAATGGTGCGCCAGGCGGCATTATCCTTCAGTAGTGTCCTGATCTCATCTTGTACAACATTGATGTTGTTGCATAATGCATTATTTTCTTCCTTAGGGTTTTTAACCTCCTTGAGGGGAGCACGCAAGGCAGCATTGTCTTCCAGTAATGTCTTGATATCACCTGCAGGTTACCATTGAGGTTGTAACCCTCAACATTTGAAACTTAACCCTGAACCTCCGACGTCACGTCTGTCCGCCACAGATATAGCCCATTGGCCTCTAAGCTAAGGTCCACAACATGGTGTGTGATGCACTTTTAAACTAATTCTAAATTGATCAAGATTTCGATTTTAGCCAACATTACACGGCAACAACACTACTTCTGAAGGTCGAAATAATTGAAACAAAGTATAATATTGGACCTTTAGACGTTTTCATTTCTTCCCTCTAAATGAATGGACTGTAGGGCTTGGTGGTCAAGACAGATCAATAGGAACAAACAGAGATGCCAAAAAGAGAGATGATTGTTGAGTGATGGATGGAGGAAGTAATCTTGCAGGGTCAGGTGGGGATGGCTCAGCTGGACTGATGCAGGCTTAATGAAGTGCCCCAGGGACAACAGAGACAGATACATAGATAGATACTTTACTGATTTCTAAGAGAAATCATGAAACCAATAGACCCTGTCTATGGTTCTGGGCAGACGATGCATGCTGCCAACCAGATGAACAAGCCCTGCGACAAATACAAACACCCCTCCATAAAATGTGCCTGCTCAGCAGCACCATAGTTTTCATTAAGTGTACCAGGAAGTCCAAAAATTCAAGCGACACCAAACAATGAGGTGACGAAAATTAAAAACATTTCTATAAAAGCTAAAAGATTTACAGACCTGACAACCTTGAGGAAATTCACACTACACCCTGCCCCGGGGGCAGTACTAGTTTTGTTACTTGTATCAGCATTTCAGACATTTTTCTTGTTACAAATCAGTGGCAAGCAGTCAGGGCCAAAAAGGCTTCTCTGCTGGTTTAAACACTACCAGAACCACTGAAATACATTTACTACTTCAATTCTAGAATTTCGTCCTTTAAATTGTTTTCATTTATTCCCAATGGTCTATTATCTTCATTCCATAGTGTGTCTCTTGGCTGCACTGCTTCTAGTAGTGTATGTGTATGTTAGATTCTTTTGCCCAATCAGATTTCAGATTCTACGTGTTGCGATATCGATCAAAACTGACCCCGGGTCTTTAGAATCAGCAGTGCCAGCCCCGGTCACAGAAACAATTTTAGCAATGGGGCTGCTTTATAATCAGTTTTCAGATTTGCCTCACAAGGCCATCTAGCTAGCACAAAGTGATGTTAGCATTTTTCCGACTTCTGATTGGTTGATTGGTTGGCAAAACTGATTTGGTCCGTCAGTTGCAGGTTTTTAAGGTTCTGAACTGAAATACAGTAAGATGGGGAGGGGTGTGGCTCTGATCGCCAGAGATCATTATTGAGGAGGAGAAATTGTTCTCTGGTGAGTAAATGTATTTTATTTAAAAAGTTCTCTTTTTTGGTCGTATTATAACTGCACTAGGATGGCTTTAGTGTTTGGAGGTGTGGTGCATGAACCCTTCATCACAAAGCTGTTCTATTTACGTTGCTGTATATGGCTGAACACCAACTTTACAAGCACCGATGATCACTGGCAAACGTTAATTCAATTTTCAATTCAATTCAATTTTTTAATTAAGAATGGTATTGTTGTGACTCGGCAGTTATGGGCCGTAAAGAGTTAATTATGTTGTATAAGTGGCTGGTTGGTGCAGTGGGTAACCATGCTGGTGCTTGGTACATAGGATTTGAGTTTGAATTAACAGTCAGGGTGAATGGCAAAGTAATGCAGTGATTATTGCTATTACTGGCTCTCCCTGTGTCTGCTCTGGTTAAGTCTGAACTGAAGGCCCAGACACCAAATACATGTGTTGCATTATACCTTTTGCACTATATTCCCAATGTTTTTTTGTTTTATTCAAATGCTTTATTTATAAAAAATAAAAAACTTGCAAATAAAAAATTGTCACATTCCGCAGCTCAATTCAATTAAAAAAAACAAATGGCCCCTAACTGTCAGCAACCACTGCTCTCTTTGACTATTTAACTTGTTAGAATCATTTGTTGCAGGCGAGCAATGGTAATTTAAGGATCAAAGGGAGAGTTATTTCAACTGGAACTAATCAATGCATTTTTTTTGGCAATTGTTGATCCGAAATTGGCGGAGAAAGTGTTCAGAGGTGTTATGTACACCTTCTGAATAAATTGTATACTCACAGGAAATCATGTACGACAAGCCTATCAATTACAGCCTCTACGGCTCGTGAGGTTAAAATTTTTTTTGGAGCTGCAGGCCACGCTACACAAGATGGTTTATAGGGAGGAGCGAGCTAGTGTAGCATACGTACTGTGCCTCGACACAAGAGTATAATCCATGTTGCACAGACTCAAATGGAAATGCAAAATATGGAACTGAATAGCAGCAAAGTATATACAAAAGTCATAATGCGTGTGGAGTACAAAAAAATGCATACATGTTGGCAGGTATGGAATTAGTAATTTGACGGCACAGGCAAGTAAGTATAATTTCTGAAATCTTATTAACCAAAACATCAATAGGTAAATGACTAAATTAACTGCTACGCTTTGATTTTAAAAGACTGTCAGAGGGACACTAGAGTCTTGCATTTTCCAAAGTTCACATGCATGTTGTCATGTTTTCCACATAAGCCCCTCCTCCTCTTATGAAAGGATAAACCAGGTCAAGGGCTTTCTCCAAACATGCCAGTCTTTAAATAACTCACTCTCACACACACCTCCTTGCCATGAAAAAGCCTTGGGGTATGGCGTGCAAGGCAAAACAAAGGGCAACGCAGGGAGACTGCTAAAATAATGGGAATTGCTGACAGACATACATGTAGCGTGTACTAATCCCGCTTGCCTCAGGCTATCTACATGCAGGCTGTGATGTTAGCAACAACAGAGGCGGAGGTGCATGCACGCTTATACCCCGAAAATTTGATAGTAGGAAATAAAACACTGGAGATTTGTGCTCAGAGGAGAGTTGATGTTTAATCACATTACAAGACATCTAAAAGGGAATCCCCAACGTACTTTTATAGTGTCATCAGCAAAGCACATCCAATCTATGCTGCACACACACACGCGCTTTCTATTTCTGGTGATGCCAACAAAAGCCTGTTATTCACTTTCACTAGCAAAGCTAGTACTCTCTGCTGCTGTGTACTCTCTTGTACATGGCGCACACAGAAAAGACCGTAGCGGACATACATGCACATGTGGACATACCAGCCAAGATAATCAGCCTGACTTTTCCAAACAGCCAGCATGTGACTGCACAGCGAAATTTGGGGCCAGGTAAGAGCTGGATGAGGTCAAATGGGAGGGAATGAATTGAAGAAATAAAAAGCAGGCCTTTTGTCGACATGACAATTCATGTCATGACAACACATGATTGTGCATGTGTGCAGTGTCACGTAGGGTTGACAACACTCCTATGGAACTGACGAGGAACACACTTTGGCTTGCATTGCTTGGGAATTAACACTAAAACCTCCATGGTTTCAGTTTGACACAGGCAACGCCAATTGTGTTTGATCACTCCCTTGTCAAACCCATTGGTGTTCAACTTCTCTTGCATTTTTTAATACGCTTTGGCTAGCTGCTGACGACTGTAGCCAACCAACTAACTAGCTAGCATTATCCGCTTCTTGTCTTCGGAATCAACTGTGAATTTTCACCACAGATTTTGTTTTTAAAACAAAGCAATACGGTTAGTCGGTATCTGTATCAATCTACCGAGCTCACTCATGGATGATTGGCAGCAGAAAACCCTGATCAGAGCATACTTCATACAAGAGTTTTGTTTTTTTTTAGCCTAAAATAAATGAAATCACTAGACACTGCAAATACAGTATTTGAACTAGTTACGGCCTCTGCTAGCTATAATACACGCAATGAACCTCAATTAATTGCAGGTGCAATGTCTACTTAAAGAAGCGAAGCACATCTTTCAATTTAGGGAAAAAAAAATAACAATTAGTGACAATAGTTGCCTGTAATTAACTTTATAGGGACTGGCTGCCATATGCTGAGGGGACATGGCATCTATACTGTAAAGCTGGAGGTGGAAATTTAAAAGGAGCTTTTAAACATGCAACAGACTAAACGTGGTTGGGGAAGGAGGCTGCAGAATTGGAACATGTCGGCCAAGAGGAAAAGAAAGTAGATGTACCTTGTACACAACTTTATAAAGTTTATAATGTATTTTGTTGAAAGAAACCTACCATATTTCCACACGGAACACAATACTATTTAAAAGCCCCTGAAATTAGCAAGAAAGGGCCCCTTTAAAAAGAATTAGATATTAAAGACCACAAACCTAATTAACGCCTGGTACAGCATGCAGTTGAGTAAATAATCTATATAAGTTAACGCTGTCCATAAACAGAAAAATATGCATGAAAATTGAGGACAACAAAAACAAGACCCGACTCTGGATTTAGGTTCTTTCCTCCGGTAAGCATATGTGGAATAAACAGTCTCACATGGTTTGTAGTAGCACATTTTGGTTTACTTTGATATTTCCCCTTTTGATGAAAATAGGTCACTGGGATGCATTTAATGCTTAATCATTCGAGTGAATGCTGCACCAAAGGAAGGGGAACTGGAGTAGTGAAAACACTTGACAAGAAAGTTACAGTACAATAAATACAAATTCATTACTGTCTCTGCCTCCTCTCCATGTCCGCATGCAACCAGCCACTTCACTGACAGCTAGTCAGTCAACACGCTGAGTGAAAGGAGAACCGGAGACTTGCTGAAGAGGGGAGGAGAGATGCAGTAGCTTTTACCGTAAACCATGAGTCACTCCAGCCCACAGCACTGGACTTCTGCCACGCTTGCTCCCTCCACGGATCTTTCTTTTCCTTTGCCTTTCTAGTGATGCCAAGCCCGGCCCCACTGAAGTGCCCAGCCAACTAGCTAACTACGTATTACTTCTCCTCCTCCTCCCGCAAAAAACAGGAAATAGTCAGCAAAGTGTAGGAGGAGGACAATGAAAAGGAGGAGGGAATAGAAAGATGTGGGATAGACGTCTCATTGCCGTGGAGATAGCGCTGCATTCACTTCATCCTCTTTTAAAGAGGAGATGATACTTAAGGGCTGAAAGAAAATGCCTGAGAATAGGTTTCACTGGGTGACTTCGGAAAGAAAAATACACAAACACATACTGTTATGCCAGCTGTGTTTACACTCCATTTTCTTCCTCTGGATTCCTCGATTCCCATTTCTAATTCCCAGCCAGACAGAGTAAAAACAAACAGCAGTCAGACACACAGGTGACTACACACTCTTATACACATTAATGTTCAGTTTAAAAAATGTTCTTTTTCGACCGGATGTATGAGCTATGCCAATTAATTGGACAGGTTGGACAGTGTTATGGGACATTGTGCTAATACGCTAGCTTCAATAAATCCACTCCTCCCACTCGCATTAACTTCTACATCCCCAGAGAATCTGGTAGGGGAGGAGGAGTTGCAGCCATTTCTCACTCAAGTCTACCAGTATACCCAAAACCCAAACTTCCTTATCAAACATTTGAAAGCGTCGTTCTCAGTATTTCGCACCCAGCCCAGAAGAACCAAAAGCACCTACTACTTGTCACTGTGTGCCACCCCCCGGCCAGTACTCCCAGTTTATAATTGCCTTCGCGGAGTTGTACAGTAGATAAAATAATCATAGTGAGTGACTTTCACATTCATATGGACGTAAACAATGATAGCCTAGGCTCTTCACTCATTTCACTATTAGATGAAACTGGGTTCTCCCAGGTAGTGGATGGAGCTACCCAATGTCAAAATCACACACTTGAGCTCGTCCTGACATATGGAATTGATATTAAACACTTAACAATATTTCCACAACATCCGGTACCTTTTTTTGTAATCACATTTGAATTCCAATTAGGCAATTTCACATTAGCAGATAAAACCGTGCTTACCAGATGCCTAACAGACAACAGCGTTAATAAATTCAAAGATACTATCGCCCCCATCCTCAACTCACTGCCCTCTATAAATGCAATAAACAATACTAATATAAGTCAATCACAGATTGATAAGCTCGTAGACAGCATAACCCCCCTCTTACGAGAAACACTTAACTCTGTCACGCCATTAAAATTTAGAAAGAGGAACCCAAAGAAATCTGCCCATGGTACAATTCCCATACCCGTGAGCTGAAATGTAAAACACAAAAACTAGAGAGGAAATGGCATTTCACCCATTCAGAAGAAAAATGTTTAGCCTGGAAAGAGAGCCTACAAATTATAGAAAGCCCCTGTGTAAGGCCAAAACAGCTTACTACTCATCTTTAATTGAACAAAACAAAAACAATCACAATTTCCGCTTTAGCACTGTGGCTAGGGTAACAAAGTGTCATAGCACCATCAACCCATCCATCCCTTACTCTTAGCAGTGATGATTTCCTGGCATTTTTTGACAATAAAATTGCTACTATTAGACACCAAATAAACCACCTCCCCCCATTAACTGCTGTTGTACATCCCTCCAACAAAGCACACTTACAGGAAACAGCGACAACTGACACACACTTAAATAGTTTTTACTCCATTAATCCTTCTGAACTGGCTTATATGATCACCTCCTCAAACTCCTGTACTTGCAAAATAGATCCCATTCCCACTCATTTGTTTAAAGATACTACTCCATTAGTCAACACAGCTCTTCTCAATATAATCAATATGTCATTAGTGACAAGCCTCCTCACCGCCTCAGACTAAGGTCTTGTTTCAGTATTAGCTTTAATAGACTTTGCAGCAGCATTCAACACAATTGACCATTCTAATACGGCGATTAGAGCCCACCTTTGGCATTAAAGGAACTGCATTATAATGGCTTCAGTCTTATCTGTCAGACTGCCTGTAGTTCGTATCCATTAGTAATAAAGAATCCAGACACATGAAGGTCAATCATGGCAACCTACAGGGTTCTGTGCTAGGACCTTATTGTTCAGCCTTTATATGCCCCTGTTAGGTAATATCATTAGAAAACACTCCATTAATTTCCATTGCTATGCAGATGACACAACTACTTATCAGTGAAACCTAACCAAGCGAGTCAGCTGTCCAAACTCCAGATGTGCCTTAACAACATAAAGAGCTGGATGATTTCAAACCTTTTACTATTAAACTCAGATAAGAGTGAAATCATTCAGTTCTTGGTTCCCAGGACCTCAGAAACAAGCTTGCTAATTATATTACTGCCCTAGATGGTCTTGCACTCACCCCCACAAAACCTTGGTGTCATCTTTGATCAGGACCTTTCCTTTAATATCCAAATACGACAAATGTCAAGTACAGCATTTTTCCATTTAAGAAACATGAAGAAAATCAGAAAATTCCAGATGAAGAAAAACATGTTCATGCTTTTGTGACCTCCAGATTGGATTATTGTCATGCTTGGCTGACCTAATAAATATTTGAAGACCCTTCAGTTAGTCCAAAGTTCTGCCACACTGGTCCAGAAGAAGAGATTGCACTGGTTACCTGTACATTTTAGAATGAAGATTAAAACTCTCCTTCTTACATATAAAGCACTACACGGTCAGGCACCTGTATATCTTAAGAGCTCCTACAACCCTATCAACCCGGTAGAACTCTGCGCCCACAGAATTTATAATTACTTACTTTCTCCTAGAATTTTTAGACTCAATCCGGGGGCAGACACCTTCTCTTTATTTAAAAGTCAACTCAAAACCCCCTCTTTGCTTTTGCTAAAGCTATACAATTAAATTTAAACTTTGACCCTATATATCCTGATGCAGACATTTCTCTGTGTTCCTTGGTCTAGGACTAAGACTTCTGGCTTGATCTACCATGTATCCCTCTAAAATTGTTATATCTCAACCTATCTGGTCGAGGCAGACAGTCACCCCACAGAGCCTGGGTTAAGTCCAAGGATTCTTTCCCACAGGGAGTATTCCATTGCCTCTGTCGCCAAGTGCTTGCTCATGTGGAGTTTCAGTAGGCTCTCTGACCTTCATGTGTAAAGTGCCATGAGACGATTGCTGTTGTGATTTGACCCAATACAAATAAACTGAAATTGAAATTAAGCAGTCTCCTTTTTGCAGTTTCTAACAGCTTCCAACTCTTCTGGGAAGTGTTTGTATGATTTTGGACCTTTGTAGACTTGATTTGCCCCAATTTTTCCCCATAACTATGAGGAGATAATTATACAACATGTCTTAGTAAGTAAACTATTTACGTTTTGGGGGAAATAGGACGTGTAGACAAGAGTTTTTCAAAGTGTGGCACAGTAAGCCTACCCTTAGAAAGTCATCTCTCATTTATCACTGTTACCTGGTTCCAAACTGATCGTGATAATTTCCACAAAGTAAGATTCTGTACTTATGAATCTAATATTTCTGTAGTTACAACATAGGAAATCGGTTTACGACCTTCTAAATACGTTTTAGATCATCGTGCATTAATAGTGCCCTTGAGACAAGAAATAACACTCTAGTCACCGCTACACTCACATTAGCCTATATAGTAGACATAAAAAACATACAATGAGCTATTTAAAACCTAAATAACACATAGTATAGACTCACATGTTAGCAATGGGAGAGTCACACTGAGTACTACTTACAGTGGCTATTGTCTCATCAGTGTAACAATACAGACACCTAGTGCCCAGGGTAGAATACTACATATCAAAAACATGTACAGTATTTGTAGGCATCTTCTGAATGTCTTATATATGTATGTATATATGTGGTTCATTTATCCAGTAATATGCTTGAAATTCATGATTTAGGCCAAAAATACGATAAAAATAAAAATGTCCTTATATATACATTCAAAAATTGTTTGTCAACCATGAAACAGTGCTGATTCATTATTTAACATATTTTGAAATACTGTTATAGAGAACAGCCGCAACATTAAAAGGCCGTAGTGGCGATGGACAATTGTATGATACAGCTGAGATCTCCCCTACTCTTGAACACATGTCCTGGAACATAGTTTGTGGTGTTTTCTGCTAACCCTAGTCTCCATCTCCTCACTCATTGTAGGGACTAACATCTATTCATGGTTCCATTAGCAGGTTTGACAAAGAAGCTTCTTTATATTTTTCTCAAGCTGTCCCGCCGTCCTCCCAGGGTAGGATAGCCTGACACTTTGCAAATGTATAATAAATAAAATAACCAGTAAGTTAGAACCCGCAACACAGTAAAAGCTCCCGCAAAACATTGCTGATGATATTCTAGTGTAAAAAACTATTTTTTTTGCATGTGTGTGTCTAGGTGAATTGCAAAAACACATTAGAATTGTGTCCCAAGACATTTGTCCATATAGGGTTCCAATGCACACTGACTTATAGCTTGCCTTTAACAGCATCTGAACGCCCAAAATTATTATCTAGTCTGACCTGTAGACAGGTTGGTTGAGCAGGAAGCAGGATGTATGGCAAGCGCTGCTGCAGACTCAGTGATGACGAGGGGCAGGGTCCCGGGTGGTAGTGGCTGGCCCCTCTTCAGCAGCTGCTTTTGCTCCTGCTGGCGAAAGCGCGGGGGCACCTCTCTGCTGGCCTGGTGGCGCTGCTGGAGCGGGGTCTGTGGGGTGGTCTGAGGCTGTCCTTCGCAGGGAGCACGCTTGCCATCGCCACTGCTTGGGGGTACCGGTGGTGGGGTAACACTGGGGTCGGCAGGGGGAAGAGAAGGGACGGGGTCGAGCTTGGCAGTGTCTGGCACTGTGGAAGCAAAAATTGTATTTTTAATGATGTTCTCATACAGTAGTAATGTGCATACCTAGAGCCTGTTTATGAGCACCAAACGTGATGACAAACCTATCATCTACCCACCCCCTCACTTTAGAAGTTCACGTCCTTCCTCATGGACATGATACAGTCTCTGATACTGCCTCTGTCCATCACTTCATAAAACACTAAAAACAAAGCCCTGACCTCTGCCAACTAACCCTCAGTCAACTACAGATGTGGGAGCTGCAGAGTTCAATCATTTGGGTTTTTTTTCAGCAATAGGCTAAACTCGCAAGAAGTTTTTAAAACATGACTGTAATGTTAGCCCTTAAGCTAACATGGGTATGCTTGTTCTGCTAACGTTTGTGCCCTCCTGTCCTGTTACATTGTTGTAATTGTTATATCTAGTACGTTGGCTAAGCTACTAGTTTGCACGGTAGCTTCCTATGCTAAAGTGCCGGCCGTCTCTTGTGTCACTTCAGAGATCCTGTAACCTGTGCATAAGCGATGCACAATGTGGTGTAAACAAACCAGCATATTGTCAGAGTGTATGTCCATGTATGGCACATTAATGTTATATTCAATGCAGTGACAACAAGGAACTTTCCCAATGCCAATGGTGAGTGATTTTGTCTTATTTTCTTATTGTCTACTACTGTATATTGGGTAATATGATGTCTTACTAATGCTTATCATGTCTACTATATAGGGTAGTAGGTAGGGGTGTAACGGTTCACATGGATGCATTCAACCGTTTCGGTTTTGCATTTTCAGTTCGGTCCACGTGTGTACCGTTCTGGTTATATTTTATGCTATTTTTCTCATTAAATTTATTACTAGAGTGATCTAAGCACTCCGCGCGGGAACAAAAGTGTTCAAAGTTTACAGTTTTAACTTGTTAATTTACAATTTATAAAACGCGTGGTTCGTAAACACTACACTTAACTAGAAAATTAATGTTGAACTCCAAATTGTAAAACTTTTGAAATGACTGACTTTGGAGGTTACACTGCAGTAGAGTGTGGAAATACAAGGAACTCCCCAGTGGCAAGGCACCAAGGGTGGACGAGTTTCGCCCTGAATTCCTCAAGGCTCTCTGGATGTTGGGGGACTGTCTTGGTTGACACGTCACTTCAACATCGCATCGAAGTCGGGAACAGTACCTCTGGACCAGGGTGGTGGTCCCATTTTTAAAAAGGGTGACCGGAGGGTGTGTTCCAACTATAGGGGGATCACACTCCTCAGCCTCCCTGGGAAAGTCTTTTCCAGGGTGCTGGAGAAAAGAGTACAATCGTTAGTCAAACCTCGATTACAGGAGGAGCAATGTGGTTTCCGTCCCGATCGCAGAATACTGGACCCTCGCAAGGGTACTGGACGGTATGTGGGAGTTTGCCCAACCGGCCGACATGTGCTTTGTAGATCTGGAAAAGGCATTCGACCGTGTGCCATTCATTCCTTGTACAATCGAAGCAGGAGCCTGGTGCGCATTGCCAGCAGTAAGTCGAGCTTGTTTCTGGTCAACGCTGCCCTCCGCCAAGGCTGCCCTCTGTCACCGATTCTGTTCATAACCTTCATGGACAGAATTTCTAGGCGCAGTCAAGGCGTTGAGGGAGTCCAGCTTGGTGACCTTAGGATCTCGTCTCTGCTATTTGCAGACGATGTGGTCCTTATGGCCTCATCAGGCTGTGTCCTTCAGCGTTTACTGGAGCGGTTTGCAGCTGAGTGTGAAGCTTCTGGGATGAGACTCAGCACCTCCAAATCCGAGGCCATAATCCTCAGTCGGAAATTGGTGGATTGTACCCTCCGGGTTGAGAGTGAGGTCTTGCCTCAGGTGGAGGAGTTCAAGTATCTCGGGGTCTTGTTCACGAGTGAGGGAATGTTTGAGTGTGAGATCGACAGGCGGATCGGTGCAGCATCTGCAGTAATGCGGTCGCTGTACCGGACCGTCGTGGTGAAGAGAGAGCTGAGCCGGAAGGCAAAGCTCTCTGTTTACCGATCAATCTACGTTCCCACCTTCACCTATGGTCATGAGATTTGGGTCATGACCAAAAGAACGAGATTGTGAATACAAGCGGGGGAAAAGAGTTTCCTCCGTAGGGTGGCTGGACTCACCCTAAGAGATAGGGTGAGGAGCTCAGCCATTCGGAAGAGCTCAGGGTAGAGACTACTTCACATCGAGAGGTGTCAGTTAATGTAGCTCGGGCATCTAGTTCGGATTCCTCCTGGGAGAAGGCCCCAGGGAAAACATAGGACACACTGGAGGGACTATGTCTGACAGCTGGCCTAGGAACGCCTTGGTGTCCTCCCGGTGGAGCTGGAAGATGTCTGGACTTCCCTACTGAAACTGCTGCCCCCGTGACCCGAACCCGGATAAGCGGAAGAAAATGGAATGGAAATACAAGGTCAAGGGGTCACCTTTAGGTCAAACAAGATTATCCGCTCATGAGTGACAGAGCGCCTGCTGGGTCTGATGCATTATTGGCATAGAGTACAGCGGCTAATCACCCCTGAACGTATCATTACATAATAAGGACGCCAGTAAACCAGAAAGTAAACAGGATGCAATGAATGTGCTTATAGCCTCCATGTTCTCTTTGTAGTGATAAAATAAATAGTGAAACTAAAAAACAAGCTTGCTGCCATTGACTAAGCTTTCAAGTGCATGCAGAGAAGCAATGAATAACTTGCACACACACAAGGCCGGCCCCAACACACAGACGCAAACAATGCGTTATGTAACGCAGAGACCCACACAGAGGGGAGGACAGGATGCCGTCGTGGAGGCTATACAGGCACTCACTTGTTAATACAGTCGGACACATTTGGTCACATACGCCATCTTGCGTTTTTTGGCATGTGCATTTTTGTGGTGTACATTTCTGCCTCTCTCCCTTGCAGCAAACCACAACATCAGACTGATCCGGTTTCACCTGCATCTGTCTGCTCACAGGATCAGAGGCTGGAGCATCTGCTCCTCGTTCTCTATTGTTATTTGCGCCACATCCCATACGACCGCCCCGCATCCCCTCTCTGTTTAGACGTTCTCGTCACTATTATTAGAGTCGCACAGGAGGGGGGGGACACACCACCGACTTTAAGAGGCGATTCCTTGTGGGAAAAAAATGTGCCACATTGTTTAATAACAGATATGGAGCCGATTTTTATACAGTAGGGACTCTGGATGTGTGACGTCGATTCTTCTGGAAGCATTGGGGGAAGGGAAGAGGAAAAAAGTGGGGCTGGCTGCTCTGTCCGCCAATCAGAGTGGAGAGATAAAAAATGAAAAGAGAGGGTGGGAGAAAGACAGAAGCGAGGGAACAAGGTATGTGCGTATGTGTCTGTTTTTAAAAACTCCACCCCCTCACAAGAGCCACTGTGAGCTCGGGTCTCACTGCCAGAAACCAGCTTAGGTCGACAATCCTCTTACAATTAGAACACTACTTGCCTCTACAGTATGCCACACTGCTGCAGACTCGTGTTGCAAGGGAAGCAAATGAGCCCGCCAAAGTAAATACAGTTGAAACAAACAATGCTAAAATAAAATCCCTGCAGCGTGTTGCGCTTGATTATTAAGCCACTGCTTTGTAGCTAATATGCAAAAAAAGACCTTCTCAGACAGCCTATTTGCAAAAACACACCGTCCTCCGCTACGTGGGCACACAGGAGAATTCCCGCCTCATCAAAAATTCACATCAAACGGCGGCCTGAGGGGGGGCAACATGCATTTCCCACTTTAAAAAGGAATCACAATATTTCTGATTGAAATAATGATAGCAAACATGGCTGGGTGTTGGGGAGGATATGTCTGGAGAGATATCAGAGCTGAAAACGGGTGGAGGAGCCGGCAAAGCATTTACGGTGCTCCTTCTCGGGTGGAAGGAGACAAATGCGACAATGCGAGATAAAAGCTCCATCTGTGTGAGATTTATCTGGTGGAGGTGCAAAAATAACACCAAATTATGACTCACGAGGAAAGCAATATAACAATTTTGTCTGCGTAATATTATTAATAATAACAATAATAATAATGAGGTTGTTTAAGACTGTTGTGATGCTAAACCTTGGCTACTTGTACAACAACTCTAACAACTTTTAATTCAAATGATTTATCAGCAGTTACAATATATCACAAAAGAGACCACTCCTCACATATCAGCAACCATTTTATTATATCTTCTCAAGGCACAGTACTATAAATGTGGTTCCTACAGATTTCAAAATGCCATACTTTTTTAAGACTTAGTAAATAGATGTGTCTCATTAGAGCAGCTACAATGGATCGATGGTTAATCAATTACCCCATTCATCAGCAAAATGCAAAGTTTTGGCATTTTAATGATTAATCGTTTTTTGGTTTAAAAATCCTCTAATTTTAGCTTCTCAAATGTGAATATGTTTTAGTTGACTTAGCCATCCATGAAGGCAGACCTTCAATCTTTTGGTATATTATACTATTGGTATAAATTTGGAAAATAGCGATGGACATTTTTGCCTCCTTTTTGAGACATGCAAACCAAAGTGCTTGTGTTTGGTTCATGTTGATTTGGACCAACCTGGGGGGTAACGAATTACTCGATTATCCGAAACATCAAGCTTCAGATTAGACAACAGAAAAAACCCCATTGTTAGCTGCAGCCCTAAGATCATGTAGCAAAATGATGGAATTCAAAATTTGTCTTCATTATTTATTCTGATTACGTCTACCATTATGTCACCATATCATTTCTAAAAAATACATCTAGGTAATCTAGCTCATACAAAGTGTTCGGATAAAAGGGAGATAACAGCATAGGGCCGGCCATTCAACTTGTCCTTCTTTCCAAAGGATTTTCAGGATGCATACGTTGTGCTCTCACGCAAATATCTTAGCTGGCCGAGCAAGAAAAACAGATCTACCCATTTCTTCTCCTTTTTTGAAGTTGTTCACAATTTTATTTTTTATAAAACAGTAACAGTCTTGAAAACGTGAACATTTTTCCGTACTTGGGTTTCCATTTTTTTTAACTCATGTTTCCCCTAAAGGAACCATAGCTCCCCAGCTGACAGTACTCATGCACGCAACCACCACCATATTTGACTGTAGGGCAAGTCCCAACTTTCTTGGTATTCACTTGTATTGCCAGTCATTTACTACACACAAGTGCCTGTGTGTTTAGTCATTGCTCCGATGTTTGCTTACCCACCCCGGTTGTTTACAGCCATGTCGAGAAGCTGATTGCTGACGCTGTATCCATTAGCTTCACAACAGATACTGTATGTGTTAAATCCACCACAGGAGATATGGGATGTTACACATATCTGTACCGGTTGACACTGGAATCGGAAATTCAGAGTTGGACAATATCGGCAAAAAAGCCAATGTCAGACGTATTTATCTGTAACAAGTAGACACTGTGATGTGTGTCAACAACCGGTGATGGCACTATCGGGGGAAGTGTGGCCTACGAAATGAGAGCATGAGTGTCTCACAAGCGAGGGGATTAATAAGATTCATTGGAAGTGAATAAATACAGACACTTTAGTTAAGAGTAAACTCTCTATGCATTACATTTAACAGACAAAAACGCTATTTAAAAGCACTTAATACTATAGTCTGACAACACAGTGTGGGAAAAGCCAGAACATATAGCATCTACAGCTATGAATGGTGCATGACTTTATGTCATGTGGTACCTCAATCACTACGTTAATTTCAATAGACCATAATTTTTTAAGACAAACAAACAAACCTAATACACAATCTATTATTTATGGCCTTGTCAAGTCCACTTAATATGGTTCCTAAAAGATAGTGTTACTTGGGCTCCAACATGTTAAAAGTGATGATGATGCCAAGAGGCAATCCCGCCTCCGATCACACCGCAATTTATGACTCTACAACACAAAGTGCTGTCTGTAATTAAAGCAATGTAGAACGGGAAATTAATTTGTTAGGAAATTACCACCGCGACACAACTTTTTAACAATGTTATCTTTTATTGCACCGTAAATGAGAAGCTCGACATGCATACACTTCATGCATCATCCCAGAGGAAAATGCACAGTGTGAATAGACACAATAACTCATTAACCACTACTTTATTGATGACATGACATTGGTTAGCACTTGCTGCCCTTAAGACATTGGTTTAAGAGGTGGTCAGTATTGTGAAATGCAAGAACATGACAATTCAAGAGTGTCAGGAACCAGCCTGTCTTCATCACAGTACAATAAAAGAAAGCTTTTACTTTGAACATTCACTTAGTACTTATGATACATCTTCTGAGAGCCTTCTCATCAAGCACAGACACCACTTTGGGAGCCAGCTAACTACTGGCTAGCAACTGGTAACAGCTGTTTCCTAGATTTTAAACTGAAAGTTTTACGACTTACTTCAGAGTGGGGATGTACAGAGACTTTAAAAAACCTTGTTGTTGACTGAATGAGTTTAAAATAAAAATATACCGTTTGGATCTTATATTCAGGGTCTGCAGATGTATACATGCAAACATACACTGTACAACCAAGGGTCTTATTAAAATGACCACTGACACAGTCAAAGCTAAGATAAAGGAAGAATACCAACAACACACTTTCGGCCTTCACATTAAAAGCATCATATCATTGCAGGAAAAAATGGCACACGCATCAGAACAAGAGTGGCTCCCAAAACTGACTCCTAGACTCCACCATTCCTGGTCTATTCAACGTGGACATCAGCATAACTTTATGGTCGCTACATACGTTTTCTCTTGTCCATGAGTTTGAAAGTCTTAAAGTTGCACTTAACTTTGGATGTGGTCCAACACTCAGTGTAAATCCTATGCAAAATTGAAGAGGAAGACGTAATCTAGCTAACAAGCATGTATACCAATCATAATACACCCCATATCCTATAAAAAATTGCATACACTGCTAAAAAAAAAATTAGAGGAACACTTTGAAAACACATCAGATCTAAACGTGGGGGAAAATGATCTTGAATATCTTTCCTGATGATAAGTAGGTGATGTATTAGTAACAAAATGATGCCACGTAATTTGATAGACATCAAAATGATTACCCTATAGAGGGTGGAAATCAAAGACACCCCAAAAATGAAAGTGAAAAAATGATGCAGCAGACTGCTCCATTTTGCCAAAATGTCAAATGTCAATGCCAAAAGTAGTATGTGTGGCCCCCACGTGCTTGTACGCACGCCTGACAATGTCAGGGTATGCTCCTAATGAGACGTCGGCTGCTGTCCTTGGGGATCTCCTCCCAGATCTGGACCAGGGGATCACTGAGCTTCTGTACAGTCTGAGGAGCAACCTGGAGGCCCCGGATGGACCTAAACATAATGTCCCAGAGGTGTTTTATTGGTTTTAGGTCAGGTGAATATGGGGGCCAGTCAATGGTATCAATTCCTTCATCCTCCAGGAACTGCCTGCATACTCTAGCCACATGAGGTCGGGCATTGTCGTGGACCAGGAGGATCCCAGGCCCCACTGCACCAGCATAGGTTCTGACAGTGGGTCCAAGGATTTCATCCCGATACCTAATAGCAGTCAGGGTGCCATTATCTAATCTGTAGAGGTCTGTGCGTCCTTCCAGGAATGTGCCTCCCTAGACCATCACTGACCCACCACCAAACTGGTCATGAAGAATAATGTTTGCAGGCAGCATAACGTTCTCAACGTCATCTCCAGACCCTTTCACGTATGTCGCATGTGCTCAGGTTGAACTTGCTCTCATCGGTGAAGACCACAGGGGACCAGTGGCGTAGTTGCCAATTCTGGTGGTCTATGGCAAATGCCAATCGAGGTCTACGGTGCTGGGCAGTGAGCACAGGGCCCACTACAGGACATCAGGCCATCCTCATGGAGCCTGTTTCTGATTATTTAGTCAGAAACATTCACACTAGTGGCCTGCTGGAGGTCATTTTGTAGGGCTCTGGTAGTGCTCATCCTGTTCCTCCTTGCACAAAGGAGCAGATACAGATCCTGCTGAGGGTTTAAGGATCTTCTACGGCCCTGTCCAGCTCTCCTGGAGTACCAACCTCTCTCCTGGAATCTCCTCCACGCTCTTGAGACTGTGCTGGGAGACACAGCAAACCTTCTTGCAACGCTACGCATTGATATGCCATCCCGGAGGAGTTTGACTACTTGTGCAACCTCTGTAGCGTCCATGTAGCGAACCATGCTATCAACAGAGATGTTGATCCAAGCCAAACGAGAAACTACAGCAGTAGAAGCTCAGTCAGTAAAATAACAGCCAAAAGAGATGAGGAGTCAGTGGCCTCAACCTGGAAAGCATTCCTGTTTTGGTGTCTGTCTCATTGTTGCCCCTCTGATGCTCCTGTTGTTGATTTCATTAACAACAAAGCAGCTGAAACTGATTAACAACCCCCTCTGCTACTTAACTGATCAGATCAATATTCCAGACGTTTGACTGATAGCTTACTATACTCTGATTAAAAAACGTTCCTCTAATTTTTTTTGAGCAGTGTATTTTAGGACGTCCACACACTCTTCTACCAAAGCGCGCACGCAAAGCGTCACATGACATCATTGGTGCGCCCCAGTCAACAGGCATGACTTATGACAAATCAAACTGCTACAAGGGTAACATTTAATCTCTTCATCATTAAAATATCTTAAAAAACACACATCCATATAAAACCAAATTAAATCCAATGCTTTATTTCCTAGTATCGATTAAATCGACTTTATTACTTTTCGAACAAAGTGAGATCGATATACTGTATGTCTTCTGGAAAGGCATTTTGGTGAACATAGACCGATGTAGTTGGATAATAAGAATAAAAATCAATACATCAACCTAGTGAATGGATCGTTACACCTCTAATTCACACCCAGCACCAGCATGTTGATATGAAAGAAGAAGTCTATTTGTGGCAGCATCAGAGAAAAAAAATCATTGCTTCTTAAAGCTTTTCCTGCCCATGCATGAGTACAGGGCAGCAGCCCAGTGGTTGGGGACCCCTGAGCCAGGACATACTTTTTTTTAAAATTGCAAACCGTCAGTATTTATTTCACTGATATTGAAAACCATTCTAAAAAGAAATGGCTCATTTTGTCTTTTTTTGGTCATTGAAAATACTTTTTCATAAACTCGTCTTGAAATAGGGCTGATGGTCATAAAACTAGTTGTGTGTGAGAGAGACTAAACAGATAGTGTCGCTGTTGGCCAGGTACAGGTGCAGTCACAAGTGTCACAGACATAAGCCAGTCTCTCCCACAATAGGTCCCCTCAGCAGCAACTGCAAACAGGAAATCGAAGTGAGTTCTCCGTCTGTTTCTTTCCCTCTCACAGGCTGTCCCCAACTCACTTCTTCATATTCAACCAGAGGTGTCGTCTTTTCGCTTTACACAACTGTAACCACAACAATTCATTCTATATTGCCCCTTACAGCCAAGCTCTGTTCCCTGATCCCAGAGGCGGGCCTCAGCGCTTCAACCAGGGAACGAGGTGGTGTACTGTTACTATGGCCCTTAGGGTATCCCTGGAGATGCCCTGTGTATGAAAAGCTGTTTATTCAGACTCCACAAGATCCCTCATCTTCTAATTAGCTTCCTGAATGTTGTGCACTATGAAAGACAAGCACCCTCTCTTATCTGAGTGGTCAATTAATCCCTCATTCCCAGCTATATATATTTATACAGTAAACCTTTATTGTTCTTTTTGTCCTTGTTGGGATTTCCTATTGTTATAAGATAACAGTCATTTTTTTAAGTAACCTGAGATGACTGTATGTATTTGCGATGAAACAGCAGCTGAGAAACCTGCTAATAGATGATCAATCTCAAAAGCCCGTCACTGAGAAGCACCGTAGTCAGATGCATAAACTGATGTTGCGACACACATTGGCTGACACTGAGTGATCACAGGATGTTAGAAGTGAACCATGCGCAGAGTCAAGTGAGACGACAAGATGCAGTGATCTAGTAATATTTACCATAGCCTAGTTTAATGGAGACCTTATGCAGTGAAAGAAAACTAAGTAAAAAACACAACCCGAGAGGATGCAAACAAAGTTTACGTAAAACGCTCCAAATATTCATTCATTCATTCATTTTCTGTACCGCTTATCCTCATTAGGGTCGCGGGGATGCTGGAGCCTATCCCAGCAGACTTTGGGCGAGAGGCGGGGTACACCGTGGACTGGTCGCCAGCCAATCGCAGGGCACATATAGACAAACAAACATTCACACTCACATTCATACCGATGGACAATTTAGAGCGGCCAATGAAGCTAACATGCATGTTTTTGGAATGTGGGAGGAAACCGGAGTACCCGGAGAAAACCCACTCACGCACGGGGAGAACATGCAAACTCCACACAGAGATGCCCAACGGAGATTTGAACCCAGGTCTTCCAGATCTCCTGACTGTGTGGCCGATGTGCTAACCACTCAGCCACCGTGCGGCCGCTCCAAACATCTAGTTTGAAATAATTAGTTTCCCATAGATGGCGGGCGTGTGGTCTACAAAAGCAAATAACCGCCAGGGTCTTTCATTAGCGCTGGGACAAAATACATTGGCATTAATCTCCCGGTGAAGTTTTACCTACACAAGATGGCAGTAGCTGCAGTTTAAGCATCATGACTGATCAGCATCCAGCAGCTTTATCTACCTCTGCATGCACTTTAAAATGTGGGCTGTGCTTCTCAGCAGCTGTTGTAAAATTTGCTCCTTACCGCTATTACAACATTGGTTCTGGTGTAAAAGTAATGTGTTACAGTAGTCTAGCAGGTTAGACTACGGTAGCTGCCTTTTCACCGGTCTTTTTAAACAAGCTGTAAAACTGCCGCAAAGCATCCAGAATGCTGCTGCTCGAGTCCTGACAATAACCAGGAAATATGACTATATTAGTCCAGTACTCAGGTGTGCGCGCTGGATTCCTGTCAGACTTTAAAACAGCTTTGCTTGTGTACCAGACTTGTCATGGTCTTGCACCACAGCACATCACTGCATGTTGGAGCCAGATTCCCCCCATATTACAAAAACATGCAAGTTAGGTTAATTGGAGACTCCAAATTGTCTCCAATTTGGTATAGATAGGAGTATTAATGATTGTTTATATGTGCCCTGCGATTGACTGGCGACCAGTACAGGGTGCACCCTGTATACACAGCATACAGTGCGACTCTAACGACTCTAATAAGCTGCATAGAAGATGGATGGATGAATTTTAGAATATTATGTTTTATAGAATGATTTTATGAAGTGACTTTTACTGTCATTTTCTGTAATGCCCTTTGAATTACCTTGTGTACAAATTGTGCTCTATAAATAAGCTTGCCTTACCGTACCGCTCGTATTTTATTTTATTTTTTACAAATACCTGACTGGACCTGCCCTCTATCTTGGTTCAGGTAGTTTGGCAGCCAACGCCTGTATGGTTGTTGTTCTACGTAAACAAGTAAAAAATAAAAATACAAAAAAACAGCATCAACTTACCTTTGGTTATCTGTTCGGTAGCCTGAGGGGGAAAAAAATGACAAAATGAAAATAACTATTAAAAGGTAAAATAAGCAGGAGCAGCAGCACAGGGGAACATTCTGTTGGAACCTATCAAAACACTTAAGGTTCATGTTACTGTTGTGAAAGAGTTTATGGGCATTGTAGCTGAGAGGAGATGCAACATAAATTGTCCTAAATTGACATTTTATATTGGGTAAATTGTCTACTTGATTGACAGCTGTCTGTCAGTATGATTGACAGTTGCTGGAAAGCTCCAGCAACTGGTACAGTCTTTGATATAACGACTCAACGCACATTAATTGGATTGAGGGAATCAATGACAAGATTACATATAAAGCGGGTGTATAGAAAGTGTTAGGGCTCACCTTCGGTGGAACTTCTTTCTTTTTCTTGTCTTCTTGCCTTTTCTTTTTCTTCTCTTCCATCAAACAGTTCTAGAATTGTAATTATCGCGTCTTCTGTCAGCTGAAAGACATCAAAAAATAAATTTAACCATATGGTATTTTTCTAATAGATGTGTTTATGTTTTTGAACACTAAACTTTAAAGAATCACTCAAATATGTTCTATATTGCTGGTAATGACATTCTACGTTGTTCGTTTTATGAAAGCAAATGATAATTTGCAATAATTACATTTATTGGTCATGGCAAGAGCCATTTCCTCCCTGAGCCACCAACTTATCGTGGTGGAGGAGTTTGGGTGTCAAAATGATCCTAGGACCTAAGTTGTCGGGGGCTTTCATGCCCCTGGTAGGGTCTCCTGTGACAAACAGGTCCTAGGGAAAAGACCAGACAGAGAGTGGCTCAAAAGACTCTGATGATGAATTACAACAATGGTCTTCGGTTTCCCACGCCCGGACACGGGTCACCGGGGCCCCCTTCTGGAGCCAGGCCTGGAGGCGGGTCACAATGCCCTCCCATGAGCTCACCACTCGTAGGAGGGGCCAAAGGGGTTGGGTGCATAGTGAGCTGGATGGCGGCCAAAGGTGGAGGTCTTGGCAGGGATGTTGTGGACCGGTGGAAGGAATACTTTGAATATCTCCTGAATCCCGTTGACACGTATGCCAACAAGGAAGCAGTGCCTGGGGACTCTGAGGCGGGTTCTCCTATCTCTGGGGCTGAGGTTACCGAGGTGGTCAAAAAGCTCCTTGGTGGCAAGGCCCCGGGGGTGGATGAGATCCGCCCGGAGTTCCTTAAGGCCCTGGTTGCTGTGGGCGTGTCTTGGCTGACACGACTCTGCAGCATCGCGTGGAGATTGGGGCCGGTGCCCCTGGGCTGGCAGACCGGGGTGGTGGTCCCGCTGCAAGTTCTCTATTTCATCTCCAGATGTTTCTTTCACCTCTAAATCTTAACCTATTGATACATCGCATGTATTATAAATGCAATTTTTACAAATTCACTATTCGCTAACGTACAACATAATTTCCAACAATATAGAACATATTTAAGCAAAGTTGATAAATCATGTCAGTGACTTTTTAATGATTCATAATTCTACAGCGCAATCCCTATGATGGACCTTCTCACCCCGTCGTGAGCCTGTGATAGCTCTTTGGCAGGGGCTGATCACATGACTTATGACCATCTTGCTGACTAGCTATTTAGCTTCCTGTGTCGTAGTGGTACTGAATGCCCACTGAAGCGACATAAAAAAAAAAAAAAAAATAAAAATAAAACCAAAAAACAAAGGACAAAAAAAAAAAAATGTTTGTTGTTAGTTTGTTTAGTTGTTAATTGATTATTTTTTAGTCAATTAATCTGAAGCTCTCGATTAATTTTTTGACTAATCAAGTAATTGGTTGGTCACTGGATGGAACAAATAATTGTGAACAGTTCATGCTTTGGTCCGCAGCATCTCAGAAAAGAGGCAAAAATGATCACGTATTTCCAAAGTCAAAGCTCATGTGCGTGAATATCTTGTTTTGCCTATAACATACAGATAACAGGTCTGCTTTCTTGGATGACTAAAAATGTTTTTAAATATTCACACCGGAAATGCTAAAATAAATATTAGCATTTTTAAATTAAAAAACGACTAATCAAATACCAAAATATTTTTGATGAAATTAAATCAATTAATCATCAAATAATCTATGCAGCTTTGCTCTCAAATTAGAATATTCTGAAAAAATATGGCCCTGCGTGTCTAAAGAAGCAATTTTTTAACAATCTCTTTTACAAGACAGTTGCAAACGTTTTTAAGACAATATTGTACAGTAAATAAATATTTAATGATAATGTGGCGACAGTTTAATCTTGGAACAGAATAATTCTACTTGCATTAATTTATATGTAAAAACTGTTTTTAGTTGCACTACACTTTTAAAATCCAATAGCTTCTTACGTTTGTAAGGTTGTACAATGCGATAATATAGTTGCTTGTCGTGTACATGAGCAGCCATTAGCAGCAAGGAGGCACGGTTACAAAGGATGCTGGTGTTGTACTGTAGTGGAATTACACCCTCCTGTCAGAACAACAGGATTACAGCCCCACATCCCTCTTCAAACCAGACGCTCGCTGTGCCGACAAAGGCAGGGCAAAATGAAAAGAGAACGACGCACGCGCCTCATGACAGCAGGTGTAGGATCGGCAGGGAGAGAAAACGTGTGAAGGTGAAACGCACGTCCGTTGACATGTTAAATGTCCTGAATATGGGAGGCAGAAGGTTTGGGGGGGGTCTGTGCTTTTATGCGTTTTGATGGGGTTGCTTCCGTAACGTGTGTGGGGGCAAGAGATGGATGGTTGGGGGAGGGGGTGCGAGACGGCAAGCACTGGGCACGGTGCCAGGAATGCCGTCGCTGCAGACCAAACAAGAGCGCGGCAAGCCCTTGGGAGAACGTTCGCCAGCGACCGCATGCAGTAGCAGCTGCTGGCAAAGCAACGGTATAATTCTGCTGGAAAAAAACACTTCTACCAAGCAGAACACTCGTCCCATGTGCAGTTCTTTTGCATTTTGCGGGTTTAAGACACGCCATGGGCAAAAATATGAAAACGGAGACTGGTGGCTATAGAGCATTGCCAAGGTGCCCTTGACCAATAAACCTATCTATCCCTGGGCTGTCATACAATTTCACATACCCCTACCTAAAACCTCCAAAATACTCTTATACAAAGCCATTTCTGGCATTTACACCTTTTTTCTTATTTGTGCAAACAGCATGGACATGGACTGTCCTGTCAATATTTCACCTTCAAATGTTTCCCATTAGACATTCACTTTTCTCTCCCAGTTGCGATTAGGGCAATTGTCACTGACAAGTATTTTATACATCTAAGAATCTGATTGCGGGTCCGTGTCCATGTGTTAAAGCACGCACAGTTGCTGCAATATGCCACCCTTGCTGAATTTTGTGTGAAAAGTGGCTTCATGCTATATTTAATATACCTATTTTGGTGTATCTGTGTAATAACACTACAACAATTCGGTAAGTACACTACGATTGCCCATTTGGAGGAGATATTAGAATGCAGTGCTTATAACGTTGCAACATCTCCAGTAGCATGACACACAGCAGGAAGAAAGCTACAGCAGAAGCTGCCAAAACAAAACTGCTGGCCAAGCATGGCTGTGTGTTTCTGCAAAGAGGATTGAACTAAAGTACTTGAAGCTATTCTCAGTGCCGACCACGTTAATGCTTTCTGACAACCAAGGGAAAGGAGAAACCAATGGTGAGCTCCAAAAACAGGCTTGAGAATATCTGCTGCCTATCGTGCATCGTGACGTAAGATGAATATGTAAGAAATGCGAGTGAAATGTAATATGAACCGGGGGATTAAAAAAAAAACATCAATATTGTGATATAAATAAAAATCAATATAAGGCTAATGTCCAGTGACTGGTCTTTTTATACAGGCATGTAAAAATGTGGCGCTCTGCTTGATTTGTTGGCCCCACGGCACACTCTAAAACTACAATTGAACAAGAAAACTACAAAAAGTTGAGAAAAGGGCAAAAAGGGATAAGCAGTCACTTCCTATGGGAAAAATTGTTTCAATTTCCGTATGTTTCAGTTTTTGTGTGACCTTTTGGAACGGATTAAAAAAAACAAGGTACCACAGTATTGGTATTTCAGTTGTTAAATAAAGTAGGTCACCACAAAATTGAGATGCAGTCTCTTTTTTATCTAACTTATTATCATATTAGGATTGGTTTTAACCTTTTATTTTTTTATTAGGACTCCCTTATTTTAATAGGATGTGAATCTGTTTTTTTCCTCCATGTACTGTATCTAAACTAGGATTGATCATTTTTATACAATTAGCTATACCGGTATACATAAACAATAAACAGCAGAGTTGATTTTCCGTTTTATATTTTTTTCCAAATTCAGTTTTTTTTTTAAATTCCATATCTTCCTGTTTTACTTTTTTAGAAATTTGGTTTTTTTTTTACATTTTACACTTATTTTTACCAGCACTGTGTTTTTTCTTGGGGGGGTAGGGAATAAAAGGTCTGGTAATTAAATGCAAAAAACCTTACATTTACTGATGCAATACATTGATGGACAATTCAGCCCAGTACCTGAGAAATGAATGTACCTGAGCAGACTTTTCAAATGATATGCACACATTGCTATAAAATCGTCAACAAAGTGTAATGCCTGTGCTTGTGATTAAGGAAGATGTAGTCACCAAGTCAATTCCAACTGCATATGTAAAATATTTTATGACACGCTTATTTTGTCTAAAGTTAGACAACGTGGCAATCGGCTCTCTCACGGCGCCAGAAGGATGTTATGCGTGTGAGAATGTCGCTTTACACCGGGTAAAAAAAAATATAAATGTGTGGTATTGTAAAACGCTCCTTACATTAAAGCGGGAAAACAATTCACATCCAGCCCGAGTCGCACACACAACCGCACTAGCATGCTAGCTTCCATTCACGGAGTGTGACTGGAAGCTAGCTGAAGCAAAGCTAAGAGGAGCTTCCACCAACTTTCACCAGTGGTTGTGGTCATTTTAACATGTTTAGTTCAGGAGGGGGCGATTTAGTGTTTGTAATGAGATTCTGCCACTATAGAACTGTCATCCAGGGAAATAATTCTCCAAACAAACGTTCCTTCTCCTCATGATGGCAGCATTTCATTCACATTATGTAGCTTTCCGCGAGATGCTACGTTTAACAGTAAATTGTGTTTTTATTGGCCAATTCCGCAATTCAATTAACGCAGAAATCATTAGGCCCTACAAAAAATAGGAAATTAGCACGGCTGAAGGCAGAGGAGAAACGGAGACTAACGCCAAATAAATTGTTGCTTCTATATTACGGATGTGGTTTGGTTTCCGAGCAGATGTGGAGCAAGAGACCATAATATTCAAAGTTTGCTAACCATCGGTGACGGCAAAAGGTGGGAACACAACAAATCTGTTCTACAATCTCAAGTGCAAACACATAATTAAATACAAAGAGAGTGTCATGAGCGTGAGACAGACTGAGCGAGCACATCTGCACTCACCCAGTCAAAAATACAAAATGCAAATTTGACCCAAGACACTCAATGTCTTCACAAAAGTATTTCTCCGAAGCCGCAATAGCAGCACTGCACGGGACTGCTAGGAAAAACTAAAAACAGCAATTAATACGATGGATTTTTTTGCCCAGACTCCGCTCATGTGCAGTAGACGAGCAAGTCCACTGTATATTTGCCTCTCGGTCCACTACATACCCAGGGACTGGACGTCCGGTCTCCAAGTTTCCGGAGGAACACACAGGTGAAGACATTGTAAGGAATGGGACTTAGATTAGAAGAAACAAGTGGGTGTAACTGTTAGGAGTAAATCTAATGCTGTGAAAGCAGCTGCCCTGAACGAATGGAATAGACTGGCTTACTTGGGACACTCTCTACACAGCGGCATAGGTAAGTTTACTTTTAATTTCATTATATAGGTTAAGGTTTGCAGCTTTTTATGTAAGACTCCGCCGAATTTGATTATATTGTCTGGGGTTGTAACGATTCATCCACTACATCAATGTATTGATTTATATTCCTATGATCCAACTACATCAATCTGTTGTTTACTAGGTTGCCTCTGCAGACGACATAATTCAATCTAACATCATTTGAAAGGTAATCAATCGATTTAATCTATACCAGGAAATGAAGCACTGAATTTAAGCATGGCAGGCTTTTGATGGATGTGTGATTTTTAGCACTTTTAATGATAAAGACGTTAAAGTTCCTCGTGTAACAGTCTGAATAGGTCTAAGTAGTCATGCCTGTTGACTGACTGCACGCTCTGGTAGAACAGTACGTGTGCAAGTCCTTCGAAATGCATTATTGTCATAGGATATTCGGTGTATTTTCATTTGTGTGCATGCTTGTTAGGTAGATTACTTCTAACTACCTACTGGCCTGTTCATAGGGATGTAACAATATGAAAACATTGTCACATCATTGTTATTGTGAACCAAGTTATGACGGTTAGCATTATTGTCACGTCCTGAAAATGTTTAAAAAGTACTGATACACACGAGAGCGCGTGATCGCGCAGTGCATTGTGGGCTGAGGGTGGCATTTTTTGAGAGCCATTTAACCAATGTGTATAACACTAGCATTCAACAACCAACAGAGCAACGGAAACTGGTCTTTAATTCTGACGTAGTAATGCTCCTGCAAGGTCATCAACACCACTGACGAATGACAACCAAACCGAGCACCACAATCTGGCAACATGCCCCTCAAACCCTGACCTAAGATGTATAGTTATCACACTATTTAGCGGCCTGCTTTTGTTATCCTGCCCCCCCCCTCTGTTCCTCTCAGTGAATACCTCTTTCAAAGGCTAGGGGGGCCCCTGACCCGGCAGGGACAGAAAAAGCACACCACCACCGCCTCCCACCAATGTTTCCCTTTTGCCGCCATCCTTTGCCAGGACCCCAAATTAGGAACTGCTACACATTAGTAAAGCAGCGGGGCTACGGGCTTACGTCAGGCAGGCTGGCCTTTGCAAGCATCCGGCTGCTGCTACTGGCATTCCCTATTCTGCACACACACGCACGCACGCCGGCTGCTTGATCACAATGGTCGTCACAGTGAAGGAAACAAATGAAACATCACAATCAATACAAGTGCTTGATTGAAATGCATGCAATTTGCTTGCATGGGCTTCTTCCCGCATCCCCCAAACACGCTTGTTTAGGCTGACTTGAGACTTAATTGGTTGTTGTTTATATTTGCCCTGTCCTAGGTTGGCCCCTGTCTGGGGTCTAACTTGCCTCTCACCACCAAAAGTCAGCTGGGATAGGCTCCAGCTCAACAGCTGGTGTATGGTAGAGGTGATACCAAGTCAATACGGGGACAGTGTTGCCCTGTAGTAAAAAGATACCTTTTACTTGATATTTTTCAAGATAAATTCATGATTGTAGGCAAAGAAAAAAATGGTATCAACACGCTTATTTGTAAACAATTTGACAACATTTAATACAACAATAATGACAATGTAACCATAGCAAGAAAATAATAAAATGACTTCCTTATTCCTGTTTATTGCATATAACACAAACTATGATTGTCTTTGCCCCCAAAGCCCCTACAGTTTCCAAGGCCCTATATACACAATATATTCAAACAACATACCAAATGCACATATTTGTGAAACTACCTCTGCGCGAGAGCTGAAAAGTATCAATCTCAGCACGACGGTATCAATGCGATACGCCTCTGGTGTCGATAATTGGCTCGACCCCCACTTCTAATGTATGGACTTTCCAAACGCGTCATCTGCGGTAGCGGCTGGGAAGTGGTTGACTTTTTCCCCCACAAGAATGAGCGCTTTTAGGCTAACAAACAGAGTAAAGAGCGCCGTTGGGCTAGCGTAGCATAGCCCAAAATAAAGAGGATCCCGCTGCTAAAAGGGCGCTCGTTTCGACGGAAACGCTGATGTCAAGAGTGGGCTGTGCTCGAAACTCCGCAACGGGATTCCGCAAGCGTCGTGTGGCGAAGGAAAACTCGCAACACGGGTGGGGGGGGAAAAAGAAAATGCTTACGGTTGAAGCGTTCAGACGGTGGCCGTAGGAGCCCGCGCAGCCATTTTGTAGTAAGTGACCGGAGCAGCTCGAGACTTGAATGTGTGCGAACTGGAGGAGGAGGGGTTGGGGGGTGGGTGGGCGGAGCGTAGCCTCGCACGTGACCTTCAATAACAAAACAAACGCGCTGGTCCCAACCCCACCCCCACCACCACCCCGGCGTTGCCATGACAACTGCAGCCCCTTCATCACTCTCCTCTCCGGGGTGAAGCTTTAGGGCACACTATTTTTTTTTCAAACAAGACAGAGAGAGTCCGCATGCGCAACTTGTGCTTTGGAGATAAACAGTGGTGCAACATGAGACCCGCATTGCCTTGTTGCACCACCAGGGGGCATTATTTCTGAAGGTTAAAAAAAAAAAACCCACAATCAGTAAGTCAATAAATATTTGAAAGAGAATTATAACAATAACAGGTTGATTTAAATGTGAAATAAGAATGGAAATAATTGAATTATTTCACAGATTGATTTAATTTTACATCAAAATACACATTTTTGACAAAATACTGCAGATAATAGTTACACTTAGTTATTAGCTTACAAACTACCACAGCAAAGGCTAGTTTCTGCTACATTCATATGAATAAAATAGAAATTTTAAAATAGAAACCCAATTTTTAGATGCCTTCAACATTAATTTAAAAACATTTGTGATTTGTGTTTTTAGTGGTTTGTGAGTTAAAGTTTCAGACATGTTGTTTTTCAATAAATACGAATAAATAAAGAAAAGAGTCATTTTTTTAAAAATATTTTCATTGTTTCATTCATTTTCCATACGCTTAACCTCACTAGGGTCACGGGGGATGCTGGAGCCTATCCCAGCAGAGTTTTTCTCAAATAAACGAAGAATGCATACACAAACTTGGAGATTTATTGTGGTGAACTCTGGAGAGGGTGCAGATGAGAGCACACAAATGACAGTACACCCGAACGCGGCTTATGACGCTGAAATGTCAGCACTCGTTGTGATGCGAGGCTACATAAATAGCCCCACTACATCACACGCACAAAAGCCTTCTGGGAGCTAAATCGTGAAGCATCAAGTGGCGAACACCCAGCAGAAGAAAACAAATGAATGTGATTACAAAAGAGGGGCAATTATCAGACCATCTGCACATACAGTAGATACCACAGCCGTATGGATTATTAGTGTGTCACCAACATCTGGGGATGGTGGCAAAACACAATCATTCGGCCTCCAAGATGATCGATGGTGAGAGAAGTGTTAGAAGGCACCATGGCCACGGATCTGGAGCGAGACAGTTATAAATAACCCGCTGGCTGACAAATCGTGCAAATCTGTGTGGGTTCTGCAGAGGCTCCATATTGGAGAGCCTGCTGGGAACAGCAACTCCAACATACTGACTTTAAATGAAACCCTGACAGATATTCTATTTATGATTACATGTGTTTTTTAACTAGTTTAATAGTTAAAAAGGGGACTTTCTGTAATCAGCAGTAGGTGCTCTGACAAGAACTAAGCAGTACAATCGCAGGGCAGACGAACAAACATTCACACTCTAATGGACAATTTAGAGCGGCCAATGAAGCTAACATGCATGTTTTTGGAATGTGGGAGGAAAGCGGAGTACCCGGAGAAAACCCACACACACACGGGGAGAACATGCAAACTCCACACAGAGATGCCCAACGGAGATTCGAACCCTCAACCTCCTTTAGATTTTTTCCAGCTGGGGTAGGCTCCAGCCTACCCGCGAGCCTGATGAGGATAAGGAGCTTTCATATGAAACACAGGTAATGGCTAAAGAGCTGAGATAGATACGTTGAACTTGTAACTAACAGCCAGTGGTGCTCTCTGACGACGACGTTTTCCGATAATCTGATCTACGCTGCAATTGGCCGCGAGGGCAGGCCAGCCACAGACTACGTCGCGCTACGATCAATGCACGGCCGAGGCGTTCCATCAAGAGCCCGCCACGCTGACCTGTCTGGTCGGGGGTAAAGTTCAAGGGTCAAAATGCCGCTATAGCATCCTATCCATAGAATGTGAAATAAGGGGAAGGGGGGGGGGTTGCTTATTGTCTTTTACTGCCTCTGTTGGAGCCACATACATTTTATAGCCTGTGACTAATGTTGACGGTTTATGAATATGTTCATTGCAAAACAGGCCCATTGAGTGACTTAAAAAGTCCAAAAATAAAGAATAGGAACAGTTCCATTAGGCCCCATGCCAAAACAACCCTGCCTCCTTTTTATATGCCAGCGGGACGTGCATGTAAATTATACATAAGGAAGTGATTATGCATGCCGAGCAATGACAGCGCGCTGATGAATACCAGTGTCTTCACCGCCATCACGCGTGCGCTCGCTGGAGAGATGCTATGTAGGCCACGGCATCCATCTTTGCCTGTCAGCGCCACCCGCCACCTCTATCTATGCCTCTGCGCATCATAAACACGTTTATTATTCATGAATTACCATTATTGTCCGCTTAATTATTCAGCAGGTCTTAATTATCCTGCAGATAATCTATTGTGGGTCGTGGGAAATTAAATAAGACATGTTTGCAGGATCTCCGCATGAAGAAGCGAGTGCAAGAGGAAAAGCAGCGCGTGCACTTAGACGAAATGGGAGAATATGAGGTGAGAACGATACCTTACGATAAGCGCCAAGGAGGAACGTGCATGCTTAGGAAGCAAGGAGGATATCACCATCAGACCATCCTTGAAGCTTGTGAATGCACCACGCGACAAAAAGAGACAACACATCGCAGTCTATCATAGCAATCCCTGGATACTTTGACAATGTGTCCCCTACTGGACACGAAAAGCGTTGGTATGAAAAAATGGGGCAAAGCAGAGGTCAACCTGTGAGAAAGGATATCATATCCTGTTCATGACAACAAAGGTCTTGACATTTCTTGTAGTTAGAAGAAGCAGTTTCACTAGAAATTTGAATGTAAATGCTGAAGCTCAACTGAAGTGCTGAAATAGTCTAAAATGTGTTGAAATCTATTCACAGACCGAGAATCGAACCAGCAACCGGCAAGGCTGGAGGATGACCACTCCAGGACCGGAGCCCTGCCACCGTGCACAGAATAAGGAAAGTGTTACATTAAACGTTCAACGTCGAATGAATTTCGAGTAAAGGATAGAAAAATTGAGATTGTCCACTCATTTAGGAAATAGGAAAATGTCCCAGAAAACATTCTGGGAATTTCCTGACATACAGTAATTCCTGAATAGCCCAAACAAGAGGTACATTTTGATGCTTGACTGGTTTGAAGCGGTTGGAAATGTGGAAGTAGTTTGCAAATAAAAAACAGCGGAATCTGAATATGGAAAATGATTATTGAAATGTACAATAACGTTGAACGAGTACACCAGGGCCGAGGATCGAACCAGCAACCACCAGTTGGTAAACAACCAATCTGTCCAGCTGGGCCCTATCACCTTGTAGAACTAAGTGGAATACCAAAACACCGCCCATTCATTTTCAACAGGAAGTATGAAATTACAGTAAAGGTCCCAATAGAGAGCCAGGGTGTCCTCCATGAACTGAACATTTTGACATTGGACCGGTTTGAATTAGTTGGAAATATGGAGTAGTGTGCAGACAAAAAAAGAAGAACATCAGTTGTAATAAGGAGAACAAATATTATTATTCGTGTAATATTGTTATACTGAAGGATTGTCCATCCATCCTTTTTCCTCCGCTTATCCGGGTCCGGGTCGCGGGGGCAGCAGCTTCAGTAGGGAAGTCCAGACTTCCCGGTCCCCAGCGACCTCTTTCAGCTCCATCGGGAGGACACCAAGGCGTTCCCAGGCCAGCTGTGAGACATAGTCCCTCCAGCGTGTCCTAGGTCTTCCCGGGGGCCTTCTCCCGACCGTGCACGCCCGAAACACCTCACCAGGGATCCGGACTAGATGCCCGAGCCACCTCAACCGGTTCCTCTCGATGTGAAGGAGCAGCGGGTCTACTCTGAGCTCCTCCCGGATGGCCGAGCTCCTTGCCCTAAAAAAGAAGAACATTAGTTGTTATAGGGAGAACAAATATTATTATTTGTGTGATATTGTTATACTGAAGGATTGTTTGTTTCTAATATTTTGTTACCTTAGCTCAAAAGGTTTTCTGTTTTGCCACCCCGGGGGACAGAAATGCCCCCCCCCCTCCACCCTCGATGTAAAAAAACTATTGAGAAATTGATATCTATTTATTTATCAGTACAATCAGAATCCAGCTAAATGCAACAAAATGGAGAGCTGTGAGCATACGAGTGCATTTAAGAGTCAAATTGCATAGTACAATAAACGTGTACATGTTGGCAGGTCTGCACTAACATCGAAAGTACTCCCGCCCTCTCACACAACCATGCGCCACTCTGTGGAAATATTAGAAATGGCATGTCTTCATTCCAATCGGCTTGTGTCCTTTTCAGTAGCTTAGCATGCGTACAACGTACAGTGACGACACACCTCACACCAAAATTGTTCCAGAACTTTCCAGTCGCCGTTTTCTGACCAGACTTGCCAAACTGGCTCAACGATGATGAGTATTTCCCGTTGGACGCCAAGCAAATGGAACTTACTTATTTCACACATTGTTGGGCCGCTATTATGATGAGTTCAATAAACGGGAAGAATGTCTTACATGTATGTGTTGGATCACAAATACAGTTTTTCATCCTGTCTCCGCCTCTGCTGCTGCTTTTGTCTCTGCTGGTCTGTGTCAGGCTCTCTGTGGAGACGGCCGAGGGCATTTTGTGCCGCCATGAATCATTCACCACCCCCCCCCTCCTCTGCAGGATGTGCTCCGACTAGGAAAGTGTGGCGCTGACGCAGGACTATTTATCAATTATGATTATTATTTTTGTCTCACAATATTACAATTCTAAAATCAGGACAATTTTTCATAATGTCACAACTATTTTGTCCTTACAGTACTATTTAAGCGCCGCACGGTGGAAGAGTGGGTAACACATTGGCTTCACAGTCAGTAGGTTCACGGTTCGAATCTCCGTTGGGCATCTCTGTGTGGAGTTTGCATGTTCTCCCCGTTTTCTCCGGGTACTTCGCTTTCCTCCCACATTCATGTTAGCTTCATTGGCCGCTCTAAATTGTCCATCGGTGTGAATGTTTGTCTGCCCTGCGGTTGGCTGGCGACCAGTGCAGCGACCCGCGACCATAATGAGGATAAGCGGCGTAGAAAATGAATGAATCAGTACGGTTTGATTTGGTCCGCGATGGTACTTCAGTTTGCCCTTTTCTTGTACTTGTTTTCTATCAAGTAATTTGAAATATTTCTTGACAAATTATGAGTTTTTGTTTTTATTTGTGAAACTAGCACAATTTCCCAGAATATTCTGACAGTACAATTGTATTGCAATATTTCAACTTCATTATGTATATGTTTTGTAATACTGTATTACAACTTAATTCATGGGGGAAAAAAAAATCACCATTTGTTATTTTATGACTATTTTCATGTCTTTAGTGTCATAAAATCAGGACTTTTTATGTAAATTACCACAATTTCCTGTGATTGTGTATTATTACAATTTTATTTTACTTCAATCTCGTACATGATGACTAATTCTGGTAATGGTAAATCTATATTTATGGAATAATTTGCCCTTTTCTTGTGATATTGCAACTTTTTTCATGCTGTATTACCATTTGATTGACAAAATTGTGACCTTTTGCTACAACTTTATTCACATAAAACATGTACAATTTTGCGTAACATTGCAATTATTATTATTTTTAACTTATTTTGTACTACTTTTGTAAAAGTATGCTTATTTCTCCTCATATTACAAACTTTGTTCTCAGAAGATTTGTCATAAGGGTACAACTTTTGTCAAGATATACTACAATTTTATTTTAGTCAAATCAGGACTGTATTATGGAAGTTATGAACTTATTGTCTTTATGTATTCAGTGATAAATTTCAGTTTTCAGTTACATTTTACAATTCAAAATTACAAAACAGTCTCGCGGCCGCAAGTTTGAGACCACTGGTCTACATGTACCATGCAATTGGCCGGTGACCAGTCCAGGTCTGGGATTGGCTCCAGCACACCCCCGCCACCCTAATGGGGACAAGTGGCATAGAAAGATGATTGGATGGATGGATGTATGGATAGGTGGTGCAGGTGTACAGTTCTCACACAGTAGTAACAAATGTAGCATAGTTCTAGGTGCCATCCGGGTTAACCTTCCCCTAGAATCCAACATATTGATCGTTGTACTGGGCCAGAGCCATGATCAATGCAGGCAATAAAAACTAAAGCCGTCATCCTCTCCGGGGAGCCGGCCCACACAACCCGAGGCCACGATGCACGCCTGTGTGTGGCTTACCAGTGTGTGTGTTTATGTTGCATACATCAGTCAAGTGGACAGCTCTGGTGCCTAAATCCCCCCGTCGGCCACGCCGGGGGTCCTGCTGATCGTTCAGCCAAGGTGAGCAAACAAAGTCGATCACTGCATATGCGATCATGCGACGTGTACACACACTGCACGAACTCACTAGTGCGCAATCACAGAGGTTTGTTTAACATCTCCACATGCGCTATTAAAAAGCACAGGTTATACATTTCACTGCCATTTACGTAATAAAACATAAGTCAAGGCGCGCAACCATTTATTCAAACCACCACCGGATTTGCTACTCGCAATTTCCCTACATTGCGTTACATGTTGTTCCGTGTACACCGTCATTAGCAACGTGGTACTGCAGAGGTGTGAGAGAAAGCTCACGCTCAACACCAGTGAGCAAGCATGTGCATGGGATTCCACCAGTCAAGCGTGCGTTCCAGAAAACTGCATTTAGGGAAATGAGTCCAAGAAAACACGCACTGTACATGCCATCGCCTTTGCATCATGTGTTGGATTGGGCTTGTAAGAGCAGGCAGCTTTTTTCCTTGTGCATTCAATGACACCGTGTACAGTTTGGTGCTTGGTAACTAAAAATAAATTACCATTCAAATACCGCTAATATATTTTTTTGTCCATATTTTAAAATAAATACATAAATAATTAGGCCTTGAAATAAATCAGCAGATGAGATAAACCGAATTATTTAAAAAGATGTAATTACTTCATGGTACAAATACAAATAATATCAATAGTTCTTGAAATAAATACATGGATAAATTCAATATAATTATTTATGACAAAATAAGAAGAAATAATTTGGGTGAAAGTGAATGCATAAATGGGGAAGTTACAGTAAATTTAAAATTATTTTAGACGTGCTGCATCTAATTGTATAATAATAATACATAATTTAATAATAATTAATTTAATGTAATAATTAAACATAATTTAATTATGATTTTAAGCCGCACGGTGGCTGAGTGGTTAACACATTGGCCACACAGTCAGGAGATCTGGAAGACCTGGGTTCAAATCGTGCCGTTGGGCATCTCTATGTTCTCCCCGTGCGTGTGTGGGTTTTCTCCGGGTACTCCGCTTTCCTCCCACATTCCAAAAACATGCATGTTAGCTTCATTGGCCGCTCTAAATTGTCCATTAGAGTGTGAATGGTTGTTTGTCTGTATGTGCCCTTGACTGGCGACCAGTCCAGGGTGTACCCCGCCTCTCGCTCAAAGTCAGCTGGGATAGGCTCCAGCATCCCCGTGACCCTAATGAGGATAAGCGGTACAGAAAATGAATGAATGGTATTTTTAATGCATATTTATAACTAAAAAAGGTTAAGAAATAAGTAAACATGTTATGCACTTAAGAGTAAATAGAAAAAGTGAATACATTAATTGATAATTTAACACTTAAATTCCATTCACCACTATTGCAGACTTATAACTAAATAAGGAATGAAATAATTATTTGTGTCATGAAATAAATAAATGGATAAGTGCAATTAATTCAGATTTAAGGTTTAAATTAAGTGATCATTTAACTCCTTCAAGTCACTATTTCAGACTTACAAAAATAAAAAAAAAATACATGTAGACTTTGAAAAACTGATGTTAATCACAATTATTTTAGAAAAAAAATTGGTAAAATTATTAGCAGAATGAAAAGGATTATTGGTAAAATAATAGGAAAAAAGAATCTCATGGTGCTTTTCAGTGCAAATGTATAAAAATAAGTTAAAAAGGACATGAAATAAATACATTGAGATGAATACAATTCCTTTAAACAAAATTCAAATATGTTATGGTGCTTTGAGTGACAAAAATAGGTGAAATCAATGAAAATGTCAGTAAATACCGTAGATAAATGCATACGCTATTTCAGATTTTACATTTAAATACATTATGTATAATTTTTCATAAGTAATACTGCATATTTATTAAAAAAAAATAGTTGAATGGAATAACAAAAGAGGTAAACACAATTTTAGACTCGGTTGCAGAAGACGAGAGGAAGGAAGGCAGTCGGAGGTTAAACAAGAATGAAGGAGCGATTCCCGCGCTGAGCGGGACACAGAAGCTGTCACGTTAAAAGAGCGGCAGAGTGATGGACGCAAGCCTGACTCAAGGTGACAAA
Organism: Oostethus manadensis; assembly: GCA_024372805.1. Classification (NCBI taxonomy): domain Eukaryota; kingdom Metazoa; phylum Chordata; class Actinopteri; order Syngnathiformes; family Syngnathidae; genus Oostethus; species Oostethus manadensis. The sequence continues at coordinate 1,998,515 of QODF01000131.1, forward strand.
TCCAAAGCGCTCATGAGAGGATTGCGCTTCATTAGCGGCCGTTAAGTTGCTTGGGCGGCGACTGATAGTGACAAACTTTCCAGCGGGAGAAAGCATTCGAGCTCCGACCGCCCCTCTCCGTTGGGATGCTCTGCTAGCACAGGGACTAAGGTCAAGGGGTTAAGACCTCCGCCAAGGCCCAATGAATTCTATCGTGTATTTTTTTTCTTCGGTAAATTACGTTACGAGACATAAAATCTATAACAAATACAGTATCAAAACAATTCTAACAAACAAAAGGAAAACAAAAACGCAACCCAACATAATAGCGATAATACCACTGAAATGTGTTTTATTGGTATTCACATCCTATCAGGTATTTATTTTGAAATGTATTTATTCGGTGAAATTTATTTGAAGGATTTTCTGCCAGTGGCGAATCCACAAAGCTTCATAAAACAAGAGTATAGAAAACCTGTTTACATCCTTCTAAATATGCTTTTAACATGATTAGAGACCTCTAGACATGAAGTAACACCCCTATAGTCGTCTTTACACTCATATTGCCCAAAATAGACATACTGATGGATAATAAGTAGCTCACACATGTTGGCATAAGAAAAGTTCTCTTTTCTACTAGTACTTTTTGGAATAGCCTGGATTGCTCGTGGTGGCTAATGTAACATTATTGACACCTGGTGCCCTCATCTTGAATAATTCACATTTTCTTCTTTTTCAATGCATTTTTAAAATGCCTTCTATTTGTATTTTAGTTCATGTAAGCCAAAAATAAGTAACATTTGCTAAAACCATACTCACCCACAAACAGCGATGGTTTACTAATGAATTTATTTTGAAAAACTGGGATAGGGAAGCCGCAAAATTTAAAGTGTAAGGCGGTGAGGGATGACCGTACATTAATATGAAAAAAACAACAACAACCTCATTTGTGCAGCTAGCATAACATTATAAGTACAAAAACATTTGCAACAAACTTGACCAAAAAAGTGGAACAAAAGCGTGAAACAAAAAAGGCTGTTTTCGGTAACACGCAGGTGCAGGTGGACGCCAACCACGGCTTTTGAAAGGTCAATCCTTTGAAATGATCACTCACAACCCCGAGTGCCGAAGATTTGGTGTTTAACAGTTTAGACTTGGCGGTCCGCAAAGGGCATTGTGTTAAGATCCGTGCTGGAACCAGCTCAGTGAGGGCCTAGGTCCAAACTCTACAGTTTGAATATTATGTATTCACAACCGGTGAGGTCAGGACTTCTTTTTTTTAATGTTTTTTAGCAGCTTAAGGAATGCTGAAGAGGTCAAGGGTCGGGGCCTCAGACGGCCCAAGCCAGACATGACCTGAGACCTTCGCCGATGCTGCTGAACTGCAGGAATCCACCATTATTGCAGTAAACCTGACCGCGGCAATAACCCACAAGAAAATGGTGGTTGAATTTGGAAAGGAAACGCATAAATGCAGCACTGCATAACACACAAATAGTTAAGCATGAAAAAAAAAAGTGGAAGGGTGGCCAAAGAACAAGGAGGTTCTTTACGTAGCACAGATCAATAACCATTACGGGTTTCATTTGCGGGAGCGCGTGTGTTTTAAATTGAGACAGTGGGGGAGGGAGCAAATTGAGGCCATTATTCCCCTCAGATAAATTATCAGCACACACACGTTCATGGTGCTGAAGGAAAGCAAGGGGTCTTCCCAATTCCATCCATGCTCTCAGGTGACTGAGTAAGAACTCCTCAGAGGGAGAACAAACCTTTCAAGCTGCATTTTACACTCAGGCAAAGCGGCCCCGTCGCCTAAAACCGCCCTGTGAAATAGTTAGGACAACCCATGGGCTCATGTGTTGGCGTTGAAGATACAGCAACAAAAAGGGGGAAATCTGCCGAAACACGCACCCCTGCCGTGCTGCCCTGTGCCGGTATTTTCCTGACAAAACCGCAAAGCTCGACACCCGCCCGTGGAAGTCGGATTGACTTGAAAATTCTCCCACAGCTCAGCGTGAGTAAACGCCCACTTCCTTTTCGAGTGCATCACCCAACAAACAGCTTTAGGGCAGTCATTCCCAACGGCTGCGTGGAGACCCAAGGGTGGGTTGCAGAACTTATTTCAGCGGGTCTATGCCGGGGAAGAATAAAACGTCGTCATGGATGGGCCCCCCAGTCAAGCCAGTTGAAAACCACAGTTTCAGTGGTCAGACAAGCACATGTCTACAAAGAGCTGTGGAAAAACATGGCCGCCATTAATCAGGGGACAGACTTAGTACCTAAATTTGTTGACTACACTGAGCATGTCCGTGTTACGCACATACCAGCAGTGACATGCAGTCAGAAGAAGCAGAGGACCAGAAATATAAAGGAAACTAACAACAACATAAAATAGGTTTTAATATTTATCTGTATTTGATTGTATTGGCTCGGTGAGTTGGATCATGGTGCCTTCCAGTTTCTGTTTGCCCTCCGGTGTTGTGGCCCTTTGGAAAGCACCCAGCAGCCACGCGGGTGAAAGATGATCACAAATAAGGAAGTGGTGGTTTGAGTCGTGAAAAGCAGACCGGCAAGATGTTTGCTTGGTAGCGCCATCGCTACACTTGAATGCACAGCCAAGCAGCGGCTCAACATCTTCCAAGCACCCACAGCCTCTCGTGCTGCACGGGGACCCTTTCCAAATATTCTACACACACAAACAGGCGAGCGAGCGAGCGTGCCTCCCATCAACATTCCTGTCTCGTAGCTCCAACCCGGCGGGCTCATCCATCTCCATTCCCCTCTGCCTGTCGTCACGTCTGCAGCAGCAGCAGCTCAGCCTTCATCCATTCAATTACAAAGAGCACAATCATCTACTCGTCTGATAGACCTTCAACAGACGCTGTCTGCAGCTGATCCAAAAACCTCCACCGCGCCACAACCCGACCCACAAAAGATCTCTTTCGCTCTTTTAACTGCCGAGTTACTGATTAGTATGTACTGTGCAAAAAAAATACAATTTAACAAAAGTCATTTGAATGGGCTTGTGCAAAATGTAACCTTGTGTTTTTATTGAAATATGTGGAAAACGTAAAAAGGCAAACCCATAAAATCATTGCAATATATACAATAAATTAAAAAAAAAACACATTTGAGTAACCTTTACTGAAATTTTATATCAGGGGGTCTATAATAATTTACGAGTGTAGCTTTCTTTCAAAGAGAACTGGCATAGTTCTCTATTATTTCTAATATTCAAATCTAAAATGTATTTACTTTTCAGCTACAATTTGTAATGCAGTACTGAGCCCGATGCAGAGGACCATATTGATATTTTTAGTTTGGTAAAAAGCTACAGTCTTCCCCCGGCCACATCAAATTTTGCAGATTTGCTGTGTTTTTCAAAAATACATTAACTAATACCGACAACTAGCTTCTGTAGCCGAGGATCGGACCGCCAAGACCTCTGCCTCCGGCCGCCACCCAGCTCTCTTTGCACCCGACCCCTTTGGCCCCTCCCACGAGTGGTGAGCTCATGGGAAGGGGGACCCACGTTACCTTTTCGGGCTGTGCCCGACCGGGCCACATGGGTGCAGGCCCGGCCACTAGACGCTCGCCATCGTGCCCCGCCTCCGGGCCTGGCTCCAGAGGGGGGGCCCCAGTGACACGCGTCCAGGCGAGGGAAAACGAAGTCCGATTGTATCATTCATCATTAGGGTCTTTTGAGCCACTCTCTGTCTGGTCCCTCCTCTAGGACCTGTTTGTCATGGGTGACCCTACCAGGGGCATGACAGCCCCCGACAACTTAGCTCCTAGGATCATTGGGACACGCAAACTCCTCCACCACGATATGGTGGTGACTGAGGGGAGGAGAATAGGAATAGCTCTCCCAATAGCTCTCCCTTAGGGATAGGGTGAGAAGCACGGTAATCCCGGAGAGACTCGGAGTAGAACCACTGCTCCTCCGCATTGAGAGGAGCCAGATGACATGGCTCGGGCATCTGCTTAAGATGCCTCCCGAACGCCTCCCTGGGGAGGTGTTCAGGGCACGTCCAACCGATAGGATGCCTCAGGGAAGACCCAGGACACGTTGGAGAGACTACGTCTCTCAGCTGGCCTGGGAACGCCTCGGCATCCGCCGGGAAGAGCTAGACTAAGTGGCCGGGGAGACGGACCTCTGGGCTTCCCTGCTTAGGTTGCTGCCCCCGCGACCCGACCTCGGATAAGCTGAAGAAAATGGATGGATGAACATTAACTAATAAATCATGTTGTTCTGTGGTTATACACGGGCTATGGCCTATTACAAGCCTAAATTGTGTTTTTTAAAATAGATTATATGTAATGCTATCCTAAAGGAAGTATTTTCCAGCATTAAAAAGGCTAAAAGAGCTAAAATATACATATACGGCCTTCAGAAGACGTTGCTATGCTATGTAGTATTCAAGGAGTCAGTAATCGTCCTATTTATTGCCAGAAAAACTTTATTGCAGGTTGGAATTATCAGGAACAATAACAACGTTATCATCATCATGACAACGCAGGCTACTTTAGCTGCTTTCCGACACCTCAGAAAGGGGAAGCAGCCCCCAGTTCACACTGTTTACAGTGCGGACGGGGGCTTGCTGACCTCGAACGGGGATATAGTTGGTCGGTGGAAGGAATACTTCGAGGCCCTTCTCAATCCCACTGACATGCCTTCCGTAGAGGAAGCAGAGTCTGAGGATACGTACGTGGACAGTTCTGGTCGCGGAACACTGGACCAGCTCTACACCCTTGCAAGGGTACTCGAGGGTATGTGGGAGTTTGCCCAACCGGTCTACATGTGCTTTGTAGACCTGGAAAAGGCATTTGACCGTGTCCCTCGTGGTGTCCTGTGGGGGGTGCTCCGGGAGTACGGGATTGGTGGTCCGCTACTACGTGCCATTCGGTCCTTGTACAATCGAAGCAGGAGCCTGGTTGGCATTGCCAGCAGTAAGTCCAGCTTGTTTCCGGTGAACGTTGGCCTCCGCCAAGGCTGCCCTTTGTCACCGATTCTGTTCATAATCTTCATGGACAGAATTTCTAGGCGCAGTCAAGGTGTTGAGGGAGTCCAGCTTGGTGACCTTAGGATCTCGTCTCTGCTATTTGCAGACGATGTGGTCCTTATGGCCTCATCAGGCTGTGACCTTCAGCGTTTACTGGAGCGGTTTGCAGCAGAGTGTGAAGCTTCTGGGATGAGACTCAGCACCTCCAAATCCGAGGCCATGGTTCTCAGTCGGAAACGGGTGGACTGTACCCTCTGGGTTGGGAGTGAGGTCTTACCTCAGGTGGAGTAGTTCAAGTGTCTCAGGTTATCATGACCGAAAGAACGAGATCGCGGATGCAAGCGGCGGAAATGAGTTTCCTTCGTAGGGTGGCTGGACTCACCCTAAGAGATAGGGTGAGGATCTCGGCCATCCGGGAGGAGCTCAGAGTAGAGCCGCCGCTCCTTCACATCGAGAGGAGCCAGTTGAGGTGGCTCGGGCATCTAGTCCGGATGCCTCCCGGGCGTCTCCCTGGTGAGGTGTTTCAGGCGTGCCCAGTCGGGAGAAGGCCCCAGGGAAGACCTAGGACACGCTGGAGGGACTATGTCTCACAGCTGGCCTGGGAATGCCTTGGTGTCCTCCCGATGGAGCTGGAAGAGGTCGCTGGGGACCGGGAAGTCTGGACTTCCCTACTTCCTACTCCAGCTGCTGCCCCCGCGACCCGGAAAAGAGGAGAAAAATGGAAGGATGGATAGATGGACACTTTAATACAGGATAAGTTTCCAAATGGTTCGACAAAATACAGTATCATAGACTGATCCAGATAATGAAATAATTCCGGATACTACGACCCAGAATATTAAAAAATTTGAGACTGTTGAAATTTTCCTCATAGAAGAGAAAAGGTCTGCACTCTCCATGTGCTTTTCTAGTTTTTTGTCAGTCATTAGTAGGGGTGTCTGATAAAATCGGCCCATCTATATTATTGGTATAAAAATGTAACATACGTAGTTATTGGTATCGGGTTTTTAAACAAATGCTGTATAGAGGTCTGTGGCTCCCGTATTTTACGGTGTGCAAATGATGACCTCGTCAAACGGCGTCTGAAGTGTGTAAACAACGGTGGATGGTACTGGCAAGCCTCCTCGCTCTGTAACGGACTAATGTAATGTCTGTGGGTTCTCCTTCGGATATTAAATGTGCGATGACTGCAATGCGTAAGTGCAATATTTTCCATTCCCATAGCGAAAGCCATCAATCAGAAAATCATGGTTTGTATCGCATTAGATAACCAGCCCACTTATGTGTCTTATGGAGTTCCTAGAGCCACGCTTTGCCATTCCCAATCGCAAGGATTTCGCACAAGTTTGCTTAACCGAATTGTACAATGTTGTTTACAGCCACGTCCAGAAGATAACTGCTGATGCGGTATCCCAGGTTAGCAACACAACAGATATGTTAATTGCACCACAGGAGGGATGTGATGCTACGTATTGATATTGGTTGGTATCAGAAATCGAATGTAAGAGTTGAACAATATCAACATATCTGCAAACAAGCCAATATTGTGCATCCCTAATTCAGTTTTTTTTTTTTTTCCCCCCTTTGGACATCCTTGGTGTAAACCCTTAAAATGGCTGCTAACTCTAAAATCTTGACTTAATAGATCAACTTATGCAGCATGACAAATTATTGTTTGTCAAACCAATCGTGTGTACTCGTCATTTTCCCACAATAATGCAAGCAAATACTTCAATAGCGATCAGTAACTATAACATTTCAGCACTGAAAAAATGGATTGTGCCACGTATTAATCATTACAGGGAAGTTCCAAAAAGATGTTGCTATTGCTGGTATTTTACGGGAGCTGTGGCATAAATACATTTGGGCGGGGGTCTAATACCTGTGCTGGCACAGTAATTATTTTCAATTCGAGTAAAAATGAGCATCTGCGAGGTTTTTGTTGTTAACAAAGAAATTCAAAACAGTCTCTTTTGTGTTAGAAAAATTACATGTCGCTTCTCTAGCTCTGATTGGCTTGCCCTCGTCAACAACAAAGAGCTAATTAAAACTCTGGCATTTCATATTCAGGACTAATTAACGAAACGAGTTGGCAGCTCCAGAGTGGGCTGCTCTTAATTAAGTCGGAGAGTTACACCTTGGCTTGTGTGTGTGTGCGTGTGTGTGTGGTGGTGGTGGTGGTGGTGGGGGTGGGGGGGGGGGTTAGCACTCCCTGGCATTTTCCAAGAAGTAGACTTCCATGTAGATGGGAGGGTCAAAGGTGAAGGTCATTGAATGTATGGTATTCATCGAGCACGGTGCCTAACTGGCTAATTACCACAATGTATTTGTATATGAGGTTAAAAGCTTAATAAATGTGATGTGATTGTGCCCGCTTTCAACAAATAAAGTTAAAACTCTCCAGCCACAACACTTTTATGCCTCTTTAAAGTAGCCGGCAGGTGAAAAACAATAAAAAGATGGAGGTGGAAATGCATAAAGGAAGACAAAAGAAGGAGTTTTAAATTGTAAATGGAGGGACATATTACAGAGGTGGGTCACGTAATAAGAATTTCATTTTCCCCATGGCTGCACTTTGGACCCAGCGGCAGCTCGCAGTCGTATACAGTGAAATATAAGAGTCGTTTCTACATATTAGAGGTCCCCTATTAGGCTAAATGGACTACTTAACGATGTCCTAACAGCAACGTGTGTCCCTGGAGGCCGTTTATGAGCACCAAACGTGAGAAAAATCTATCATCTCCCTCATTCCTTTGCTCCACTTTTGAGAGGAGGGGTGGTGAGACACTCGCTTTTGAAGTTCCGGGTTGTCACAACACCACGAAGGAAAACCTCCTTCCGAACAGGAATTGACATTGGGGTTTCAGAGCTGAGTTTCAGCTTTGAGTTTTCAATATGGATTTTTATTAGAGATTATTGTGCCTAATGTGGGATAATTCAAACCTGCAATAAAATCCTTTGTTCTGGTAATCAAGACTGGCATTTGTTTGTCTCAAACATTCCAGTAACACGACTGACACAGAATGTAGAATACTACATATTGTCATAATGTCTTTGAATGCATCATCTGCATGCATTATAACTGTATTTTAGTTCATCTGCATGCTTGAAAATGCTTAATTTAGGCAAAAAAAAACATAACATTTGCTTAAATATGCATTTTTTTAACCAATAGGCTGTACTCAATCACAAGAGAGAACGATTTAATATACAGTAAACCCTCGTTTGCTGCGGTTAATTGGTGCCTGATTTGACTGCAATAAATTTATTTCCGTGAAGTAGGATGCCTTCTTTATAAATGGAATATTTTTGTAATTACTGCATAAAACATATTATAAACATGTTTACCATTATTAGAGTCATCTAGACACCTTTACACTCCTGCTATCCAATCTAGTTGGTGTAGTCAGATAAAATAAGCCATTTAAAACATTTACTTTCCAGTGGGAGCAGACTCGATGGCAGACAGGAAGTGATGTCAGAGGTTCAGCATTGAGTTTTAGCTTGTAGTAGGCTGTGGCAGCAACAATAACTCGTGTTATTGTGATGATAAAAGGTATTATTATTATTTTGCCTGTTGTGTGATCATTTTAACCTGCCAAAAAAGCCGGTTGTTCAAGTTAACGTGCTTACTTGGAGATACACAGGCGTGGAACAGCTCCCCAGCTAGAAGTTAGCCACCAAAACACTACCTTTGAAACTTATTTAAAACGGCTGCTGAATACTATAATAAAAGACTTTCTATTGAAGTATATGTTTATCGCTGTGGCTATAGTTAGCAGTGGTAGAGAGCCATAACCGGTGTGACCTTTCTGTCCAGACAGACATAATAAAACAGTCCCCCTGTGGCTGCAGCAGGCACACATGAAGCCGTAAAAGCAGCCTGCAGTTAGAGCTTTAATAAAGGAAAGGTCCTACTGTATATTGATTGACGCTGCTGCCTCCTTTGTCTTTACATTTCGACTCATCTGATTCTCTAGTTACCGACTGAGATATTTGTACTTGCGTGCAACCCAACGCAAACTTCCTATGCATCCTTTAGATAGGATTTCATTTGTGTCAAGCTAAGGGCATGTGCAGAGGTAATTAATGAAGTTAAACAGGACATACACATTGATATGCAATACCCATGTAAGCGTTTGTTTCCACGTTCATCCGCATAATCCCGATTACTCTCTCCCCTTCTGCATAGCCGGCTAATTGAATTTGCGGCCGACTTTTAATTAATCGCAAGGCTCATTTGCATCAAGTTGAACAATTTTGCATACGGCGGGCAGCCCTCCCTCCCATTCTACCCCCACCACGTCTGAGCAGGCTGGCACAATGCCGAAAGCGAGGGTAGAAAATGGCATCAGATGAAGACAGGAGGAAGATTGCAGTCTGGGACGACACGAAAGAGCAGATGGTGCAAGGAGAGGACAAATGAGCTCCTGCATGGAGACGTGAGTGCAAAGAGGTTGGACACAACATTATCACACACACACACACACAAAACAAATGCAGCAATTGGTGCCCCACACGGCACATACGAGCTATGCGTATGCATGTAGCCATGACAAACACATACAGCAAATTGCCCTTTCCTTAGAAAGGAAGCAGGTTTGGGTATCCGTCTGTGACTTGAAGGTCATTTTGGGGCAGATAGGGGGTGCTGATGACATTCGGGATGTGACGAAGCGTGCAAGACGGGATGCAGCAGATGTTTTTTTTTTTTTTTTTAAAGAATTGAGATGTAAGAAGAATAATAACTAAGAGCAATAAGAAATTACAACTTCATCCTCATATCACTGCCCTTTGCAATCTTTTTTAATTCTTATTTTATGTAACTTCATGCCATAAAAAAACAACTTAGTTTCTTGTAAAATTACAACTACGATTTACATAACTTTGACTCATCCCTGTTGACTCCAAATTATTTTGGCATATTATACACTTCTCTGAACCTTATCGTAATTTTGAAAATATTGTCATTTTATTCTTGTAAAAATACTACATTTTGTCGTGTTACTGATTCGCTGTGGCGAGCCCAGAAGGGATAAGGCGAAAGGAAAAGAAGAGGATTCGGGCACTGTGGGAGTCCATTTGTGTTCTTAATGACAAAACCTCTCTGTTGGCATCACATGAGGTTGTCACTAGATCAGGGGTCAGGAACCTTTTTGGCAAAGAGAGACTTGAAAGCCCCACATAAATGTATTTCCAAGAGAATCAGACCCTATTTTTTAACATTGAATACAACCTCATGTGTTTATTTTTAAGCAAAACCAGCATTTTTAGAATATAATAAGTCTCTGAATTTAATTCTTTTAAATAACGGTGTTATATCCAATAGAAGGAATACTTTTTACCATTAATGCTGCATGGTTTTGCACCGTTCTTTTTGCCTTCTTTTTTGTCAAAAGGATTGGCTCTGCAGAATTTGCTGACTATTTGATTAAGAGGAGGAAAGTTTGTTTCTCGACCACTCAATGACCCGGGTAGGTTACCACATTACTCAGTAACAAACAAGTTTTGGTGTCTGACCCTGAAAATACAGGAATGTCAGCTGGTATTGGCGTTGGCCACCCGCATTGCTGTAGAAAATACATGGATGGTTTCAAATGCAAAAAAGTTCTGTATTTTCAATGTTACTTTACCTTTTTTACTTTGAAATGTAAGCAAAAAAACAAAATTAAAACATTTTATCACGTTAATAAACGTCTGAGAGCCAGATGAAGTCATGAAATGAGCCACCAGGTGGAAGTCAACTGTCGCCTTTTAATGATGTCATCAGCGGTTGACTTTCAAAAATGTTACCGCAAAACACGTTTTTGTAGGTTTATCATTTTATTTACTTTTTTTTTTTTTTTAAATGTCAATTTGTTGGACATGATTATTTCGTTTTGAATATAGCAGAGCCTCCAGGGCTGCGCTCGGGTATATAAGCGCACATGCACAGGGAAGGCTTGCTTTTGAGTAAATTCTGTCATGAAATAAAAAAAAAAGAACATTAATCTTTTTGGCACCGGCTCGTTACCTTAGAACTTTGACCTCTGCTCAGCTTTGCAAGGATTTCCTCCATCTCCCACTGAGAAGAAGAAAAAAAAAAGATGTAATAAGTGGTAATCAGGCCTGCACTGATCTTGCGGGCACCATATTGATATTTGAAAGGCTAATCCAGTATCGCCTTAATGACACAGCAATTAGCGTCAGTTAAACGCTGCATAAACATGAACTTTACCTGGTCTGTTGACGCTTCAAGCTGCAAAGTAGTCGGATGGCTAAGAAAAAACTGGTTTTATAGGAGACACAGTTAAAAAAAATAAAATAAAGGAGACTTGTTTACAACAACAATCTTTATTTCGTTAAAATACGATAAAGGACATTTTTGTTATTATCAATAATACAAATACAAAAACAGAATACACATGTAGAGTATGGCAGTTTGGGGAAACTAAGCAAGAATGAAAGTGACATAAATGCTTGGTATATTGGATAAAATGGAGAGCCAATGTTTCTTAAACATGTTTTTAAATGATTGCCTTAAAATGTCCAGCGCTGGCCAAACAAAAATCTAATAAATAAGGCACAATTTGAGCGAGCCAACCAGGATTATTGCAGAAATTTACCACAGCGTGGACCAAAGACTTTGACATTTGACGTGGTGCATAAATAGATATCGCTATAAAACGATGGCAGTAAGTACTGAGAATTAAAAAAAACATACATCAAGGTCCTGATATCCAAGTTTAACATCTGAGCAAATGCAGCTTGTGGCGAACTGAAAAACATATGTGCTATTTTTATTTTATGCACACTGAATGATGATATGACAGCCGTCACCCCCCCCCCCACACACACACACACACAGTTTCACTTGGTCAGACACAGATGTAGTGATCAAGTGCAGTCCAAACCACAGGGCAGTACTGCAAAAGCAACCTTGAGAAAGAGTAAAAGAATACAAGATTATTGGAGAATACCAGTCCACGCTGAACTGTTTGGCACCTTGAGTGAATCCATCAGAAACTTTAGGGTGAAAAAAGCGGTTAAAATGGACAACCCTTCACTCTCTCTAGTGAGAAAAGTCACTGAATACAAACAAAAGCGCCTTTGTCAGGACTTTGAAGTGTCTAGCCCACCTTTAAGACGGGTGGAGTGGCACTGGAGGGGTTGTGTCATGTGGGCCAAAGTCTCATACCGAATTAGGGTGTTGACGATCAAGGACGGTGGGGCTATATCTCATGGGCGGTAAGATGGTGATGTTCTGGCACACCGTTGCCGTGAGTGGCCGCTGTGTTGTTCTCGTTGAGGCGCCTCACGCGGTACATTTCGTAGTGGATGCTGCTGGTGATGTCCTTAATGTTCTGCATATGGGTTCTGCACGGGTCAAAAAGGCCCGTGAGACATCAAGTGGCTCAAACAGGTAGCTCCAATGCAAAGTTCACTCACCTGATGAGGAGATCCCGTAAATAGGCAAACTCACAGTGGGCTATGTTCTCAACTAATGGAGTAAAACACATCATTTGTTACAAAGGAACAACACTTATTTGGTAACCCAGAAACAGGCAAAGAGAATGCTGCCAATTGACCACTAGGGGGAGCCCGTTATTCACAAACATCACAAGCATTTTTGAATGACAGTTAAGGTGCAACGTTTGTATTAAAGTGAAAATGACAAAAGAAATGTTTTAGATATTGATGAAAAAACTGGATTTGTTTGCATTATAGAAATGACACATATCCCTATCACATCCTGGTGACTTCCAGCATACAACAGATCCCCACCACAAGGTTCCGCATTTACTTCCTTGCATATTGGATTTTCAATTTGTGTAAATTAGGTTGTGTAACTGCTAGCTTTATAAGTAGAATACTGTATACTCTATGGATGTAATTGTTTTTATAAGTGTAAAACTGAAAAAAAAAATGTTTTTCCCGCTGACATTTAAAGTAAAACATTACAGAAATCAGTGTTAAAAATAATATTCAAAATATAAAACATTATAAGACATTTTAATCCATCCATCCAATATTTACCACAATGCGGGTGGCCGGAGGCAATGCCAGCTGTCCTTCCCATACTTAGTCAGACCAAAACTCTATTATTATCATCAGATAATGCAATATAGCCTGGGCACTGAAAGGTCAACAATAAAACATCTTCATCTAATCAAATTGACAGCTACTAATCCTTTAGTCACAAGATTAAAATAGAGACTTAATATATTCTGAAGTTGTTGGTCTTGCCTAAAAACACAGGCAATTAGCTGTATTCTTTGTTAAAATAAATGGATATCTAAACTATTATTCTATGTAACAGATTTTTTTGCTTATGTAATCATATATGTGTATATGCCTAAAAACATGACATGGTAGTTTTCTGTGGGATTAAAAAAAAAAAAAAGTTGCTTGGTTTGACTTCTATAAAAGTATTTAAAGTAATTTTAGATATGGAACAATTTAGCAAAAACAACACAATACATAAAATCTTTTGACCTTTATCTGCCATTTTCAGTTGAAAGACTATGAAAGTTAAAAGACAAATAAAAAGTACTTCAAACCACATTTACTATGGATTATTTTTGACTTATTTGTAGAGACAGTCACTGAGGGAAGCCGCAAAATTCCAACCGCAATGTGGCGAGGGATGACTGTATCCATCCCACAGATATACGGAATGTTGTTACGAGTGAGCGTACAGCGCATCACTGGTTTCAGTCTGACGAGATAAGAGATGTATCAGCACTGTGCACACAGTACAGGAAATGAAACCTCCACTGTGAGATGTGCGTTTCCTGTCGGCAGAGATAATATAATTAAGGACACAAGTAAGAATTACTGTTACTGAGCGGCGTTGTGATTATATTATAACTAATGGTAACGCCACTCTCGGTGCCCTCGCCCTTGAGTCACACCATGCCTGCGCGAGGCTTAGAAGCTAAATGGTGCATTGTTCAATTCACTAAACGGCTTTGTTTATACACCACACATGAGGGGAAAACAGTCTACAGCGGTGAAACTGAGAAGCAGAATAGGAGAGTAGAGAGGCATTTGTACCTTCAATGGTTCCCCACTTGGTCTTCCTCCCCAGCAGCCTCCTGCCATTGACCTGGTACTCCTGATCACTGCCCACCACAGCAAAGGGGATCATCTCCTACCCAGACAAGATGACAATTTGTATGACAACTTGCATTCAAGTGTTTGGAAACTTTGAGAGCCTCCAACTAAAACTCCTCACTCTGATCTTCTCGTTGATCATTCTGTCCTCAGCATCCTCGTCAAACTCCTTCTGAGGGTAAATGTCGATCCCATTGGCTCGCAGCTCTTCCCTGATCTGCTCGGGGAACACACAGCATTTAACCTTCGAGATATTTGGCAGCATTCAAATGATATAAGAAATAATATGAAATTACATGTTCCCTCGTCTTCCCTCATCAATATTTTGTAGCTGCCGTCTCGCTGGATATGATACATCAGTATACCAATATCAATATACCAGTCACATTTATTGGTCAGACTGAATAAAATAAGAATAAAAATAATAACGTAATAATGTTTAGCCCTTTTCCACTAAATGCTCTGGCAGCACTGTGAGCATATGGATAGAAGTTACCTTCTTTTTGAAGAAGTCCCTCTCCTCTAAGGTGAGTGTATCCGCTTTGGCAATAACTGGAACTATGTTGACCACCTTACTGAGACGCCTCATGAACTCAACATCAAGCGGCCGCAGACTGAACAAGCAAAAGAAGGAGACAAGTAGGGAGTGAACTAGTGAACATACTATAGTACAAGCTTTTCCAAGTGACACTGTGTGTGAAGTTTACTGCTCCCACTGTAGGAACCACAAAGCAATTTATTTAGCAAATTTGAAAAATGTGTTTCTTTATTCTCGTCAATATGCTGTACCTCACTTGAAATCTGTTATCACCCAAGGGAGGACCGCCTCCCTCTTTGAAAACCCCCCTACGTTTACTCATACGTATATGCAATACAGAGTTGCTCCGCCAGAGGGCAGCTGCATCCATGACCTACTTTTCTTCTCTGTATGGGTGTCTCTTGAGAAGTTTAAAAAAAAAAAGTGTTTGTAGGGGCGTCGCAGGAGTTAATGGCAACAGAGACACACACGCAGGCATCCTGTCCCTCTCCATTATGGTTTTCAGGCCAACGCAGAGCAGCTGCTGGTCGGCCTATGTGACTGCAGTGTATGGTCAATGTGATGCATTACTGGAGGATACGTGCACACACATTTGCCTGAGCAGAGGGAGGCCACAAGACAAGGTTTAATAGCATTGTGTGTCTTTCCGTGTGAGGATGACAGCTGTTTGAAACATTTTACAACACTCGAGTGTTGTAAAACTGCACAACCAATCACATGATAAATAGCCTGAGCACCAACCCCCAATTTATTCTTTGAGCCTCACACAGCGAGGAACGGCTGCTGAGGCCAGTTAGTGCAGTTGGATCATAACCAGATGGGTTTCTGCCGAGAAGTGACTTTGCAATGCTGCTGCAAGGCCTGGAGAGCCATCTTTCCTCTGCGCGTTTATGTTCTGGGATATGTTGCTAAGTGCTGAGAGGAAATGTGTATGTGCTCTACAAGCCTGGGGATGTTCCGCACTCATTTATACCCAAAATGCTGACAAGAAACAAAAGGTAGCCCCCGCAGGCTTTTTATTCTAAACCACAACCAAAAGTCAAAGCCCTGCTCCAGTGTGTTACTAAGAGCCTCACCAGTGTCCAGTAGGCGGGATGAAGTATATGCAGCAATGAACTCTTGAGTCTGGGATCCTTTTCTTCCTGTTAATGTTTATCTCCTCCTGCAGATACGCCTCATACTGGTCGTTGATAAATTTCATAATGGGCTGCCAGCTGGTTGATGTCAGGGCAACACAGGGGTGGAAAAATAGAAAGAGGATCAAGTCACATGAAAGGCTAACAAAGACAGGAGAGAGTGAAGGACATTGGTTGAGATATGTAAATTAAATACCCATAAATCAAAAAATACCTGTAACTATTCAAAATGATGGACTGATGTCAAGTGAGACTTCAGCTTAGTGAACATCTGAAATATTAACTCCTTAAGTAGGTTTAGCATTTTTGCCGGTGCTACCACAGACTGACATAGAAGGCAAAAAAAAAAAAAAGTGATTATGACCGTAGAACCACATTACCATCACTGTCCCGACAATCCAATGAGGTTCATTTGGCCTTTAATTGCATACATACATTCTACAGTTAGCTAGTTCTATCTACCAATGATGTCTTTTAAATTAGGTTCAATGCTAAGTGTTGTACATTTACGTTGTTTACTTTCCTATACAGACTTCTTTTTACACTGGTAGGAATGCAAATTTAAAAGAGTGCCAGCACAGTTACTAAAGGTTTTATGATGTCTGACAGTCCACAGGCTGTGGTTATTGTACTACAAAAATAAAATGGTATGCACCAGTTCTCGTTGTTTATCTGATCCCCAAATCCAGGTGTGTCAATAACGGTCAACTTCATTCTCACTCCCTTCTCTTCGATGTCTGCACACACACAGAAAAATACGGTTTGTCAATACCTTGAACGTTCTCTAAAGCACAGGTGTCAAACTGAAGGCTCAAGGGCCAGATCTGAACACCACATCATTTTAAGTGGCCTGCAAAAGTTCTGAAATAATATGTGTCAATGTATTTGTTCTTTCATTTTGACAGAAAAAAATTAAATGCAAGCAGTTATTCTAAACTTCAATATCTGATCATGCAGCAAGATATTCCAAGCATTTTTTAAAATCAAAAATAAATACTTGATTTCTCAAATCCAGACCTCAGGTACACCAGAGGACACCAAGGCCAGCTGTGAGACATAGTCCCTCCATCGTGTCCTAGGTCTTCCCTGGGGCCTTCTCCCGGCTGGGCATGCCCAAAACACCTCACCAGGGAGGCGCCTGGGAGGCATCCGGACGAGTGGCCCGAGCCACCTCAACTGGCTCCTCTCGATGTGAAGGAGCAGCGGCTCTACTCTGAGCTCCTCCCGGATGGCCGAGCTCCTCACCCTATCTCTTAGGGTGAGTCCAGCCACCCTGCGGAGGAAACTCATTTCCTCCGCTTGTATCCGCGATCTCGTTCTTTCGGTCATGACCCATAACTCATGACCATAGGTGAGGGTGGGAACGTAGATCGATCGGTAAACAGAGAGCTTTGCCTTCCGGCTCAGCTCTCTCTTCACCACGACGGTCCGGTACAGCGACCGCATTACTGCAGATGCTGCACCGATCCGTCTGTCGATCTCACGCTCCAACCTTCCCTCACTCGTGAACAAGAACCCGAGATACTTGAACTCCTCCACCTGAGGCAAGACCTCACTCCCAACCCGGAGGGTACAGTCCACCCGTTTCCGACTGAGAACCATGGCCTCGGATTTGGAGGTGCTGAGTCTCATCCCAGAAGCTTCACACTCAGCTGCAAACCGCTCCAGTAAACGCTGAAGGTCACAGCCTGATGAGGCCATAAGGACCACATCGTCTGCAAATAGCAGAGACGAGATCCTAAGGTCACCAAGCTGGACTCCCTCAACACCTTGACTGCGCCTAGAAATTCTGTCCATGAAGATTATGAACAGAATCGGTGACAAAGGGCAGCCTTGGCGGAGGCCAACGTTCACCGGAAACAAGCTCGACTTACTGCTGGCAATGCGAACCAGGCTCCTGCTTCGATTGTACAAGGACCGAATGGCACGTAGAAGCGGACCATCAATCCCGTACTCCCGGAGCACCCCCCACAGGACACCACGAGGGACACGGTCGAATGCCTTTTCCAGGTCTACAAAGCACATGTAGACTGGTTGGGCAAACTCCCACATACCCTCGAGTACCCTTGCAAGGGTGTAGAGCTGGTCCAGTGTTCCGCGACCGGGACGAAAACCACATTGCAGCTCCTCTAACCGAGGTTCGACTAACGGTCGTACCCTTCTCTCCAGCACCCTGGAGTAGAGTTTCCCAGGGAGGCTGAGGAGTGTGATCCCCCTATAGTTGGAACACACCCTCCGGTCACCCCTTTTAAAAATTGGGACCACCACCCCGGTCTCCAGTCCAGAAGTACTGTTCCCGACTTCCATGCAATGTTGTAGAGGCGTGACAACCAACACAGTCCCCCCAACATCCAAAACACTCCCCAATGGCAAGGCTCCGGGGGTAGACGAATACCGCCCTGAAATCCGCAAGGCTCTGCCATAAAAATGTAATATCTGTAAATGTTGTCAGGTTTTTTTCCCTTGTAATAATTTAAATGCAGTATAGAGGCGCATGGGCTCCCAAGATATTTACCAGCGTGCAAATGATGACCTCATCAAACTGCGTAGTGAAGGGAGTAAACAAGCGTGGGCGGCTTCAGTAACAAGCTTGCTCACTGTGACTGACTAACGTTATGTCATGTAACGTTATGTCTGGTGTGTTAATTCCACAACAGGGGATATGTGACGTTACATATATGCGTATTGATACTGGTTGATATCGGAATTGGAAATTGAAAGTTGGACTAGATCGGCATATCGGATATGGGCAAAACAAAAAACAACGGACATCACTATATATATAATATAATCACCAAATGCACGGGCAATTGTTTAATGTTATCATGAGGCCATTACACATTTCCATTAATATATATTAAGATTTACAAACAGCTCTTTGAGGGCAGCCATTACTGCAATGTGACCTTCAATGACACCTTGCTCTAAAACTAAAAATACACCGCGTGAGACGATGTAAATTGACATCAAGCAGAGATAAAGGATAAATGTTTTGCATGAGTGCCAGTGTGAGCCTGGAGTACCATGACTGATGGACTTGATTTCAATTGTCTTGGGGATCTTCTCTTGGGTTGTGGCCATCACAGACTTGCGACTGACTTTAGACTTGAACAATGTGTTCATCAAAGTGGACTTTCCCAAGCCACTCTGTCCTGTGAGCAAGAAGATATACAAAGGAGAGTCGGCAATGCGGGTTGGTGCTTAGACATTTTATGTGGTAGTGAAGGTGCATCTTTGTGACTAGATGATTACAGTAATAAAAGTGATGGGACAGTTATGGTTAAGTCCTGCTGCAAGAAGATGGTGATTACAGTTAGAACTTTTAGATTAGAGATTAAGAAATCTTCATGGCTGAATATGAAGACACGTTAGAAAAGTCGTCTGAACATCTGACAAATTTGAAGGACGACGACTTGATTACAAGGCTGAGAAAGAGAAATAATTGTTATGATTATGTGATGAATGGAAATTCACATCGCACAGACCAAACACGCACACACTCGAGATTAACTCAAGTGTAAACATCTTACCTACGACCATGATGTTGAGCTCAAAACCTTGTTTCATAGCCTTCCTCCTCATCTGCTCCAGAATGGCATCAATGCCCACATAAGTGAAGTCCACTACAGGGCCGCCAGCTCTCTCAACGTACGATGCCATGGCATCGGGCACCACCGTCTCGGTCATGGAGTTGCCGCTGTAGTTGGAAATCTCCTCTGACTCTGATAAGACAAAAAGAATGAGGGGTTTGGAGTTAACAGAGGAAGATTTTTTTTTTTAAATTTTTTATTGCATTCCACGTGCAGGCAGGGCTTCACTTGATACTGAAAATTAGCACCCCCCCGCCCCAAAAAAGAAGCAATAAGATGCACAACACATTAAATATAATCATCAGCTACTTGAAAGCTACAATAAAACGTCTTGGATTATACTGTACATAATGCACTTTTAACTATGTGGATGTGTGTAGTTTTACTTTGGATGAATGATAACGTGAACATATACCAGAATGACAACGTCATAGCAGTAAAAAAAACTGTACTTATTTTTATACATGTATGGCAGTGAAGAATGTCAAAATGCCTTTCCTAAAAACTGCTGGTAAAGTTTCCCCAATAAAGGTTTGGGAATGGAAAACTAAGCCAATGTCAAAGTTATATATACAACAATTGTATATCAGTTTAGTGTCATAGTTGACAAACAGGGGTGTACCGATACGGTTCGAAACTAAATGCTAAACCTAAAACCGCTTTGTTCTTATGTTTAATGATTTTTAAAATAAAATTAAGCACGAAAATGCAGGTAATTTTCCAATGCATATAACTCAATGATATATATAACCCTATTGGTCACACTACCCGGACTGGAGGTCCATTGCATTGCTGACTGTACACTTCTATTGCCACACTAGAAACCGAGAGAGAAATTGGTACAGAGCTCCTGGTTCGGTCCAGTTGCGCACTGATTTGATCCAAATACAGCCCTAAAAAGTCACTGTTCTACTTCTCGTAGCAGAAGAAAATACATATAAATGTATAGTGTCTATTTACAAAGTGACCGATGGAGGACCAGTTTTCTCACAAAGCCTCTTTCCTCTTGTTACTGCCACAGTTAATGTAATAATGGACAAGTAACTGCTCAGGCAAAAAACAGACACACACACACATTCACATATTATCAACCTTTCCTTCTTATCACACTGAGCTGGTCCGTAGGCATGCACACATCTGGGCACATGACAACATGAGCGAAGGATTTATCAGTTATTGGATTCCATTGAAGCACAAATCCTACTCCCCAGACTGTCTCCAAACTGTCTCTCCAACCAGCTGCTTTAATTCAATCCACGTCAGAACTACAGTAACAGGGTCCAGCCACTTAAAACCTGGCAATGTCTCGATGAGTGGAAGAAATCTAGGGCAGAATAACACTCCGGTGGAACCCAGGCCGTGATCACTGGAGGTCTCACTTTTCTAACGCTCTATTGTGCGTCCATGTGTCAGTCACACCTTTGGAAGAGTCTCTTTATGGCCTTCACAACTCCACTTCCCTATCCTGTTCCAGCAGTCAGTCAGCAATTTACTGTGACTTACTGCCCTCCACCTCTTCACCACACCCCCTGCATTCTTCTACTTTTGCTCCTGCCTTTCAGCTTCACCTTTTACTGTTGTAACTGGAAGATTGTGCTAAAAAATGCTTCCCTCCCTGCAGTCGTATATTTTCATTGCATTAGCATCATGAGGAAAATGCCAGAAAAATCAACATTTTTCAAATCTACTTGCCATACTTTCAAACTACGCTCTCCACCAATAACTATAGTTTTGATGAGGTGAACGAGGTGAAGGGTATGTAAAGGCACCTCAATAAAGTGATGTTATATTGTGTTCAGCATGTGCTGTACATGTTCTGACCAAGGTGGAGCAGACACTGTAATGGGTCAAAAGCCAGTTAACCCAGGTGTCTGGAGACAGCCGGTCGGAGCGGGAACCCACACTGGTGAGACACCATCTGGAGGATGTCATCTTGACTTTTTGTTTCATGCCAGGTCAAACAGGGATTGGCGCAGATTGTACACTGCATGATCATGACCCTTAAAAGGTGCTGTCTGTTGTGGTTAGGTACTGCAGTGGAAGGGTGCCGGGGGGGTTCGAACATACTATATCCCACTCTCTTCCTGCTCAACTAATTGTCAATAGCTTCTCTTAGACCGCACTTTTTAATGTGAACGCACATTACGGGCATGAGTGTGTGCACGAGCCATGAGTGAGTCATTAAAGCCACTCCCCCTTTTTGGGCCAAACAACAAATCTCATTCAGTTTAACACAAACTTGTGCAAAATATAAACATCTTTTTGTATACTCTGTTCTCTGAAGGCACTATTAGTAAAAAAATGCCAGCCACTGGCTGTGTCCTTTAATTTGTGTGCAATTGTAGGGATGCTGCGGTTTCAATCTCTGGTTCTAGATAGCAATCACAGTGTAAGTGTACAATTTTCTATTCACTTATGATGAGCGCTATTGGCCAGGGCTGACGTTAGACAAGTCCAAGTGCCAACAATTCAAACATTATTAATTATGAAAAAATATACTTTTTTGCTTTTGCTTGAATTAAACAATTTTTGTACTATTTGACTCAAACCTGAATTTAATTTGATACATGGTTTTGGAGTAATATGAATACATGTGCTATTCAATATTATAATTAAATGTTTTAATTTTTTAATTCATTGATTTTCTATGCCGCTTATCCTCACTAGGGTCACAGGTATGCTGGAGCCTATCCCAGCTGGCTTTGGGCGAGAGGCGGGGTACAGCCGTGACTGGTTGCCAGTCAATCACAGGGCACATATAGACAATCAAACATTCACACTCACAGTCATACCTACGTACAATTTAGAGTCGCCAATTAACCTAACATGTATGTTAGG
The DNA here is from genome assembly GCA_024372805.1 of Oostethus manadensis. Taxonomy (NCBI): domain Eukaryota; kingdom Metazoa; phylum Chordata; class Actinopteri; order Syngnathiformes; family Syngnathidae; genus Oostethus; species Oostethus manadensis. The sequence continues at coordinate 2,020,695 of QODF01000131.1, forward strand.
TTAATTGTCGATTAATTGTCGGATTACTATTGCAACAACACATCATCAGTAGGGTAAAACTAACCTGTCTCACGACGGTCTAAACCCAGCTCACGTTCCCTATTAGTGGGTGAACAATCCAACGCTTGGTGAATTCTGCTTCACAATGATAGGAAGAGCCGACATCGAAGGATGTATGTTAGGTTAATTGTCGACTCTAAATTGACTATTAGAGTGTGAATGTGAATGGTTGTATGTCTGCCCTTTTCTTTCCATAACATAAATTAAGTTGTCTTTTCTTATTATAATTATTATTATGCTGTAAAAAAGGGCAATAATTAGTATCAACATTGTTTTTCCATGCCCTCTTATTTTTGGCAAAAAATGTCAATATGACAAAAATAAAAAAAATCTAAGGGCAGTAGTACAAATTTAAAAAAAGATTTGCATTAGTTTAAATGACAAAAAATGTGTTTTCAGTGGGACATTTCTAGTCACGAGGAACAAATATGTCTGTTTCTGTGTAGCGTTGCCATTTTAAGCTAACATAGAAACTCTAAAATGTTTTAAAAATGAATATCCCATGGCATATATGTCCTTTATTCTTTTATCACAGCATGGTACAGGGGCCACCTCCCCTTTTACTGTATAACTGTAGGGGAAACACTGCGCTGCTTATCAAGCTATCGTCTATTTGCATGACAATGATGTTGTCTCTTTTACTCAGATTGGTATGACATATCAATGTATAAAAGTTATTCTTGATACAGCAGCGGCATGAAAAACAGCAGGCAAGTTTAGTGCAATAGTCTCCAAGGTTGTCAGATCTGCTACACAAACTTGGAGCGTCGCACATGTCTAGTTTCTGGAGGGATTTCCCCTGTATCAGATTCACTTACAAGATGGCATGCTTCCAACTGAACAATAATAAGCATAAAAAAACAAAACAGAATGACTCACAGCCGATACTGTTTTCAATTACAGGCGCTCAAAGAATTTGGTTCTGCAGCAGTATTGGGTTGCTTTTTGTTTTTGCAAATATGGTGGGCCTTCTGCTTTGCCGCAAAAGTATTTTGGAGGAGGAAATAGAGGAGAAACGAGTAGGGAGGCATCTAGTGTGTGGGGAAATGATGTTAGGAGGATGAGCAAGAGATGATAAGGGAGGCAAAAAGGAAGCAGGCCATTGAGCAGTGGAGCGCAGAAAAGATAATTTAAAAAACAATAAAAAATGGGAGTGTGGAAGGGAGAAAAAAGTGATTGACTGGTGATGAGATTTTTGTCTAGCCCATTCCTCACCAAATACTTCAAGATGATATACAACAATAGTTGAAAGAATGCTACATTTGTCTTTAGCGGAGTGCTGCAAATAAAAAGAAAGCATGCTGTCTATTCTTAGTGCAGAGGAGCCATGCGCCTGCTGCCCAATATGTTGATCTTGACAGCATGTTGAGCAGGTCAGAGGTCATGCTCACACTTGAGAGCTAAAAAGAATTGCGCTGAGTTATTTCCACTTATGACAAACTGTTGGCTTGACCTCCTCCACATACTACAACTAAAGGGAAGAATTCTGGCAAAGAAAACATGGCACATAGTGAAGTAAAATGAATTCATAACATTGGGAGCCCGCAAGATACCTTGGATGTAATAACACACAAGCCTTTCAAACAGAGAAGAGACGCTTTTACTCTCAAATGTGCAGCAATGTCAAATACACATTAGTGGACCAAGCACACCAAATGCCTCGTTTGTGTCTTTGCACGGGTCTAAAAATGTTTTTTATGGGTTCTTTTTCAAAACATCAGCCCTTTTGTCATTTATTTACATTCCCAGGGAAGACAAAAGCAGCTTCGACTCATCTTAACATGGCTAAATTGGTTTTGATAGTGACCCAGATGTTTCTGAACAAACATGTGGCTGGCGTCTTTTCAAATGAGTCCAGAAAGAGACATCAAAATGCAACTAGCGTAGAATAAACATGTACACAATACCGTGGATGCAGTGGATCAAGTAAACTATACAGGCTTAGGACAGGCCTGAGGGCAATGTTGTGCATATGGGGAAACGAATAATGAAAACTAACATTGTGACGGTACAAACATGGTAGGCTTTGTTATTAAAGCCGGAGTGTTTGTGCAGAAAAGAACAGTTCCCAGAGTCATCATTGGACTGCTGCCTGGAGATATGTGCCCTTTATATGTGCCCTTTGACCCCTCCATGGTCTAACGTGCATATTGTTTCACCTAATTGTCAGAATACAGCATTTACATTCTCTGATATACATATAGTATGTCCGATGTTTGCACACTGCAACAAGTCAATGCTGTGCCATTTTTCACACCACAAGTCCAAAGTGATCGCCATGCCAGTGCAAGTAGCATCGACGTCTATCATATGTTGGCAGCATGTTGGGAAATGTTTGTAAATTGGAAAGAATGACAGCAGAAGTCTGTCAAGACTGCCAGAGGAATGTGTTGTGTGGTGTTGTGCGAGTGAAACGTGGCCTTTCCAGCCTCTGCCTCTGACACGCAGCTCAAGGCCACTCATCTGGAACGAGTTGTTAAAAACTAAGTCACCGATGCAAATGTAACTTTTGAGGGAAGCGATATCCACCACAAGATTAAATTCCTCACATATGTATGAGTCGCTGCAACTGCTTGTTATTTATAAAACTGTCAAAATGCTAACCATTAACTCTTGAGTGTGTTTACCCAATACCTAAATTCACCCAGGAAGCTGAGGTCTTGAGGAAGACACTGCATAAGAGGGAGACTAGCTATTATTTGTGAGTCGCTAAACATGATTAGACAGACTAGTGGTGAGCCAGTCTGCAGGGGTGAAAGTGTATCAGTGGAATGGTCGGCTGACAGCAAGCACAGATCACAAGGTATCTAACCTCTATGCTCATGGGGATAGGAATGTTTCACATGTCAAGTGACAAGCATTTGAATTATTGAGCAAATTTTCCAACTCAAAGTAATAATGCATAGAATGGGCTGACTGGAAGACTGGTTGACATGGCACAGATGTACACAAAAAGGCACACAAGATAGACAAGGTGACGGTGACCTCTTCAGCATCCCGTCAAACGCCGGTGAAAGGCCAGTGTCTGTTCTCTCCTGCCGGTACACTGGGGGCGCCTTTCAACGGCTCTGCGTGCACACAAGAATGTGTGTTTGTGTGTGTGTGTGTGTGTGTGTGTGTGTGTGTAAGTGTGTGTGCCTGCTGGTGAGGCAAACCAGAGCCGGGTGACTTTCTAAAACAGTGAAGAGTGCCTGCTGTTTTCCATCGCTTTGATTGTCAGAGAGCCTTGTCAAGTACTGACCGGGTCAAGGCGAGACAACAAAGTACGGACCATATGACAATGCAAAAGAATAATTGTATGAAATGTAGGTGGTACAATGACCACTCACAAGTAACGTGTAACATCATTTCAAAGCTCCTGTCCAATTCAGATTCAGTTAGGGCGGGGCGACAGTACCACTCGTTAAAGCACATTATGCACACAAGCAAAGTATGTACTTAACCTGCAAAATTACAACATACACCAATACTTTCAAAAAAGTATATATTTGTGCCCTCCCACCAAATGTTTTGGAAGACGTGCTAGAATACATGTCAGAGTTATCCTCAAATCTTTAGCATTTTTCGAGACATGGTCCACTGACTTATGGCCAATTAGTTGCCAAGCCCTGCCAGTGCCCCTGCAAAGACATTTTGCTTGATGGCCGCCAAGTTTTTCAACCATTCGTGCTGAAATTTTACATAGTTGTCTTAAGGTGTGTACCAAATTTAGTGGTGATTTGACCAAACACCCCGGAAGTTACAGTGGGTGTTTTGTACTGTGCAATAAGTTATGGTAAAAAATGTTTTGCAACAGCGCCACTGTGTGGTGTTTTTTTGTCAGAAAAGATTATAGCGCAGGCAATACAGAAGTGATGCATAGTTTGCCAAATGTGTACCTTTTTGTGTGCAGCGGTTCAGGAGTAAAAGAGCTCACATGATCCATGGGGAGTACTAATTTTAACACATATGACAAAATCTAAATGTATGAATGGATGTTTGTAGGTGACAAATTACTACGTCATTAATTCACTTTGTTAGTGAAATTATATTCCCATTTAATTATTTTTTTATATGTATTTTGTATATCAAAACACATTTGGTTACACATAAAATTGACTGTGGAACAAAAACACATACTTGAAGGCTTTGCAAGTCAATCAAAAAACTTACACAACCCTGTGCAGCAATGAATATTGGTGCTTGTTAAGTGATCTGGTAATGGATCACCTTGAGAACAGAAGCAGGGTGTCAATAATGAGACAAATGATAAGCACACTGAACTGTCTGTATAAGAAGCTATCTACAGTATTTGTGTGTGGAAATTAGGCACTGAATGATTCCAAAGTTTCAAAAGCTGCAATACTTCCGTTATAGTAACCATGTGCACAAAAAAACCCCACCAAACTGAATGCAATGATAAGCTTACATATGTTTTCCATACAGAGATCAACACCACCATGACTTGCATACTCAGCATGAAGCATACACAACACAGAAAACATGAACCTTTTCCAATATGCACACGACCACTTACCGTACATGTAGTGTATGTGGGGAAAGAGTTGTCCCTGGTTGCAGAGCAACGTGCTAGTAAAAGGCCAAACTCTACTGTGGCGCTGGAAGCTCCCCGATGGCCCCTCCTACTCTTGCTTGTCATGTGAACTAGGACGCAGTGCAACAGGAGACACCCACTTCCTTTATTAGCTAGCTCCCCCCAGCCTTTGAGGGGCAAAAGGCACCAACTTGTGTAGCAAAAGATAAACTACCTTTTACTAAGCAGGGAAAATAGGACAAATTGGAAAAGAGAGTTGATGCATTTACAGACAGCAGCTTTACAACTCAAATATACAAAACTAAACTATATACAGTGCAAGCTCGACTCACGAAAACCTTATTAAACAAAAAATTCATAATACAAATTGGGCTTCAAAGACATTTCCATCCCATTTAACAGAAAATATTCAAAATACAAAAATGAAAACCTTAAGTGCTGCCCACAATTTTGTGTACTGCACCAACATACCAGCTGACCTTCCCAGGGGCGGTAATGCACCAAAGTAATGGATGCCAACCACCGTAAAACCAAAGAAGAAGAAGAAGCTGCCCTCCCATTGGTTGTCTCGGTTATCTGCTGTCAACCTCTTCCTCCCAGAACCCCCAATGATGCTACGTCACAGCAATGTATGCATGTATCCTTACGTATGATTTCTGCCATCTGTCAAAACTTCGTTCACCACCTCCTCCTCCTCCGACGCCACCATCAAGCTAACCTTGCTTGACCCGAAAAGTAAAGTGTCATTATTTGTAACAACATTTATTATAATTTTTCATTGATTTTATTTTTTTGTCATTATTTTTTTTTAACATTTATGTCCATGTAAATGACTGTTGTCATTAATAAACATATTTCTTTCCGGTGGGTACAGTATTCACACTTTATACAACAGTTTTCAAGGGGGCTGGAATGAATTACGCCATTTATAGGGTAAATCTTGTCTCATAATCCAAAAATTGTAAGATATGAAAGCCCTTCCAGAATGAATTAATTTTGTATCTTGAGGTTCCACTGTACTAGAGCAGTCTTAACCTTGTCTGATACCCAGGCTCTGCAATCCTCCCATCCAACTCATTCTTGAAAACTTCCCTACCATCTACTGGGGAACCTAACACACACATCACGTTTCGGTTCCTGGTCTTAATGTCACTGTTAGGCTCATTTTTGGCACAATATGGCAAAACTGCAACCTTCTTGTAGGTATTTATACAATAAATACAATGATCACACACACACACAACAAAAGAATAATGGTTTACAAAATGTATTTTTAGGACAACAATGAGCGACAATGCAGGTAAGTGCAAGTGTAATAATTTGAACAGTCTGAATTATTACTTTATTTTCCAAAAAACATCTCTTATTGCATAAGTGCAGCATGAATTCGTTCCACCGTGTAACCCTGTAATGACTCTGCTTTCATCTTATCGTATGCCTTTGTTCATATACATATTTCACCAGGTGGTCAAAGTGTTCCTATACAGAAGCCGCTACAATCGGCTGGTTTTCAAGTTGCGGCTTCTCCGTGGCACTATCGCTAGCCATGACTCCCGCTAGCAAAGGCTAAGTTTTTATTTAACTGAGTCACCAAACAATGTAGGTGCATCTTGACAATTTTTTATAACTTTGCATGCAGTTGTAGCTGCTACTACTAATTATTTATGTTAACCTTTAGTTATAAAAAGACAAAGTGCCGATTGTAGTTTACTAGTTTGATGTTTCTGCTAAAAGAACTACAACCATGATGCTTAGAGTGTAGAAGCGGAAAGTAGTGAAATAGACACTCCTATCACTTGTTTTGGTAGTCTCATGCAACAATTGTGTTTTGATGTGACAAAAAAGTAACTTTGATCCAATGGACATTAAACACAACAGTAGCTGTTGAACTCTGATGGAAAAACGGACACGTCGTGAGCGAGTGACTGTGGGAACAGCGAGGTAGGTTGGATTGCAAGGTTTATATGGTTTTTAGAAGATAGACACGCTGGAGACAGCTATGAAAGTGGCATCATATGGAAGTGACAGTGTGCCACTTCCATATGATGTCTATTTTTAGTCGCGGTAGCGATGCCATAGTTCACAGTCTGACTTCTGGCTGACCTATTACCACAAGACAGCTTTCCTCTAAATGACAAAACGCGACGTTTAGGGCTGCAGCTATCGAATAGTTTAGTAATCCAGTATTCTACTAAAAATGTTTAATTAATTGTGTATTTGGAAAAAATTTTTTTGCTTGTTTAAATAGCAATTATAAATACACAAGAGAAAATAAAACATTTTACTAAATAATAATAAAAATAACGGTTTAATTTTTTTTAGATAAACCATTTTAGTTAACTTCACTTGCACTTCACTTTTTTGGTGCAAGTATTTTTGTGCAATATTATTGCATAGGTGACAATTGTCAAATGAGCTATGTCCAAATTCATGTTTTGTGAGGTCACCTTTTAGTTCCATATTTTAATTAGTAAATTATCAAGTGAGAAGAATTGTAGGAAATCTTAGCCTAGATATTCTTGGGAAGGACAAACAAACTAAAATGCATTTTGTGCATACAGTCAAATTTGAAGTAAACATACAAACGTTATTCTCTGGAGTGCTGCATCATTCACTTGTTTTAAAGCTGGGAACAAACCAATTACTTTAACTAATTACTGTTGTTATGGGGTACGAATGTACGTATGTGGGATTAGAGAGGAGAGGAAACAGCTGTCTCCAGCCTGACAGGAAGTGTAATTACACCCCAAGTGTAGTGCAACTGTGCAGCCACAGACTATACTGCCACATGCATTCACCGGCTTTGCATTCTTTTCAAACGAAGAGTTCTGCTCCTGAAAAAGCAAATACAGAGTGCTGCACCGATGGATTGGTTTCCTGTCATTACAGGCTCTGCAGCCCAGAAAAAAACACCTCTCCGTGTATGCCGACCGTCTTTAACACCCACAGACCAATTTATACTCCACTCAAACCCGGAACATTGTGATAAGGTTCCAAATTCTACTGTCAAACAAAAGGCCTTTAAAGTCTAAATGAAACCCTATCTGACGTACTACGGAGATAAAATAAACCTGTTTTACAATCTAGAAAACCACTGAAGTTGGTGCTCCTCCGTCTTATAAAATCCTTTGTTGCATTCTCAGTTACCAGCGAGCGCGTCATTAATCTTCATGAGAACCAGGGGTGAATATCTTGTGTCATTACATTTTATTATTATTGATTATTTTGAATATAGATCAGATATTACTTTTAAAACCTTTTGGTTTTTAAATTAGTCTAACACCACACAAAGGCCAACATATTTGTCCATGAAAACCATTAAAAATGCCAGTTTTCATCCCACAATTTTTAAAAATATAAATATAGTTTAAAGATTTTCATTATCTTATCTAGCAGATTATGCTACTTTTCAGTCAAAGCATGCAGTGAGATATATAAAAAAATAAACTTTTTAGGTCCGCATATTTTTTCAATTATATAACAACTCAGTTTTACTATATTTCCCATCACAAACTGTGGACATATCTAATTATACTGGACTTCAAAGGGTTAAAAGACATTTATTTCATTTTTAATATGTATAGTTCAGACTGAAGTAGTTCTAAAATACTGACTTTGAAGATGAAATATAAAAGATGGTTTCTGTTAAGGGTTAAAAGCCCTGTCCTTCAACAGGAGTTCAGGAAGACACTACTGGGAGTCGTTCACCGGTACTTTGAAATCTTCATTTACTCCACTGTGAGTTGAAAAGAAGTAGAATAAATGACTGGGTTACCCAAGAATGCCATAGAAAAACTGTACCTACAGTATACACTAAAGCCTTTGCCCTGAAGCGATGCATAGAAACTTACAGCCCCCTCACTTTTGAGACTTGGATTGTTGGGTCAGCGGTGAGTTTGGGTGGCTAATTTGCTTGCCGTCATCCCTGGTCTTTCATGACACTTGATGAAACACGATGGATAAAAGACAGGTGACTCACAGCCTCCTTTGTATGACAGCAATGATTGGTTGTGTTTGTCATCTATAGAGAAATCAAAGTGAGGTGACAGGACAGGATCCTACCCAGTGAGCACACAAGACACAGGAAGATTTTGAGCACAATTCAGGTAAGTCTACTTTCAGTGACTTAAACAGTACTTCCTGTACTGAAGAATTTCAAGAAAAAGAACAGAAGAGGGGGATACCGTTTGGGATACAGTGGAACATCTGTTAGTGTCCGCCCGGTTAGTGTGTTGTTCAGTTAAAGGGATAGTTCAGATTTTTTGACATGAAGTTGTGTGACATCCCCATCATTAGTGTAATTAACAGATGGCTACTACAGCGGCTGTGACGGGAGCGTCGCTGCCATCTTATTTACGTATGTGTTTCTACAGCGGATGAAGACGCAAGAGTCACAGCTGTCAGCCATTACATGCACATGAACAACCATTATCATGCATTAATAAGACAGACCAGAAAAGTAAAGCCAAGTGATTTGTGAGGTCTTTTTTTGAGGAGGCATTTTTGTCCTGCATATTGTTATGAGAAGCCAAACTCTTTACTTATGTAGGACCACAACTAACCGGATCTATGTTTTTCATCACCAAAATCCAACAACAACTGGATTTATGGGACATACTGGGGGGTAAAGTCACTGTTGACGTATTATACTAATAATGGTGATGTCTTACAACTTCGTGTCAAAAAATCTGAACTATCCCTTTCCAGTAAAGAAAATGTATGCCAAAATTGTCTTTTTTTTTGTTTTTGCTTACAATATGGCGTGCATCTTGTCGTGTAAATACACTGCATGAGTACCACTGTGTTCTTAATGTATTTTTAATTACAAAATGTCCTGTTAGCATCCTTCGCTTGCTAATAATAATAATTGTATTTTATGTTTTTAACTGTTTTTAATTGTATTTGTCACTATGTAAGGCGACCTTGAGTGCCTTGAAAGGCGCCTAACAAATAAAATGTTGTTGTATGGAATCACAGGAGTGCCAGAATTACAAGGATATATGTGGATATTTAAAAAGAGTCAATAACACAAAAATATTCAAAATTGGTGATATCCTTTTTATATGTTGACTTTGCTTTTTCGATTTTGTCTTTGCTTTTCTCATTGCATTTACTGGATGCCTGTAACCGGCGACAAACGGCAAATGGACCTCTTCTGACAGGGTGATTAGCTCATCCAGGTTGTTAGCCGCTTCTCTCAGCAGCTTTGATATGGACTACATCATAAAACGTTCGTGCAAAGTATGTGCATGGTGGCGTGATAGTGATGTTCCTGTCCGTGATGCGCTTCTGGTCACCCACGCTAAGAGTTAAATTGAAACATAGCTACTACATAGTCACTTGCAAGCAGGAATCATGTGATCAGGTATTGACTAGTCACCCTGGCAGAAGGACCCGCCCACAGCCATGCTATTTATTGCCAGCGACAAGCATCCGGTAAATGCAAAGACATATATATTTCCTTTTAATTTTTGGCATTCCTGTGATTCCATACTATTGACTCTCAAAAATGTTTAGACATATTTTTTATGGTTTTACAATTATAGTTTTACATGCATAAAATAATTCTTAATGCATATAAATGACGAATGAAAGAGAAATATGAACATTTAAGGTTACTTTCCAAAGACACAATGTGGCAGTGAGATAACTTTTTTCAACAGCATCTTCCTGTTTTGTCATGTTTTTTTTGCTTGAATTGAATAGTGTTTCTTACCTTCTTTATCAAAATGCTACCACTTGCCACTGTCTGTGGCTCCATTTTTGGTTAATTAGCTGAGATACACTATTGAATTCAAGAAATAACTAAAGGCAAAAACAGGAAGATGGTGTTGAAGAGGAAAGTGTTGAACTTGCTGACACATTGTGTCTTTGGGAGCAGTCATGTCAACAATAATTTTTTTCTGCATGTAAACCTACAATTGTAAAACTCTAAAAATTTAAAGAAAAAGTGTTTTTGTTAACATGTTTGTAAACCAATTAATTTGATTTACATTTTTAAAGGGGACAAATTGATTTGGTTAGAATCAAACCTTCTGGAACAAAATAACGCTAACCAAGGTTCAACTGTACTTGTGCTGCCCATGAGAAAGATGTGGGTGATGACCACATGTGGGCCATGTCCAAAGGGGCACTGTATAGAATATTTTATCTGTGTACACATTCCAGGTTGTGCATTTGTTATTTGTAGGTGTATGAAATACACAAGTCCACTTCTCTGGGAAAAGCAGATACTTCATATATTTAAAAGATTTATAACATAATTTAAGTAAATTATTGCTACTCTTAGGCACCCACATTCTGTTTGGAAACTGTCATACTAAAGTGGTGTACAGTAAGTCGCTAACTAAATTACAATGGCTCCACATTTCTGCAGGGGCTATGCAGCTATGCATTAGCATCTCCTGCTGGTAGATGAAGGAACTATAACAATAAAATGAAGTGCAAAAACTGTGACTCCCCCATGTAATACACCCTTTGTGTCCTTGACAGTAAAAAACTGCATTTGCAAACATGATTGATTACGGAGGTAATACATATAATTAAGGATTAACAAAACTGATAAGAACTACAAATTTTTTTAATGTTGCTTCCCTCGTCAGTTACTAGTGGACGATTTCATTTCTGTCACAAAGAAAATAAAATTAAAATATTAAATATTTTATTAAAATAAAATATGTCACTCAATACACACAGCCAATAAGTGATGCAAGGTTTTATGGCTATGCCATCATGGCTCATACTCAGCCAGGCTAATTGTCTTGTTTCCTTATTCCACAGTGCGAAGTGCAAGTTGCACAACACTGCACTGCCTTGTTTCCAAACCCAAACGTCCCATATATGGATACTAATGAAAAGTCATAACACTGCTGTCTTCCGTTTTTGCAAAAGAGAAAGTAAGCACTTCTTCCTAGGAGCCTGATTGCACTGTTTCATTTCCATGGTAATAGTAACGTAGGAGCATAAAACCTGCCCACAGACACATGCGGAGGAGATAAGTGACAGCAGTCAAGTTGTGCAGGTGAGTGCAACTATTTGAATTTACCTTTTCTGCTTTTGAAAACTTAGTATGAATTTCTAATGGCTAAGGCATTGTTGAAGATGCTTAATGTGGCAATTATGTTATTTAGCCGTTTGATGACTCCGCCTTGTTAGAGGCTTTCATATGCAGATTTTATTTTATATTTCAAGTGTTACAAATGATGTTATCCTGGGTACACTCGTAAGTAACAATTGAGCATGGGTGAATAATTCAAGCTTTAAAACCTCTATATAGGATGAAGATCTCGGGAAGACTGATGCTTAGCTGTGTCGTGCTGCTGTTTGCCGTCACTTCTGTGTCTGCCATTAGGAGACTAAATACCATAGAAGATTTGAAAAACATTGACTTTGGCACAGAGCTGCCAAAGCACAGCCTCCTCCTGCTCTACTGGTTTGCAAACGTGATCGACATTGATAACAATGAAGTCATACGACTGACTTTTGACCCAAACAGAGAAGACTATGGGTCACATCACTATGGAAACTACGAGAGGATGTTGCCCCCACTGCCTCAGGGGGACGTCAGATACCAGTACTACACGGTTGGCAATCTCAACAACAATGAAGCCCAGTTCCAGCTTCCTGATTACCTTCGCCATCCACAAAGGCAGTATTATGGAGGCAACAGGGACCGGATCATATTTCGAGTGAGAGAGCACCGCTCAGGAAGGCGAGATAGTGATGCAATAGATCAAGTCTATATCACGCAACATTACGAAAACTCAAACTCAGGCACACGTTATGATCCTGCCCACACATACCAGGTCACCACCAACCTCCTGAGACAGATCAGAGAGTTTTCAATGGAAGAAAGTGACAATAACTATCTTAGGGAGCTCAAAGAAGACATTGGAAGCAACATTAATAATTCACAGTTAAGGTCCCTCATAATCACATGGGGTGATCTTGCTTGCCTTGGACTTCTGCTGTTTATCGTCTTTGAGGAAAAATTCTACCCACACAACAGAAACTGGGCTGCCAAAAGAATGAACAGACATTTTGTCATCAACATACCAAACTACAACCAAAATCACCCTGCTGGTCAAGTTCCACCGCAGCTTTTTGTTCATGAAAACATTCGACTTGTAGTGACAACTGGCACAAATGGAAAAGCTAGCATTCTTTGGCAGGGTGTTTCTGAAGGTCGCCTACAGCAACGTTTAATGGTGGTACTCTTTAAGGACAATGAAAGCCAGACAGAAATGTATTCAAACGTGATTGGCAGCAATTCTGGCAATTTGGACACCTGTGTACTTTTGAATGCTGGTCTTCAGGCACGGCTACATAAGACAACAACAAAGTGCTGTTTCTTGACAGTCAAGGCCGAGGAGATCTGCAGAGGCGACGAGTTTCGGAACCCAGAAAAAGTTAAGCTACAAGGCTACGAAGCAAGCCTACAGCTGTTTGTAAAGGACGGTAAGGCTTGTGCTCGCTTATTTGTGAGCAAGGCGTTCACTAACTGGAGATCAGAATTTAACAAGTCCTGGGTGGGGTTCTACACAGACGCAAATAAAGCTAACCGTGAATATGAATGGTGGCGGTGGCAGTGGGCCACAAAATTCCAAGAGTCCAATCCTTCCGATCCCATCCATGATGTTTATGAGTATCACTCGGGTATGACCATTGCCCCAGGAGTCCAAGCAAGATTCATTCTGAGTGATGACATGGTTGTGGCGCAGACAAGCTGGAGGTGATCAACCCACATCTAAGATTTTGATTATAAATATATTTTAATGAACGCCACAATTACAGTCCTGGCAAACAATTAAATACTACAATTAGTTGTAGTATTTATCCTACCATTATAAAAGGGGAGTGTGTCCTGGATTACTCTGGAATTTGATTTCTTTTACAAAATGTATTTTTTGTTTTACTAGTGAGTTTTATAAAATGTGACATTTAATTTTTCTTATTTTACTGGCGATGATTGATCACATTATTCCTGCAACCTCCAAAAGGTGTAAACCCAGGGAACACCCGGAGCTGAAAGAGTTTTTGTTTGTGTGTACACTGTTCTTCATCGCGCAATTTTGATTCCTTGGCTTGGGGTTCCAAGAAAATGGCAATGTATGGAAGACATACTGTACACTATATACACAATTCCGCTTGATCATAGTGAAAGTTTGTCTTTAGCCATTACTATGCTAGTATACGTAAAATTTGCATATTCTTTGACTAATGAATAACAGATGATTTATATTTGAAAAAACTTGATAGTGAAGCTCCAAATATAAAAGCACAAAGTGGTGAGGAATTACTGTAGTGTTTCCTGTGTGTTTCCTCAGCATGGTATCAAAGCCCCCCAAACTGATCTGGGGTAGGCCTCTCACTCCGACATCTCTTTACCTGCATGTCTTCACAATCATTGTATGTACTGTATGGATTGGGGTTTTTTTTGTTTTACATGCAAATAAAATTTAACAAGGAGACCACTGAATATCGAAATGATCGGTCTATTTAACACAGTAATTTGAACAAAAAAGTTTTGTTTCTCATAATGTAGTTTCAGCTTTCATGTCATGCTTCAGTGTGTCCAAACAAATGGAAATGACCTGAAACCAACTGATAATATTAATACTTGTATTTAAACAACATTCCCTGGGTATTTTTATTTATTTTTTAAACAAGTATAACCTCTAAGCTGGATCCAAACAAATTAAGTGGGAAAAAGAGAACATGGCAAATAATTTTAGTGCAACCATTCCCACCCCTTGTGGCATTCCCCTGTCCCGACAGTCAATGTTTCTTCAACACAAATGAATTCTTTCAATGAGCAGAAACTAGGTTAGACCAGGCCTCAACATGTCATGAGAGAATGAGTCATCATTTAGCATTAAGAACCTAAGTTAACAGTCCAAATGGTTAGATGCACATTTACTGTGAGACCCCAGCAGATGAAAACCATATAGTATTATAGGACCAAAAAAAATGCAAAAGTAGAAATGCATTGGCTTGACTCATTGCATCTAAAAATAAAATGATTGTTGGGTGCGTTGGTGTGCTTCATTAGACATTAGAAGATACATTACTAGAGCTGCTTTGATGATGCCACTGTTCAGCATCGGCCTATTTCCGTAAAAAAAAAGTCAACATATACACCTTTCAAAGCCAATCACAAAAGCCGATCGGCACGCAACATCACACCCTTCATGTCTAATGTGTCACTTAGGGTTAAAAACAATGACACGTCTCATATTGACCCGATAAGCGAAGTACTTTGTTCCATACTGGCATGATAATCCCAGCTGATCAATAAAACCTCAATAGCTTCAGTTTGACGGCTTGCCACAGGCTACGCCTACCGATGCCAGCTTGTTTGATCACCGCCTTTGCCCGTCTGTAACTGTTTTTACATTACATGGGCAGTTATCCACCTAGCTTATGGACTTCTTTTCTCCAAATGTGACTTGTTACCACTGTGACATTCTATTTTTAAAACAAATAAGCAAGCATTGCAGTAAGTTTGAAGCTTGTTTTTGTCCCACGGGAAAGCCATGTTCATGGGGTACATACTAACTTGAAAGTATCACTGTGAACAACTTGAATCTCTTGTTGCCATTACAGTAATTATGTCTTGTCCTCAAAACTCTTAATGTTTGTTTAATGAACACAAACATGGTGTGTCCAGCCTTATGATGGTGATACAATGACAGGGGTCTCCTATCTCACAAGCTTTTGAGAAGCTTACTAAAAGGGCAGAAGATAGTTTTTTTAATGGTATTATAACTGTTGAATTGAGTATTTATGCCTTTAGAGTATAAAATGTCAAATGACCATAAAGACGATGGTCACACTGTTGCCAGTAATAAGTCAGACACAAATACTTGCTGTGTGAGTCAAGGCCCATCGCACCTGAGATAGCAGCTTATCAAGCATTGCCGTACCTCTTTAATGCATTATTGTAAGTAACGTCATTCGTGCACGTCAACTCAGTCGTCCCATTTTAGGATTGGAAGAAATGCCATGTAGAATATCTAACCAAACCCATCAGTGACACAGCGACAACTGTGGTCCAGGCACAGCACATGAAACTACAAAATGAATGATTTATCATAACATGAGCTCACGTCCTGATTAAGCACAAAAAAAATAAATGTATGCAGCTGCTCGTCATTACCACTCACAGATTAACCTTGCTGCCATTACAGCGTTTTGTATTTCACAATCACCATCAGGAGAACACACTTGGGACTAATGGTCCTCATTTTACAAACATTATCTTCAGTCACGCATGATTTTTGTAAGGCTATTTAGTAACCAACCGCAACAAAATGTCATGTCCTCATTTTCATTTGCATTTAAATAAGCTAACTAACTTGCTGCTCAACGTGCTCCACAAATCACCCACTGTACCTTTAGGGTGTTCAGACGAATTACCACAGAATTTAATACACATCTTTTGACATTTTTTTAGCAAGACTGGTTGCAAAACATGACCGAGGCGGGACTTACCAACTAAACTCCCTCAAGTCTTTGACCATTGGTACAAAACTTTACAACTATCAGTATTACATGTATGCTGGCATGACTTCTAAAGCAAACAATCAGGTCCAATACAAATTGATTTACAGCCATCCATCATTTATTGCGGTTAATTTGCCGTTCCAGAACAAATGTCGATAATTGAATTTCTTCAATATTCAATAATAAAAAACTCAATATTTTCCTAGAGCATAAAAAACCTGTTTAGGACTTCCTAATAAGCTTTTTAACATTATTAAAGCCATGCAGTGAAGTAACACCCATACAGTCACTGCAGTAAGAGATAAAATATGAGAGATGGCCACAGCAAGCATAGCAAGCTACCTAGCTAACTAGTTAGCCTCTCCAATTCAACTATTGTAAAACTTGGTGTTTCAGAGTGTGGAAAAAAAGTGATGTGTGGAAGACAAAATAAAAATAACAGCTGCAAAAAGGGAGTTGCCTAAAGTAAAGCCAGAAATGTGGACTTGTCAAGGAAATACAATAAAGCTGTGGTGTGTAGGTTGTTGTTTACTACCAAGTGACTGGAGGTTTGAGAGGACCATCCGAGTTTGTTTTGTACTTGCAGGCAGGAAAACACGTACGCAAACATACACTCACAACACCGCATTTTTTCTAGTTTAGTTTTCCTCTTCTCATATGACTAACTCCTTTCTTTTCATCCTTGTGCACAACTAGGCAGGAAGTCATTTGGATTACACCCACACGACCGAGCTCGACATATAGCCATCCCTTTCATCCTGTCTGCAAAATAGATGGTTGAAAACTGCTTAACAGTATTAAACTGTAGGTGCTGCAAATGATTTATGGCTTCCAGATTTGGAATGTATCACCTCCTGTTACAACACAACAATTGAGCAGCAACAAGAGTGCTCCAGCTGTCTCCAGAGAGAAGTGCTGCACATGCACACAAAAAGATGAGTCATTCGAATATACCAGGGGAACTGAAACAGCACAAAATAGTAACAACTCAAGCGCTAAACCTCTTAAAGCCCTTAAGCGCGATAAACATACACTAACAAAAGTAAACAAAAAGTAAACTATTACCTTGTCAAGGAATTAAGAGGAAATAAGTGTGTGGGTGAATAATTATTAACTTGGCAAATGTCCCAGCAATGTGCATGAAAGAGCAAATTTTGCCCTGAATGTGGTGCTAAAAGTCAGGTCAAGGGGTCATCACAAACATAAGCATTTAATCTACAAAGGTTTTGCTTCTCAATTTTTCTACACCATGAGCCACTTCAAAATGTTTTTGCTGTAATGTAATTTTAGCAAGTCTTTGGTTAGTACGTTTGTATACTGTACCATTATTTCATGAATATATTTCCCATGCCGTAGATTCCCGGCTATTTGCAGGAGTAACATTGCGAGACTCTCAGTGAATGGTAAAATACCAGAAATGGAAAGTACCACAGATGTATGCCCACAATGCCTATTGTAAGCACTTCAACCCTTGATTTTTAAAAATCTGGTGTTTCTATATACCACTAGATGGAGCCCGCGTACCACTAGCAATACTCATGCACATAGTTTTTTTATATATAAGCTTGAATCGATTTTCTTCCATCGTTAATATGTATAGTTTAGCAATAAAAGTTAAACTAAACTTTTATTAACTTTTAACAAACTAAAGTTAAACTATACATATACCATGGAATCAAATACATGTGGAAATATTAAAAGAATCACCACTGCCTGTTTTGTCTTAGTCTTTTCCTTTTGCTGTTTGTCATTGCATTTACAGGAGGGGTCCAACTGGCGACAAAAGGCAAATACAATACATAGACCCGCCCACAGCCTTTGTCGTGGTTAGTCGGTTCCACACCAAGTGAATTTCTGCAAAATAGGATTCAATATTAATGAATAGAACATTTTTGTAGTTTAGAATACCTGTTTATGACGTCCCAAACCCAATCTTTATTAGTAGAGCCCCGTGAACATTAAGTAACACCCCTGTAGTCAATTCATATTATTATTCGTTTACACTTCATTGCTTAACTGTATGCACAGGCTACGGGATCACTGCAGGGACATGAGAGACAGCCATGGCTTTAACCTTTAGCAAGCTAACTAGTTAGCCAGTTCATTTTACTCCCAATTGATTTACTGTATTCTGAACTTGAAGGGCTTAAAACGAAATGGGGAGGAAGGTCAAAAAAAGCCCAAAACTGACCACTTCCACACGGAATGGGAGGATAACTTCTTTTCACTCTTAACTTGTCGGACATGCAATGGCTGACTCCATGCAGTGTGACAGTAATGTCATGTCTCCATAAGAGAACATTACTGTCACATATACCTTTGTCTTTCAATGTTTTTTTAACTTATAATACGCCATAGTCAATCACAAAACAGCAATCATTAATCGTTGAAAAACACTATAGAGCGTGGGAACTACAATCAAACCGCGATATTGCAAGGGATGACTGTACTGTGCACAATCCCTTAATATTAATATGGAAATTGGGGCTTTGGTTTATTTATACCTGTCTAACGCTGTTTTCTCTCTTGGCTTGATGACTATTTTTAAATTCCCTACCAATGTGGAACCAGACCTACACAGCCATGCTTTCCGAGTGTGCTCACATAAAACACCAAGAGGCCGCCACACAAAGAATAAAAGCAGTAAAATATCCACTGCATTGCTTATTCAAATTCAGTCTGCATGGCCTGCAAAGAAAATGTGCTGAATGAGCAGGTACTCACTCTCTGTTGGTCTGGCTGCGAGGGGTTCTGTGACAGTGGGCTGCACCCACTCCACCCTGCTCTCTGCCAGGGAGGGCAGAGGCACACTGGGTGCAGGAGGTGGATGGTTGTTGTTGTTCTCCATAACGGCACCTGGCACCAAACCATCTGGCTGTCTGAATGTTGGGATCTCCGGCCTCCTGGCTACCTCCAGGTTGGATGGAAGGGGCTCCATTCTTCTTTGAGGCAGCTCTGGGATTCGAGAGGCTGGAGTGTAGAAAAGCTGGGCATCCATCCTTCTGGGGGGTGCTGGTGGGTCAATGGGCCGTGTCATGCTAAGTTCTGCCCGCCTATTTGCGGAGCTGGAAATGGAATTTGGGGAGATGTCAGGTGGTGTGCTCCGACTACTCACGCTCACCTCAGGTCGTTTAAGGCCAAAGCGGGCGATGCCGGCACTGGGTGAACTGTCAATCTGCTTGGAGCAGACCTCAATGGAGATTTCCGTGCGGCGAGAAGAAACTGCGTCGGGATTGCGAGCCCCCGATAACTCCACGCGCCTCATGCCGGTTTTCGGGGAGCGCGGATTGGAAGAGTCAGAGGGTGATTTGGTGGAAGAGTAGTCAGAGTTGCGGGAGATCGGGTCATAGCTCCTTTGGCTGGCTGTGGAGGACACTGACGAGCGGAGGGGGTTGGTGGTCCGCCGGGACAGGGGCGAGGCGTTTGCGGATGAATCTGTGTCCTCCACTTCGAATGATCGTTTCAGAGCTAGAAAACAGAATACTTCGGGTTAGACAGGAAACAAAATACTACCATTTGCTTGATTCACCCAGGACCCATCCTACCAGAAGTATGCGCAAAAGCTAAACAAAGAAAACCAAACATGATCTAAAAAAGAAAACTTAGGCAGGGCAGGAAACGCTTGTACATAAGCCTCCCCTACAGACAAAAGGGGATACTCCTTCAATCCGTGGTGTCATTTCTTTTCTCCCAGTAAGCACACATTCCTTCTCGAAGCTTCTTCACGTTAGTCATGATGGAGAACTTAAACAACCACGAATGGGAGCAACACCGTCCTTCAAACCAGAGCAAACATTTACACGTCCAGATAGCCACACGCTTATCTTGAGCACAATTCACATCAATTACACGGCGTTTTGGGGCGTTTGTTCGGGGAAAAAAACGCCATTTTGCGTAAGGGTCGGCAAGCTAGCTCTCACCCGTCTTGACACGCTTCACATACTTTGACAGCATCGTGCTCGGATGTTCGATGTACAAAAAAAACAATAAAACAACCCCGATGAATACTAATAATGTCGACTTGCTCCAAAAAGTCCAAACAGCTGCCGACCGGCGTCAATCTCTCAACCAGACAGAGAGGCAAACTTTCGCGGGTAGAAATTACGGCGACATCTTGGCCCTTTAGGGGGGGAGACGTCAAGGACACCTGTTGGGGTCGGCGCATGCGCAGATCACGCTAAAGTCATTTAATATTTTTGAAATTTGAGTTTGGTCATTCAAAAGGCTGCTAGAGGAAAAAATATTGTTTGTTCACGACGTGTGTCATGAAAATATTCAACAATACAATAATAATAACTAGACTACAGTATTTCCATAGTCACCAGCACAAACTAAAGAGACCATATTATCAATTTTAATGATACTGTTAATGCATATTCATGTGGTTGCAGCAGTTTGCAGTGGTGTACAACTACAGTGCCTTATGCAGAAAGCCATATTTTGTTGAAGCAGAAAGGAGAGCTTTGCCCTTTTTTTTTTTTAACCATACGCTTTCATGTACATTTAAACTGCAGTGTATACAGTACCATTATACAATACATACATACATACATGCATACAGTTGTACTCAAATAATGTGTCCTGTGATTGGCTGGCAACCAGTGCAGTGTGTACTGTGCCAGTGGGAGAGGCTGCAGCCAGCCCGTGGCCCAAATGAGGACACGCTGTTTAAAAAAAAAAAGATGAATGAATATTTTAACATGAGCGCATACTGCCATAACAAACATACGGCAAATTATATAATACTCGTTTACATTTAAACACAACAGTAAAACCACTTGTTAGGTCACATACTGTGTGCAATGAGGGCAACACCTGGCTCACCTCTACCAGGAGCCGGAGATGCCGTCAGCCCTGCAGCCGTAAGGGGATGCCCTAAATAAATACCCGGCCTCCGCATGCATCTGCTCTGCTCATAGGCCGTGCAGCAGCATGGGAGAAGATTCCTGGAAACGTACTGTTTTTACAAAGTAAGCGAGTGAGTCAGCTGAGAAATTCAGTGCGTGTGTGTGTGTGTGTGTGTGTGACAGAGACGGAGAGAGAAACCGCAACTTGGTGAAATGCTCATTATAGTGAGTTAAGTGCTTTGTTTGATTTGAATCACTAGTCAGGATTGGCCAAACTGGATTTCCAGCTTTAATAAAGCCACTATTGTAACGGTATACATATATATATATACATATATATATTTCTTTCCTCAATGGGTATAAAGCAGGCATGCATTTAGGTGTGTTTGACCATGACTGTGATATAACGACACGTTTGCTTGCACTTGTGCAAACTGTGCTGTGTCTGCTCGGTGATGACTGAAACCCCACACACCGAAAGCCTGGCCAGTGTGTGTTCAAACACAGCTGGAGAGCAACACTGTGTGCTTTGCATTGTGTGTGTGGGTGCATGGATGAGGATGAGGAGGGTCACATGCAACAGTAATATGGCTCCATGTGAACTAAACAGATCAGCTCTAGCTTGTCTGTGTGGGCTTCTCTTGACAAGCGTGCGGTGTGCTCCAGTGGTCTTGAGGTATCCTGTAAACGTGCCTGCAGACTGCACCAAATAGGGAGGTCATTGCAGCCGAGCGTGATGTTTTCGACTAACCCGTTCGACACGCATTGACGTAAATGGGGACTGAGATGCCAGAAAATCACATGATGTTGTAAAAGGGGGTGGGTTAAAAAGACCAACGGCGAGCAGTCCAGGGTGTACTCGCGGCCAAAGTCAGCTGGGATAGGCTCCAGCATACCCGTGACCCTAATGAGGATAAGCGGCATAGAAAATGGATGGATGGATGGATGGATAATAAAAACCTGCAACAAATTATTATGTGGAGCATTCAATGTGGGAGATTCCTAATTAGTTTTTTTGTGTCTCTGTTAGGGTTATATTTTATTTGTCATAGATTTATATGTCATATTTTATTTGTCTTGATTATTTAGGTTTTAATAAAATGAAAAAAAGTGACAAACACATATATAAGATTACAGAAAATATATACAGTATATTTAAACAGTATATTATTACTAAATATTACAGTTAATTATAACTATAATAACTATTCTGTTACAAATAATACAAAAATGTGTTTTATCACAAGAAAAAAATAATGCAAACAACTTTTTTCTAATTTGTAAATGTGGAAAAGTTTAGTTGTTTTTTTTTATAAAGTTAATGATTAAAAAAACACATTATTTGAACAGAATAAATTGCAGGGACAAAATTCAACTGACCTTTAAATTTATTTTAAGATGCAATTTTTCCCAAGCTATGACCCAACCTGTAATTTAGCTAATTATTTTTAATAAATTAATAATTATATAATTATTCATAATCATTTTAAATGTTAGATTATGCTAATAATAATGCTTTAGTATGCCCGGGCTGCCGGCGGTCCATTACCACCACAGAGTGTTTGAAAGGCTGGAATACTGCGTCAAGAAAAGGATAGCCGTTGCTAAATGGCTAATTTGCCTCAAGACAAAAGTGACGCGAGCGCTCTATGATCTCGAAATTACAGTAATTTCCACGGAAAGTGTTGAACTCGATTTTCTGACATCGAATGTTACCATTGGTCAATTCTATCTGAGGCTGCCATCTTTTGATGTTTCACTCGTCATGTCCAACACGGGGAAAAAAACAGCACACCCTTCCGAAGGCCAACAAAGACTTGCTGTGTGTCCGCTACTTGGGAGTGAACCCCGCTGCTTTCCCTGCGGCACGCTTGCGATCGGCGTCATCGGGAGGTAACGTGTTTGAGCTGGCGAGCGTAACGCCACCCCATAGCTCGGATAAGGACCGCGGATGAAAGCTATCAACAGCTTCCGTTTGACGGGAAAATGTTCCCTCGCTTTTGGATAATACAGTTAAGGATCAATACGTCTCTGTCTATTACAAAAGGCTACATCTTTGATCCAGCTGCTCTCATTAGGTGTTCCCAATGACGTGGCCTGCGAGATGCGATTCCAACGGATACACGCCGCTCCTCTCACTTATTTTGACAATCACAACTTGTGCTATTGCCTGGTCTGACATGTTAACCCACAACAGAAATTCCGCTCCGGTGGAATTTCCTCTCCCTCAGCCAGTGAGTCTCCGTGTCCGTGGGCTTGGAAATGGCGAGAAAAGGAGGAGGAAACGAGGTCAACCCAGAGATAAGTGGCAGCTGCGACGACAAAGAAATCAATAGAAGCCAGATGCTCTGCACGCTGGGGTTATCAGATATATGTTTGTACTGCACGCAAAGATCCTGTTTTTCTCTTTCCAGCTCGCAGTCGGACAAATAATATGAGCTGTATCTGCCACTGAGCACAACGGCAAATGTAATAAAGTGCGCCATGCTTTACTTCAGTCTCTCAGGCTACAATCAGCCCTAACGTACCTCACTGTTGGACTCAAGGTAACAGTTAATTTGGTCCACAGCCAGGTATGTTCTGGGGCTGAAAAGGCCAAAATCAAGAGTAAAAAAGTAGGTTGGTGTACAGATACATAGTCTATTCACTGACGTTGAGCAAAACAGCCTATAAAAGTCCAAACCTTGCCAAAAATGTTGATTCAATGCCATTTTTGTTAGTAATTCACACCGTCACGATCGCTTGATGGCAAAAGCAAGAGCGCCTTCTCTCTTTGAAAGCAAGACCTTTTGCAGCGCGCCGTTGCTGATGCGGGGGAGATCCTGAGAGTTGTGGAGCAAAAAAGTCAAGTGGTAGACCCTGAAGGCCTCGTCTCCTTCAACGCCACAAAATTGCCCATTTGCACAAGAGAACCTAGCACGGGACATTGAAAGATGGAAGAATGTTTTATTGGAACCTTGGCGGCCCTGATGGCTTCCAACGGTACCGGCATGACAAGGAGACCCCACCTGAGATGTTTTCCACACGACACAGTGGAGGGGGCGCCATCATGATCCTGGGTCCTTTTTCCTTTAAAGGAACAATGGAGCTTCAGGTTGTGCAGGGGCGTCAAATAGTTTGATATTTTTTCATTTGACTTTTCCTAAACGAAGGTTAAAATCTCGGGCACTCAATCTCGTGCATCACTCGTCTCGTTAAACATTCTTGAGCTTCACGCAAGTATAATAAGTTTCCCACGGTCACACGTTAGGGTCACGGGGATGCTGGAGCCTATCCCAGCAGACTTTGGGCGAGTGGCGGGGAACACCCTGGACTGGTCGCCAGTCAATCGCAGGGCACTAATACTTTCAAAGAGACAAAAAACACTTTAAACACTCTAATCGTGAATATTTAAGGTATAATGCAAAGCTGAGATACTTTCAACATTCTAGAGTGTCACATAAGTGCCAAAAGAAATGAACCACTGTAAGTGCAGAACTACAAAATACTACAATAAAAGGCATAGTGCCCAATGTTGATTGGTATTGTAGGAGTAGTAACACACAACTCACATTTTAGGTGTTCCACTATCTAGATTTCCGCTGCACCATGAAGGCATCAACACCCAAGGTCCATCCAAGGCAGGAGCACACGCTCCCCTGACAGTGACCCGTTATGTGTCCCACATGAGACTAAAAGCATGACTTTAACCCGCACGTCTTTCCCCTCTCTTCTCCTCCTAACGCCGTTTATCTTTCTGCTCGGGCCTCACGAGCCAGCGGGCATACCGCAGAAGCAAACTGGTGTTGACAGTGAGGGCGCTCTGTGTTCCTAGTGGCTGTGTGTGTGTGTGTGTGTGTGTGTCATGAAAGACAGCAGACAGGTTGTGAACGGTAGAAGGAGGCGGGCGTACGTGCTGACCGGTTGTGAACCTCCCTCAACTGTTGGTTGCATCTTCTACCAGTTGAGAGGGGGAACGAGGGCTGAGGATGGACAAGCTGCTGAGAGAAGACGACGGGAAGCGATGGGATGGAATGGGGCGGGGGGGCCGAGTAGTGGGAGAGGGGCCGAGTGATGAAAAGGAAGGAGAACCCTGCAGTAGGGAGTGGCTGTGGGCCAGGTGTTCCCCTCTGCTGTCAGAAATGGGAGTAAAATGCACCAATTCTGTTTCTCGAGGTATGATCTGCGCAAATACCGGATATTCTTTTCGCGGTACGTAGGAACGCAGAACGCGATTATTTGGAATGCAACAATAGCAATAGATAAGACAGTGGAACCCGTTTATGTGGACACCCCTCGGACATGCTGACTGACGTCGACGCAAGCACTTGTCGACATAATCAAACAATATTAATAATAATATTGTGACTTTGGCCGGAGACGTAAGGAGAATGCAACAATTAATTGGCGTCCAATTAACTATTTTGGCATTCCAATAACCGTTTTTGACATAAAAATGTAAATATTCTCTGATTTCAGCCTGTCAAATGTGAATTCTTTTTTAATTTTCTTAGCCATTCACAAAAGCAGCCCTATTTTTTGTGTGTTTTTGCCAAAACAAGATATTCAAACACATCTGCTTAGACTTTGGAAAACAGCGGTAGAATTTCCTGCCTCTGCCTTCGGATATGTTACGGACCAACCAGATAACTGCTTGACTGACTGCAAGTCTGTGAATACATCTAGAAATCATGACTGCTGATTGGATGAGCAAAAGAAGGGGGGGTGGGGTCAGGGTGTGCAGTGAGACAGGAAAAGGCCGTCTTGTTGGGCTACCCATAGCCATGAACACTTTTTCCGAAAGCACGTACGAGGCGTACGAGATTGACTTTGGAACTATTTCGGAAAGTTAAGCAGAGCAAACATACTTTCAAGAGGTGGAGGAACTCCAGCTGCTGGTGTTGGGGCTGCACGTGAGACCATAAAGAGCGGGAAGCCGTTCACAGATGGAGAATACGTGAACCCATCGCTCGTAAAAATATCACAGCATCTATTCTCCAAATTGAAAATCAAACAGGAAGTTGTTCAGATAATTAAAGAAAGACTTTACCTCTCTCTGCAAAGACAGTCAAGGAGCAATAAAGAATAAACAAACATCACTAGAAGGCATCATGACATTATCAGTGCAAGAATATTTCATTGGCTGTCATGTTTTTGTGTAGTTAGACAATGTTTTGTTTGAATTTTTACACAAACATGGGAACGACACAGAAAGACCTAAATTCTTCAGGTGGGCCTACACCTGTACGCCGCACTTTTGTTACTCGCATTATGTTCTTATACAATTTAAAAACAATTTCAACTTTTGAAAGGTAAGAGGCGGCGTGATGTTTTGTGGCTCCCAACTATTTTTTTGTAATGGAATAGGAGGCAAAATGGCTCTTTTGATGGTAAAGGTTGCCGACCTCGGTCTTTAAATTTGAGAAGATCACAGACCTAGTTACATGATAGCATACACACTTTCCCGTGTACTGTATGTAGGATGCTCTAGTATGACAACAAAGCAACTAAAACTACAATCATGGCTTCCCCTGCACCGTTAGAAATAAGGCTACTGTAGGTCCAATCTACACTAATATACCCAGAAAGGGTAATGACAACTAAAACTACAATCATGGCTTCCCCTGCACCATTAGAAATAAGGCTACTGTAGATCCAATCTACACTAATATGCCCAGAAAGGGTAATGACAACTAAAACTACAATCATGGATGTCACTGTTAGAAATAAGGGTGCAGACTAATGTAAGTAAATCAGATTCGTTACTGGACTCCAATACAGCCACTCTTTAGTGCATAAACTCAATTAATTGTGATTACGCAACACAACTGAAAGTCAATTATAACTGTAATCATGGTTGTCACTATACTGTCAGAAATAAGAGTGCAGAGTAATAAATGGGTGACTAGAGGCAATGACGGGACTCCTTCCTGGTATATCGGTGCGTACAAACCCATTTGATAGTGATTATGCAGCTTGACAATTCAAACTACAATCATGGATGTCATTGTCAGACCTAAGGGTGCAGATGAACATACAGTAAGTGTGAACCAGGGTAATTACTTCACTCCAATATTGCATACTCAAGTACACAAACTCCATTAGTAGTGATATTGCTGCCTGACTGAAAATCATCTAAAACTACAATCATGATGGTTGCTGTGCTGTCAGATATAGGGGCGCAGTCTCGGATAAGGGTAAATACTGGACTCCGCTGTAAAATCCATGCATGCATCCAGCTATTTTTCTGTTTGTAGTCACAGCAAGAGCAGGAGCAGGTAACCAATCAGTCGCAGGGCTGTGTGAACAACTACATCACCAATAACCCAAGTTTAAACATTTTTAAAGCCCAAAAAGTAGAGCCTGTGTCTTAACATACTCCCACCGTCCACCGTGAACGCACTCAAAGTGCTCACTATGGAAGTGTGCAAATTGACACACAGCCAAAAAGCAGTACCAGCCTCCTTCTGGTCTGTTGCACACCCATATGGCCATTCTCCAAGGCAGGTTCCTGCGGAGAAAAAGGCCGATTGCACCTTTTACTGGGGTCTCCGGGCTCATAACATCATTAGCAACCCCACGTCTCCAACCACAGCTAGGCCACTTTCCTTTCTAGATCTAGCACACATGTCAGGAAAGCCCCCTCAGTTGTTCCAGATGAGATCCAACTAAACATCATTTATAGCTGTCCTCATGACAGGGTCAGCAAAGAGCGAGAAGAAGCAAAAGAAAGGAACTGACCTTCAAAGTCTGATATGATCCCCTCCAAGTGAGCGTTGACAGTGGAATCAGACATTTTTTTTTAGGGGGGACAAGTGTGTTTGTATCATGCAAGAGTTCCCTTTCACCCAGCAAGGAAGCGTCGTCCAAGAGGAGCAGTCCTGATTTTAAACAAATCCCAAATTAGGAGTCCGGCAGAGGAGGGGAGGAGGTGAAAAAAACAGAGCAGATCCAAACTAACGTCTCGGACTCGTCACACTTTTTACAACTTCTTTGCCTCCCTTTCTTCCCTCCCCCTCCTCATGCACATCCATACTTCCCTCCCACTTCCACAGATGTCCTCTGCGAAGGCTCTCTCTCTCTTTTCGTCTTCACTAGCCCACTTCCTGTGGCCTCAGTCACATGACCAAGCAGCTGTCAGCTGATGGAGCAGACTCAGATGTTGTTGTCGCTGAGGTTTTCTTCCAGGCTCACGGATGCACAAAGAAAGAAGACCAACTACTTGCTGCTGCTGCTTCCATCCCGCCAACTACTTGAACTACGGATCACAACACAGGCAAGAAGAACTCCCCCTGGGATATAAACCTTGAACAGAACCACTACCACCTCCAGAACTGCATTACAAATAATAATACTAAAACTATTACTAGAACTACTACAATCGCCTAGATCTAGATCAACCGACTAGATCAGCTCCTACTGTTGCTTCCCGAGGTACTGCTGATTTTTCTACTTCAACTACCCCCACAACTTGTACTGTGCTGTAATACTGCTATAACTACTTCAATTAACACAAGAAGTATAATAACAAATAACATCAACTACTACTTGGGCTGCACCACCAACCAAAATACTATTAGCACTACCATCAACTCAACTACTACTACCACTACGATTATTACTTCTAATACTGCCACCACCACAACCACTACTACCTATACACTAATTAGTTGTAATAAACTTTATACAAGTACACAAAATACTACTAATCCCGCTACTACTGTATTCAATATGCTGACACTAATAATAGACCCTAGTCTACCACAAAACAGCAATTACTTATCAATTAATTAAAATAAGAAAAACGATTCATTCATTCATTTTCTATACCGCTTATCCTCATTAGGGTCACGGAGATGCTGGAGCCTATCCCAGCAGACTTTGGGCGAGAGGCGGGGTACACCCTGGACTGGTCGCCAGTCAATCTCAGGGCACATATAGACAAACAAACATTCACACTCACATTCATACCGATGGACAATTTAGAGTCTCCAATTTACCTGACATGCATGTTTTTGGAATGTGGGAGGAAAGCGGAGTACCCGGAGAAAACCCACACACGCACGGGGAGAACATGCAAACTCCACACAGAGATGCCCAAAGGAGATTCGAACCCTGAACCTCCTGACTGTGAGGCCAACGCGCTACCCAGTCAGCCACCGTGCGGCCCGAAAAACGATTCAGCGAAGGAGAAATAATCGAACCGCAATATTGTGAAGGATGACAGTCTACACCATTGGAATTTTTTTTTAGCCAATCAGACTTTAGATTTGACTCTCAGGGTTCCCTCTGATTGGTTGACGAAAGTCAACCTGTTTCACAAGCCAAGTCACACCCACAATGGCTGACTGTGGAGGAGAAGTTAGTGAGTAGCTGTATTTTACTAAAAAGGTTTTATATTTTGGTCATGTTGTTGATGTTGTTGGTCCCTAAGAGACGCGGAATGGAGAGAGTAATTCCTCCCGTCAACTCTTCAGCCTCTTCGTCCCAGTACAGATAGGCCGGGCTACTGGTAAGTGCATACAAGTGCAAGTAACAAGTTAGCAAGCACACGCTAACGTGAATGAAGGCACAAAACCAGTTGCAATTGTTTGCTAACAATTGTTTCCTCATTAACACCAGCCCCGCCCTGAACTAAACACGTCCAGGCGGCAACCAGGAACGTCGGCTAAGTCGGCGATAAAACCGTGTCGGTCTTACGAGCCTACGCATGAAACGGCAGTAGCCGGTACAAGCTAGCTGGGAGAGTTAGCTTGGTGTGGCGGCGCATGCTAATGCAACTGTGTGTCTGTGTGTGCTCCAGTGTGAGTTACGCTTTAGCGCTTGTTCATGTAACC
The DNA here is from genome assembly GCA_024372805.1 of Oostethus manadensis. Classification (NCBI taxonomy): domain Eukaryota; kingdom Metazoa; phylum Chordata; class Actinopteri; order Syngnathiformes; family Syngnathidae; genus Oostethus; species Oostethus manadensis. The sequence goes on from QODF01000131.1 coordinate 2,050,457, forward strand.
CAGCGTTTTAGGCTGGCTGCTGACCTGTGCAAGTTGCCAAGGCTTCAAGAGACACCCTGTAGCTATCTCATTTAGCCATTCCCAAAATCACATTGCAACACACATTGCATTTCACTTTCCCAGCAGAGTAAGAGCAGCGCACATCCTGTCAAATAAAATAAATATCAAGTCAAATAAAAGCCAATTACTTTATCAAAGCTATTACAATCGCATGTACAATTTTATTGCAAGTTTATTGCTTTTGATAGGATGTACTCCCATTTTCATGCCCTATAATTAACTAAAAAATGGTCTGGAAAAATGTTGTCAATAATATTGATTATCGAGAATAATTTGTAGGATAATAATAATTTTATAATAATATAATATTATATATAAGTATATATATAAATATAATAATTTTATATATAAGAATAATTCTCGTCCAGCAAAATGTGTTATTGTGACAGGCCTGTGTTTGACAGAAGTAGGAATTGCCTGGGAAACGTACAGTACATGTGACAGCAATTCCTCAACTGTATGAGTTAAAGAAGATATGTTGAAGGCCATCAGAACCGTTGCATTTTACTCCGCCACCACAAATATGTGGAGCGGCTCATATAGGATCCCCTATATTATAGTTTGACATTACACTGGACAACAATAATATCGGGGTGTTTTTTCTTAACAGTCAGGATCTATTGTTGTTACTCGTTTCAGTTACTGTCATTAATTACTTCAGTGCAATTTTTGCTAAAAGAGAGTCCATTTTATTTTCTTTGTCGTTTTTGTCTTTTTTGCTTGCTTAATTTTTTTTATGTTGTTTGTCTAAGTTAATTAAACTTTTTTGACATTCCAATTACAATGGTGAAAATCTTGAGAAATTACAGTTGATTTCTTTTGATACAACGTACTCACATGATTACGTCATAATCATGACAAGCAAGTTGTGTCAGTCAGTAGCAGATTGTGGACAAAAGATGAGGGTATTCTAGCGCATATTTAGTTAATGAAATGTACACTCAGCAGTACATATTTCCCTTTGTTTTTTTTAACATTTTAAGGGAAGCTAAGCTTCCCTTTCCACCTAGTCTTTGAGCATGAACTGATAAAGCCTGCGCAGAAGAGATGTGAAATGTCTTCTACACTTATTGTAGGGGAGGTCCATTGCACTGTATCAGAATGGTCCAATGGTAATGTTACCAGTGGTTAAAAAGGGGGGAATGTAGTTCAAGACCCTTCCATGGCCCCTTTAATTATGACTTTTTAAGTCAGTGCCGCCGGTTAAGTCCCCACTGAAGGCCCAGGTACCAAATGCAAGGTGCCATTGCTTCTGTTACATCTTCTACAATGACAAATTTGTATACTACCACAGACACTACTATTCTTACCACAACCACAAACACTAATGTGGCTAAATATAATACCATTACTTACACTAGTGCTTTTAATGCCAAAACTATTCTATTAATACTACCACTAACCCACTACCACTTGTGCTAGTATTTCAACATACAAACTGTGTTATTGTATGTTTTTGTTTTTTTTATTTGGACTTGTGTGTGATTGTACAGGAAGAAAAAAGTTGCATGATGGTCAAAGTTTTGCTGCCAACATATTTGCTTACATTGGAAGCACAGTGTGTAGTCTGGCTTGATTGAAACATATTTACTAATCCAAAACACATCTGCAGGTTACCCCTCCGTGAATCACCACCTTATCGCGGTGGAGGGGTTTGAGTGCCCGAGTGATCCTAGGAGCTATGTTGTCGGGGGCTTTATGCCCCTGGTAGGGTCTCCCAAGGCAAACAGGTTCTAGGTGACGGGCCAGACTAAGAGTGATTCAGAAGACCCTGATGAAGAAGAACAAGAGGAGTGACCGCACCTCGCCCGGACGTGGGATACCGGGGCCTCACCCTGGAGCCAGGCCTGGGGGAGGGGCTCGCAGGCGAGCACCTGCTGGCCAGGCCTTCTTCCGTGGGGCCTGACCGGGCCTAGCCCAAATAAGCCACACGGGAACTCCCCCCCGCAGACCCACCACCTGCAGAGGCAAGCATAAGGGTCCGGCGCATTGCGATTTGGGGAGTGGTCGAGGGCGGGTGTCCGGGCGACCTGGTCCTCGGCGGCCAAATCTGGTTCTTGGGACATGGAATGTCACTTCTCTGGTGGTGAAGGAGCCCGAGCTTGTGGAAGAGGCGGAGACATTCCGACTAGATATAGTCGGACTCACCTCAACCCACAGTTTGGGCTCTGGAACCAAATTCCTTGAGAGGGGCTGGATCTTCTCTGGTTGCTGCAGGGGAGAGGCGGCGAGCTGGTGTGGGATTATTATTAGCCCCCCGCTTTGGTGCCTCTGTGTTGGAGTCATCCCCAGTGAACGAGAGGGTTATTTCCCTACGCCTTAGGGCTGGGGAAAGGGTCCTGACTGTGGTTTGTGCGTACGCGCCAAACGGCAGTTCAGAGTACCCAGCCTTCTTGGAGTCTATCAGAGGGGTTCTGGAGAGCACCCCAGCTG
>QODF01000131.1:2054459-2093973 GCA_024372805.1 Oostethus manadensis
TAATGATCCAACTTAGCAGCAGAAACCAAAGACAGGCGTATCAGCGACGATGTAATGGAAGTTAATATGGGTTAAGTGGGTGTCTTACTTGAATAATAACAGTATTGTGGCGACTATAACTCCACTTCATAACGCACACACACATGCCTTCTACACGTTCGTTCTGTCGTGGCGGAATTAGTGAGGAACAACGTTGGCACGTAGCACTGGGGACTGTGGTTTGAATCCAGGGTAAATGGAAATCAAATAGACTATATGATATTATTATTTCAACAATACCGACCCACAGTGTCTGCCAAGAAAAATTCTGGCTGGTCAAGTCCACAATGAAGGCTCAGGTATCAAACGCACTGCGCGCCACTGGGTAATACTACTACCACTGCTACTTTGTTACCACTATTACTTATAATATCACCACATCTACTACTCTCATTATTATTACCACTACTAAAATTGCCATTATACCTCCTTCCACCAATGCTACAACATCACGTATCACTAGAACTTCTGCTAATACCTCTGCTACTACTCAAACTACTACTGGAAAAAAAAATACCACCACCACAGCTACTATTGCTTTTACTACTATCGCCACAACAGCTACTACTGCTACTGCTAAAACTACTACTAATTGTCCTACCACTCTAATACTACTACTACCACCCCCACTATGGCGGTACTATTTTTTTCTCCAGCAGGGGTCAGGATTATACCTCCAAAAGAAAGTGTGGCCATGGGCAACAGCCTGGGCTTTACAGTAAAGTGATCTACAGTACAGTACAGTGTTATTAAGATGGCGACATGTGGAGACACACCCTCATTCCCACTGAAGTGTGTGCTGTCCAACACATGAATGCAATTCCATTCCATTCACACGCACACACACACACACAGCAGATGCATGCACAAATATGACCATTGGGGGTGGGGGGAACAGATGTATGCAATCAGCCCAGCAACCCTTCTTATTATACAACCACATACACACACAGAGACACAAGTGTGTGACAAGCCCACTTCCTTCCACTGCATGTCCTTGCAAGCCCAGACTGTGCTAATCCAATCTGCTGGAGCAACTGTCACATTGGAACACCACTAGATAGAACACATGAGGGTAACACAGACCACCAGCACCACTCCCCGCAGGAAAAGGAGGACATCTTCCATAAATGGCTGCCAGGCAACGACAGGTTTCCAAAATGTATGTGGAAGGAGCTCATACACACACCCACATTCAGTACACACACTCAAATATAGACACCCATCCATCAATTTTCTATGGCGCTTATCCTCATTAGGCTGGCGGGGATGCTGGAGCCTATCCCAGCTGTCTATCCCAACAACCAAAACACAAATCACATCCAGTCCAGGAAGCAACATGGGTGCACATTGCATGTGTTACTTTGTCCAAAACCCATTTTTGGAGGTACTAAAATCGAGACGACTATTCAAACAGTAAAAAACAACATCATAAAACACACAATGAGAGGTTTTTTACAACTTTCAAAGCATTTACAGTAACTCAGCATCCCCGCCTGTTGCTGACACTAACCATTACATATGAACCTTTTCTACAATAGTCCCTGTAGTAGTTCCAATAGTAACTACAACCATCTACTACTACCAACAATATAACAACTCAAACAACTCAAACTATTACTACCGCCTACTAGGACCACTATAGGTTCGGAAACTATCACTACTAGGATTACTACAATCATGACTGCAACTTCATATACTACTATTCATCCTACAAGTAATACTGCCACCTCTAGGACTGCTACTAAGATGACTACAACTACAACACCTACTACTACAATAACCAGCACACTCAATAGTGCAGTCACTACTACAAGTACTATTACTAAAACTACCGCAGCTACTACTACTACCAACACTAATAATCCAACTACTACTACTTGAACTAATATGTGTAATGTGTGTATGTGTAAAACTGTACCGCCACCTTGATTTCAACTTTTTACTCAGGGTTCTATGTTTAGTTAGTGTTAGCTCTATGTTTATTTAATGCTCTATTCATTTCTATACCGCTTATCCTCATTAGGGTCACGGGGATGCTGGAGCCTATCCCAGCTGGCTTTGGGCGAGAGGCGGGGTACACCCTGGACTGGTCGCCAGTCAATCGCAGGGCACATATAGACAAACATTTACACTCTAATGGACAATTTAGAGCGGCCAATTAACCTAACATGCATGTTTTTGGAATGTGGGAGGAAAGCGGAGTACCCGGAGAAAACCCACACACGCACGGGGAGAACATGCAAACTCCACACAGAGATGCCCAACGGAGATTCGAACCCTGAACCTCCTGACTGTGAGGCCAACGTGCTACCCAGTCAGCCACTGTGCGGCCCTTAATGCTCTATGTTTACTTGGAATTCTACGTCGCACTGAGTCGCCAAATAAAGTTCCTAGTTTACTTACAATAAAGTTTTTCTGATTCTGATTGCTACCAGCACTACTAGGAAAAGTTCTATGCCTACTACTATATATAAATACTACAAGAACTACTAACCTACTAACTACTAAGAACCAACTATTACCACAACCACCATACAGTAACTACTACTACTGCTTTAACTAGCATTACTACAACACCTGCTACTACCCAAACAATATTCAAAACTACTACTTCTTCGTGCTGAACTTACACACCTACTACAATTACTACAATTTCTACTACAACTGATTCAACTACTTCTACTACTACTACAACAATGCCTACTACTACAGTACTACCTCAAGGACTTCTACAACTGCTACTACAACCTCTAGAACTGCTACTACAACTACTACAGCAGAACTACCACCACCACTATGACTACCATGACACCTGCAACTACCCAAATCCAAATATTAATCAGACCTACTAGGAGAAGGTCTACACCAGGGGTCTCAAACTCGTGCCATGGAGGGTCGAGACCCTGCAGGTTTTCTTGCCAGCCGGCCACTATAGCAGACGATTTTAATGATCAACACCTCCTTCAGTTTGAGTGAAGAAGCTCGTCAATTAAAGCACCAGCTGGAGAAACTGGTGGGGTAGAAAACCTGCAGTGTCTCAGGTCTCTATTGCATGAGTTTGACACATATGAGCTACACCTACTACTACTACTACTACTACTGCAACATTGCGAAATGCTATTACTATCGCTACTACGACCACTACTACTACTACTACTATTACTAGAACTACTTTGAAACCTTGAACATAAGAACTACAGTACTACAGTGCTGCATTGTGTAAAAATAGAACAATAATAATAATAACCATTCATCCAACTTCTATGCCGCTTATCCTCATTAGGGTATGCTGGAGCCTATCCCAGCTTACATTGGGCGAGAGATGGGGTACACCCTGGACTGGTTGCCAGTCAATTAATATTATATTATTATTATTATTCATGTGTTTTATTATAATATGAATACTTTTATACTACATTTATTCAGAGGACTGAAGAAAGCATCAATGCGACGAAGCGGCTAAAAGTTTCACTTTGATACCGGAAAAGTGAAAGGTGCCCAACTAATTTTCCGACCCTCGTCATCACGAATGTGACATTTGACCCTGCGCGGACTGTTAGGGTGAATGTGTCAGCAGCTGACCCCACTCTGACTGCGCAACGAACAGGACACCTCATCTAGCCCGGATCATCATCACCGTGGAAACAAAGCAGGCTCTGCCCATCACTTCCACGGAACCAGCACATTAGCAGGAAGGGATTTTGACCAGGGGAGTAGGAGAGAAAAAGAGAGGATAAGCAATGAAGCCTAATCCATCATTCTCTGGATATGTCAAGAGCACGTGCGCTTGAAGATATGTTAAAATAATATTCCACAGTATCTTAAGACGACTTGCCAACTGGAGTAACTTCGTGAGATGGAAATTTGTGGACACAAGGCTGACACATCATCATCACATCCTATAACTTGGAGCAGTCATTTGGGGTCACATGTCTGCCCAAGTGGAGAAATAAATCATCTCTTCGGTTTTTTTCCTCGCCGTCAACTCCTGGGGAAAGTATCTGGCGCCGGTAAATGGAAACGGAGTCTCTCTAGGAAGTGACAGTGTCGATTATAGCAGCTTGAAATAAAACACAAGAAGCCAGACGCCAAGACGCTGACGTCAGCATCTGAATGTACAGTATGGATGCGTGCTGTCCATATTCACACGCTTGCAGCACAAACACTCCATACTGTATTTGCTTAGCTTGCTATCTTACTTAGCTCCACGCCACAGAGAAGACAAAGACACGTGTTATTAAATGTATTATTAAATCAGGGGTGCCCAAACCTTTTAGAGTGTACAAAAATCTTGGATGTGGGGGTGACTTTGATACAATTTTGGACACAAGATGCTAAAACTAATCCAGGATGTGCCAATTTGTGCTGGGTTAAAGCCCTTCTGTTATAGCAAGTTTATATTAGTGTCATATCTAATAATATAGCTTATTAATAATGAAATCATGTTTCAAATTTAATGGAAAAAACATTGTGTATTAATATTAATTATTGCTATTAGTAGTAGTTGTAGTAGTAGTAGTAGTATATGTATTCGTTTAATTACCCAACAACTCTCAGTAAAAGAATCTATTCAGTGTCAATCACAATGATGTCATAAAGGCACAAATATTAATTAATTAACATGAATTAAGTAATTTCAATATTTATTAAATATTCATTTTAAGTACAACACTTAGTACTATTATTACTTTTATACATAACTGGATGTTGGATAAGTCTAAGAATAGGAATACCGGTGATAGTAGATATGATATATTAATTCAACAATGAAAATGAATAAACATTGTCCAATTCTTTAATGTGCTATCATAGAGCTAAATTGTTGCGCAAATATGAGATCTAATGGGCATCAAATCCCGGGAATTTAATATTATTATTATTTATTTAATTTAACTATTTAGGAATATTATTATTATATACTAGCTATTTAAATGTGTGTATTATTTCCATCATAAATTCCAATTGGTGACTCACTGATGACTTGAGAACTACACACTCGCACAGACCAGGTCTACTTCTTGCAATACTACATCCTGGTCTTCAAACAAGCGTGAATGAGCGAGAGCCACGAGGGACAAGAGTAGTAGCGTTCAAACACTCTCAGCTCTTCCCTGTTCAGGCACCAAACAAGAAAGAGTTTTTCTGTGACTACTACTTTAAATCGAGGGCAACAAGATCATGTGTGAGCACCAGCTTGTGGAGATAACAGCTCCAAAGCTGTAACCCCCCCCCCCCAAGAGAAAGCATGCAGTCAGCGAAGAAGATAGCATGAGAGAGTGGAAAATAGCAAGGCGGAGGCAGGCTGCGCCACGAAAAGACTTTCTGTGGAAGAACAGACCCGAGAGACACTTATTGGAGAAACACATGTGTCCCGTGAGTGTCTTACCTGAGAATTTGTCCCCCTCCATAACCAGATCACTCCCTCCAGCGCCACATGTAGCGTCTGCACTTTGACTCTGCACTCTCTCTCCCTCGCTTTCTCTTTCTCCCTCCTGGTTTGTCTTTTTTTGGACTTCACTTCCTCCCCCCGGCTGCCTCTCCTCCTCTCCTCCCTGCTTTGATTCCTTCAGTGTGTCTCGCTAATGAGTGTGCAATGACGCCATGGCCATGTGCAGGTCATATGTTGAAGCCTGCGGTCTCCAGAAGACTGTAGCGGCATTGTACTATCCCGTGGAAGTCACTCGGAGACATTCACATGTGACACGCGCTATTTTTGTTCAGCTCGCTTGAGAAAGGCCCTTCCCTCAAATGACACTTCCTTGTGATGAATCGATCCGGCTCTTCTTACGGGACGCATGAAAACAATGAAGGATGGAAGCGCGGAGGATAACCTCCCGAAAAAGTTTGCACAGGCTTGGCCATCTCTTCTTACAGACACAGGAGCGCTGTTCTGTTGGCTTACTGCAAAAATGTGAGTCAAAGATCCTCTATATAGCGGGAGCACCTACTGCAAAAATACTCATTAAATATTCTCTATAAGACAAATTTCTCTAGTGTTTTCAAAGCCACTACTTTTTTCTTCAACTGTGGCTGTGGCTTATACAGCAGTGCGGCTAATTTATGGCCAGGCTCTAATCTGGTTACTTCTCCCATACTTAACAACTATTAGTAATGGCACGAATCAGTGAGGAAGCGGTAGCTCTTTTTTTTGACAGGAGCCAAGCACGTGCTGCGAGGGAATTACAAACTCATGACGAGCTCGTCGGAAATTGCAGGAGGTCATCGCTCAACTTAACAGTCTGACTCACAGTGTCATCTTAGAAATAAGGCTAAAATCATCACACAGCAACTTAACACGCAAAAGGTAGATAAGAAATATTCAGGACAAAAACAACAATTTTAACAGCTTCTTCTCATGCATTGCTTCCTAGGAAAGCTTCCTGTGTCCACCACAGAGACCCTCCCTCTATAGACTATAAATATCTTGTAAATGGTCCTCCCTACATCAGGAGTGCTGTCCTATAGCAAAAGTTAAAGATCATCTATATAACAGGAGTGCATTGCTGTTTTCATGGTCCTGTTATGAGACACGTGGGATAGAAAATGAAGAAATGAATGGGCCATTACTGTATTCAAATAATAATATACAGTTAGAAATCTCAGTTTTTGCATGTTAATGTTTTGTTTCCTTGACCTTGACGACCTGTCCCACGTTGTCCAACGGTATTTGAACTCGCCGCAGTTGCGTGGGTGTGCTAACTTTCTCCCACGCTGCACAGATAGACTATATTTTATTTCTCCCGTTATTCTTTCACCTCATATTTGGTCTAAGGTATTAAGTGGGAATCTATAAAGGCCGCACGGTGGCTGAATGGGTAGCATGTTGGCCTCACAGTCAGGAGGTTCTGGGTTGGAATCTCTGTTGGGCATCTCTGTGTGGAGTTTGCATGTTCTCCCCGTGCGTGTGTGGGTTTTCTCCGGGTACTCCGCTTTCCTCCCACATTCCAAAAACATGCATGTTAGCTTCATTGGCCGCTCTAAGTTGTCCATTGGTGTGAATTTGAGTGTGACTGGTTGTATGTTTGTTTGTCTATATGTGCCCTGCGATTGACTGGCGACCAGTCCAGGGTGTACCCCGCCTTCCGCCCAAAGCCAGCTGGGATAGGCTCCAGCATCCCCGCGACCCTAATGAGGATAAGCGGCATAGAAAATGAATGAATGTATAAAGGTGAAGTTTGATGACGTTATTGAGTACTACTGTGCACAACCACGAATTAACTGATGCTAGCACACCGACTGTTCCCAACTGTTATAATTTCTTCTCCGAAAAACAAACTCCAAGCTTGTACTTTTGGGTAGTAGGTCTGTATCCATTTTGAGCATTTCATTTGATGTTGTTCTTGTCTTAGTTTGATAAAACACATAAGAAATAAATAGCATCAGAGCTCCGTCAGAGGTCTGTGGGAACATGAGCTGGTCCGTGGGTCCAAAAAGGTCAGGGACCACGGCTCTGTAACCTTGAATTGCACTACTGTTTTTGAGAACCTACAACAAAAAAACATGTCAGGAGGCTGAAAAAATGCTAGTCAAAGATCCTCTAAATGACTGGGCTGTTTATAGGGGGCTACTGCAAAAAACCACAATCCTCTATGACAGAAGTCCTCTGCTATTTTTGAGGACCTACCACAAAACCTCTAAATGACAGAAACCACAACTACGAAAAGCTTGTCAAAAATGCTGTATATGTCAGGAACGCTCTGCAACGGTCTACTGCAGAAAATCTTGTCATGCACAGAATCACACGGCTGTTTTTGAACACCTACAACACCACATCCTGTCAAAGAACCACACATGCCACGAGCGCTGCAAAAAAACACTAGAGTGTGAGGGATTATTGTAATTAGACGCTCTTCAAAGAGCCTCTGCAAGACAAATGCACTCTCCTGCTAATGAGGACTTACTACAAAAATGTGGCAAAATCCTCTGTATGTCAGGAATGCTCTGCTTTTTGTAAGGGCCTACTGTCAACTGTCAAAGATCCTCTATATGATAGAACAGCGCTGCTGTTTTGGGGAGCCAACAACAAAAGCCTGTAAAAGATCCTCGATATGTCAGGAGCGCTGCAAAAAAAAAATCTCTTGTCAAAGACCCTCCATATGACAGGAACACACTGCTGTTTTTGAGGACCAACGGAAAACTCAAAACCAAAATGTCAGGAGCATTCTGCTATTTGTGAGGACCTACTGCAAAAACACAAGTTAAAGATCCACTATATGCTAGAAGTGCATGCCTGTTTTTGATGACCTAGTATGAAAAAAACTTGGCAAAGCGCTGTTGTTTGTAAGGACCTTCTGCCGAAACTTCCTTTATAAGTCAGGAGCGCCAACGTTTTTCCAACACTGGTCAAAGATCCTCTAAATGACAGGAGTGCTCTGCTCTCTTTAAAAGCCTACCAAGAAAGGAGACTCTGTGTTCAAGAAACTCAGATGACCTGTGACCTTTTGCATACCCCTCACACTGTGTTACGGGGTCAGAGGTCCCGTGGAGACATCCAACGCACACACACAGGCATCTTGTGCAACACACGGTGAGTGTGTGTGTTCTGTTCCATGTTTTATATATATATATATATATATATATATATAAAAATTGCTCAATTTTAGCTTTGTTTTAGCTTCCTTATGCAGCAGTTGAGTATGTTGACAGTTAATTACAGTTTGACCCTGGAACTGATTAATTGTAAATCCACAAAATATTACAGAGGAAGTAAAGCCCTCTTTTCAATCGGTTGTACGGTAAATGTGCACAATAACGGTGCACTACTTTACCTGACGTCTATTTGTAGCGAGAAAGGGATAACAATCAGATGCCTCCGCAATTATGTCATGTTGTATGAATGACTAGATGATGGCTTGCGCACAGTACAGACATCGGAGGTCAACCCTAAGTCTGATGATAAAACAAGGATAGATGCACTCTGCCGGCCTCTAGTGGACAACATCTGCAGTACAGCAACCACCCCCTATGACAGAACAGCCCAATAAATTCCCCTAATGTGCACGTTGTCTCATTACCTGTCAAGTGTTTATGGGATGAGTTCACATCCTGTCCAACACACAGCTCCCCCATTTAGTCCGAATGAGTGTGTGCGCGCGCGCCCGTGTCCTTCCTGCTCTCTTTTTCTCTCCGTCGCTCTCTTACTTTTGTGCTGATGCTGCAGAAAGTATTTGCTCTATCCACAAAGAGGACATGCCTTAGCAGTGAGCATAGCCACATCGTCAGCCTATGTGCCAGCACTGTACACACACGCACACACACACAGTACAGTAAAAATACACACACCTCTGTGTACAGCACTTGGCTGATAGTGATAATGGAGTTGATAAATGTCGGCTGTCAACAAAGCATGCTCTCAGGCGCTGCTGCATTAGCTTTTTTTTACACGCTTTGGATGGCCGAGAATATAAAAATGTCACTACAATGTTTCTGTCGTCTTAGAGGTCCCATATCTCAGTATTTTTCAACCATTTCAAATAAGTCTCGGAGGTCCCACAAGGACGTACTAAACATGCTTTTAGTACGCGTGTGTGCAAAGCAGGTCTATTTTATTCTTATAATAGAATTGACAAAAAAGCTCAAACAAGAGAAAATCAGCAGTCATTTTAGAAGAATAGAATAAGCATATTAATACAAGCAATGTTGATTTGTCATTTTTGGAATATTATAGGCGAGAAAAAGTTCATATATTATGGGAATGAAGTCAGAATATTACAGAATAAATTACAAATATTTAAGAAGCGAGTTGAAATATTTGGAAAAGAACAGCAATAATGGAAGAAAAAAAGGGCAAAGAGACAATCACATTTTGTCCTTAATCGCAGATGGGAACAAGTTTTGATTTATAATAAGTAGGAATCTCTTTGTGGTAAACGATTTGATACGCTACTACGATACCTACATCACATTTTATGTAAAGTCATATCAATTTTGGAAATATGGGCTACTATTTTATTCAAAAAATAATATACATTGAGAAATACCCCAGTTTTGCATGTTTGGTGTGAGCAGCGCTTTTTCCCACTTTGTTTGTTTGTCCTCGAACGAACCATATAACTTTGTCCCATCCCGTACTAACAGACTATTATTAACAGACTATTATACTGTATTTATTTACTCTACTATATACAGTTAGAAATCCCCAATTCTTTCATGTTTTTCATGTTTGATGTGAGCGGTGATTTGTCCCACTGTTTGGCAGTTCTTGAACGCACCTTCTTCGTTCTCATACGCTGCAGGACTACAGTACACTGGATTTTTACCCTTTTTTCTTTCACCTCATAATTGGTCCCAAATGCTGATACCACGCGGAACTGCAAAAGGTAAGATTTGATGACCTTATTGAGTGCTAATGTGCATATTTGTTTGGTGCACAACCTTTCTGAAAACCATAACCATCAGTAAGTCCAGGCTTGTACTGGTGGATGGTAGGTCTGTCATTTCGTGCTTTTAATTTGATGTTGTTCCTGTAATGGTTTTACACAATACATAATAAATAGGATAAATTAGAGCGCTATAATGTTTCACTGATGCGATTTCCCGGTGCCTGCTAATGCTAAAACTGCTATTCCTGATGATTCGAATGACAACAACAGCAGATACAAATAACTTTGGTCTTGTTGTTGTTTTTTCATAACAGGTCACCCCTCTGTCTGTGTATAGCGTACATCCTTATCTCTGCTCAAGAGATCATCTATTATGAGCTGTTATCCGGGCAGAAGAGACGGTGGCTGCTCTGCCTTTAAGCGTTCAACATCCTACGGAGGGTCACTGACCACAGACTTCCATGATAAAAGGTTCCAGGAAGAAATTGGTGATTACATAGAAACCAAATGCATGACAGGAGTCAGCAAATGGGTGCAGTCTACTTACTGGGCCCGACAATGCTGGAGCCGTCTCTTTCTGTCCTCCTTGATCGCGCGCTGGCCGACCTTGCTGCAAACAGAGATGAGAGTAGAAATATAAATAAATAAGCACAAACATATCTGCTAAACTCACACACTCCTCAGCCTCCCTGGGAACGTCTATTCCAGGGTGCAAGGAAGAAGGGTACCTCGGATACAGGAGATGCAAGGACCAGCTCTACCCTCCATGAACCCAGAGTACTGGAGGGTACATGGGAGTTTGCACAAACGGTCAACATGTGTTTTTGTGGACTGTTCGGAACAGTCAAGGCATCGAGAGGGTGACGTTTGATGACCTTACGATCTCTTCTATGCTATTTGTGGAACGCTGGAGATCACAGCCCGATGACGCTGTGATCTGTGTTTGATGGGGCGGTTTGCAGCTGAGTGTGAATCTTCTGGGATGACACTCAGAACCTCCAAATCCGAGGTCGTGGTTCTCAGTTGGAAACGGGGGATTGCACCCTCTGGGGGTTGGACCTGGAGGCCCCAGGTTGTAGAAGTTCAAATATCTCAGGGTCTTGTTCACGAGCGAGGGAAGGTTGGAGGGTGAGGTCAACAGTAATGCGGTCTCTGACCGTCGTGGTGAAGAGAAAGCTGAATCGGGAGGCAAAGCTCTCAATTTACCGATCGATGTTCCCACAAAGAACAAGGTCGCTGATACAAGCGGCGGAAAAGAGTTTCCTCTGTAGGGTGACTGGACCCACCCTAAGAGATAGGGCGAGGCGCTGAGCCACCCAGGAGGAGTAGAGCCGCTGCTCTTTCGCGTCGAGAGAAGCCAGTTGAGGTGGCTCGGGCGTCTAGTCCGAATGCCTCCCGGACGCCACCCTGGTGAGGTGTTGGGCATGCCCAGATGGCCAGCATGCCCAGATGGGAGAATGCCCTGGGGAAGACCTAGGACATGCTGGAGGGATTGCCTTGGTGTCGTCCCGGCGGAAGAGGTGGACCACCTTATTGAGACGCCTGCCACCGTGACCCAGACCTGGATAAACTGGATGGAATATCTGATAGACTTGTTGAAAATGTACTTAAATAGTGTGCTTAGTGTGCTTAACGCAATGCCAGGTGGAATACACACTAAATCCACACGCCATGTCATGCTGCCTTTTGATGCTAACAGTGCTGTCTATGCCGGGATGGTTAACTTGCCCGACTTTTGGCAACACAGCTGATGCCTGTGGTTTCGGCGCACCACAGCCCAGTTCCACAGGACATGAGCAAGTATTCCCCCATAGGGGCCATACTGGACCTACCGTTCATGCGGTGTGACAGACAATTTCATTGGTTTTGAAACTGTAACGTTTCAACTGTAACTGTGCTATACCTTGAAACTTCTAAATACATTCTTTTAACATTATTAAAGCCCTCTAGACACGAACTAAACACCCTAGTAAAAAAGCCATTGAAGACATAAATAATACTTTTACTTGTGTGTGTTGCTATAAATGTGTTACCCGGGGGAGCAGAGTGGCGGGCAGACAGGAGGTGACGTCAGGAGCTCAGAGATGAGTTTCGGTTTGGCGTGGGTTACTGCCGCAACGGGAGCCCGTGGTTTAATTAGGGGTTTTTATTAGGGATTATCGTTCCTGAGAGGTCATTCAAATCTGCTGCTGCTGTGCTGATTGTGTGATAGTAACATTACTGACACCTACTGACCAGTGCAGAATACTACATATCACTCATAACGTCTTAAAAGCATCTTCTGAATGCCTTTTGTTTCTATTTTAGTTCAGTAAGCCTTTTTTCAAAGCTTGAAAATTCTTAATTTAAACCAAAAATATGTCAAATTTGCTTCAACATGCATTTCTTAAAACAAATAATTAAAAAATAAGGAAAATCTCTGAGTCACCACCTTATCGTGGTGGAGGAGTTTGCATGTCCCAATGATCCTAGGAGATAAGTTATCGGGGGCTGTCATGCCCCTGGTAAGGTCACCCATGACAAACAGGTCCTAGGGGAGGGACCAGACAGAGAGTGGCTCAAAAGACCCTAATGATGAATAACAACATTGGACTTCGTTTTCCCTCGCCCGGACGCGGGTCACCGGGGCCCCCCTCTGGAGCCAGGCCGGGAGGTGGGGCACGATGGAGAGTGTCTGGTTGCTGGACCTGCACCCATGAGGCCCGGTCGGGCACAGCCCAAAAAGATAACGTGAGTCCACCCTCCCATGAGCTCACCACTTGTAGATGGGGCCACAGGGTGCTAAGTGAGCTGGGTGGCGGCCGGAGGCAGAGGCCTTGTTGGTCCGATCCTCGGCTACAGAAACTAATTGTCGATACGTGGAATGTCACCTCTCTGGCGGGGAAGGAGCCTGAGCTGGTGCGTGAGGTAGAGAGATTCCGGTTAGATATAGTTGGACTCACCTCAACGCACAGCAAGGGCTCTGGAACCAGTCCTCTCGAGGGGATTCCACTCTGGTGTTGCCAGCAATGAGAGAGGACGGGCAGGGGTGGAAATTCTTTTTGCCCCCCGGCTCCAAGGCTGCACGTTGGAGTTTAACCCGGTAAACGAGAGGGTAGTTTCCCTACGCCTTTGGGTGGGGGGACGGGGCCTGACTGTTGTATGTTCTTATGTGCCAAACAGCAGTTCAGAATACCAGGCCTTTTTGGAGTCCTTAGAGGAAGTACTAGAGAATGCTCCCTCGGGGGATTTCCTTTTTCTACTGGGTGACTTCAACGCTGATGTTGGCTGCGACAGTGAGACCTGGAGAGGTGTGATTGGGAGGAACGGCCCCCCTGATCTTAACCCGAGCGGTGTTTTGTTATTGAACTTCTGTGCTCGCCACGGATTGTCTATAACGAACACCATGTTCAAGCGTAAGGGTGTCCACATGTGCACTTGGCACCAGGACGCCCTGGGCCGCAGTTTGATGATTGACTTTGTGGTTGTGTCATTGGACTTGCGGCCACAGATTTTGGACAATCAGGTGAAGAGTGACCAATTTACCACAGGGTGGTGAGTTCCGATGGTGGGCGAGAATGCTGGTCAGACCTGCAGACCCAAACACATTGTGATGGTCTGTTGGGAACGTCTGGCAGAGTCCCCTGTCAGAAGGAGTTTCAACTCCCACCTACGGGAGAGCTTTGACCATGTTCCGAGGGAGGCAGCGGACATTGAGTCCGAGTGGGCAATGTTTCGTGCCTCCGTTGTCGATGCGGCTGATCGGAGCTGTGGCCGTAAGGTGGTCGGTGCCTGTCGTGGCGGTAATCCCAGAACCCGTTGGTGGTCACCAGCGGTGAGGGATGCCGTCAAGTTGAAGAAAGAGTCCTATTAGGCCGTTTTGGGCCATGGGAATTTGGAGGCAGCTGACAGGTTTAAGAAGGCCAAGTGGTCTGCGGCTCTAGCAGTCACTGAGGCAAAAACTCGGACATGGGAGGAGTTCGGAGAGGCCATGGAAAACGACTTCTGGATGGCTTCAAAGAGATTCTGGACCACCGTCTGCCATCTCAGGAGGGGAACCAGTGCACAGTCAACACCGTGTATGGTGGGGACAGTGTGCTGCTGACCTCCACTTGAGATTTTGTGGACCGATGGAGGGAATACTTTTAAGACCTCCTCAATCCTGCCGACACGTCTTCCAACATGGAAGCAGTGCCCGGGGACTCTAGGGCGGGTTCTCCTATATCTGGGGCTGAGGTTACTGAGGTGGTCAAAAAGCTCCTTAGAGGCAAGGCCCCAGGGGTGGATGAGATCCGCCCGGAGTTCCTTAAGGTCCTGGATGCTGTGGGCATGTCTAGGTTGACAAGACTCTGCAGCATCGCGTGGACATCAGGGTCGGTGCCCCTGGACTGGCAGACCAGGGTGGTGGTCCCGCTTTTCAAGAAGAGGGACCGGAAGGTGTGTTATAACTATCGTGGGATCACACTCCTCAGCCTTCCCGGTAAGCTGTATTCAGGGTTTCTGGAAAGGAGGATCTGCCAGATAGTCGAATCTCAGATTCAGGAGGAGCAGTGTGGTTTTCGTCATGGTCGTGGAGCTGTGGGCCAACTCTATACTTTCAGCAGGGTCCTTGAGGGTGCATGGGAGTTTGCCCTACCAGTTTACATGTGTTTTGTGGACTTGGAGAAGGCATTCGACCGTGTTTTTCGGGGAACATTGTGGGGAGTGCTCCGGGAATATGAGGTATCGGACCACCTAATCCAGGCGGTTTGTTCCCTGTATGACCGGTGTCAGAGTTTGGTTCGCATTGCCGGCAATAAGTCGGACCCATTTCCAGTGAGGGTTGGACTCCGCCAGGGCTGCCCTTTGTCACCGATTCTGTTCACTACCTTCATGGACAGAATTTGTAGGCGCAGCCAAGGCATTGAGGGATTTCACTTTGGTGGTCGCAGGATTCGATCTCTGCTTTTGCCAGATGATGTGGTCCTGTTGGCTTCATCGAGCCGTGACCTTCAACTCTCATTGGATCGGTTCGCAGCTGAGTGTGAAGCGGCTGGGATGAGAGGAGCCAGATGAGGTGGCTCGGGCATCTGGTTAGGATGCCTCCCGGACGCCTCCCCGGGGAGGTGTTCAGGGCATGTCCAACCGGTAGGAAGCCTCAGGGAACACCCAGGACACGCTGGAGAGACTATGTCTCTCAGTTGGCCTGGGAAAGCCTCGGCGGCCGCCGGGAAGAGCTGGACGAAGTGGCCGGGGAGGGGGACGTCTGGGCTTCCCTGCTTAGGTTGCTGCCCCCGCATCCCGACCTCGGATAAGCGGAAGAAAATGGGTGGATGGATGTAAAATCGAAGTGCTCTATTTGCATAGCAAAAACTGTGGTGTTTGTACACTTTTAGAACTACATCAGTCACATCTCCTAATCAGTCTTTTAGCTGAAACTTATTCAGGTGCAGCCAGAGAACACGTCAGCACTTTAGAACTCCTCTTGCCCCCGGCTGTATGCTTTTCGTTTGTGCATCAAAGAAACCGCCGCCCGTTTAGTCTGCGCCTCTAATTCAAACATTGTGTTGATAAGATGTTGTTTGGCACGAAAGTGATGTAATACAACCGACGCCAGCAGCTTTGTGGTTTAGCACCGGGGCAAAGTACTGACAGATTGTCAAACGTCCCAAGTATGCGTGGAAATGAAGTCAAAGAGTGACACCTGCAGATTTACGCTGGTATGTATGTGTGTGTGGAGAATACACTCACTTGCACAGTCTTGTCTGAGGCCACAAACACGCACACTCTTCTCCATGCACACACACATCTTCAATGAGTTATAAAGTAATCTTCCCGACATGACGACCTATACCTCTTTAGGCTTGGAGGGGATTTGCAAACCTCCTGGTTGTATTTGCTTAATGACAACGTTATGTACCAAAGAGGTCACTGCTGGCACATGACGCGTGAGAAGAATAGAGCTGGTGTTCGTGGAAAAACACTGATGCCAGCAGGATTTCTCAATGAACTCAATGGAGGAAGGCCTGTCTGTGTTTGTTATGGGCCTCTCCTGATTGATGGCAGTTCTGCATGCGGATATACACTGTGTTTATGTGTGTGTGCGTGTGTGTGTGTGTGTGTATAACATGAGCGGTCAAGTGCATGGCTATGCCTGGACAAACATGTCAACTGCTTAGTTACTGGCCTCAGATTACTAGCAACGGTAAACAGAGTGGAAGGGTTGGAGCACTTCAACGTACTTGAAACACAAAAGACATCCCCCAAACACACACACACACACACACACATAAATTGTGAATGAAAGCTCGCGGCAAAGAAGGGTGGAGTGTTTTACAAAGCAAACAAAACTGCTGCACATGCGGGCTATTTCCGTCTCAGGTTTTATGCCATTTACTATACACAATATTCTGTAGTGGTAGTAGTAATTATGTTGTATATTGTTATATTGTAAATTTGCTCACATTTTAAAAATGTTTATCTGAAAAAATTGCCCCCCCCCAAAAAAAAATTCATGTAATGTAATTTGAAGATACAATGAATGCATTGCAAGAAATGTACAGCGGTGTGAAAAACTATTTGCCCCCTTCCTGACTTTTGATTCTTTTGCATGTAAAAACACATTTTAATATTAGTCAAAGATAACACAAGTAAACACAAAATGCAGTTTTTAAAGGAATGTTTTTATTATTTAGGGAGAAAAAAAATCCAAAGCCACATAGCCCTGTGTGAAAAAGTCATTGCCCCTGCACCTAATAACTGCTTGGGCACCCTTAGCAGCAATAACTGCAATCAAACGTTTGCCATAACTTGCAACAAGTCTTTTACACGCTCTGGAGGAATTTTGGCCCACTCATCTTTGCAGAATTGTTGTCATTCAGCTTTATTTGAGGCTTTTCTAGCATGAAGCGCCTTCTTAAGGTCATGCCACAGCATCTCCATGGGATTCAGGTCAGGACTTTGACTAGGCCACTCCGACGTCTTCATTTGGTTTTTCTTCAGCCATTCAGAGGTGGATTTGCTGGTGTGTTTTGGGTCATTGTCCTGCTGCAGCACCCAAGATGGCTTTAGCTTGAGTTGACCAACAGATGGCCGGACCTTCTCCTTCAGGATTTTTTGCTAGACAGTAGAATTCATGCTTCCATCTATCCCAGCAAGCCTTCCAGGTCCTGAAGCAGCAAAACAAGCCCAGACCATCACACTACCACCACCATATTTGACTGTTGCTATGAAATGCTGTGTTACTTTTACGCCAGATGGAACGGGACACGCACCTTCCAAAAAGTTCTACTTTTGTCTCGTCAGTCCACAAGATCTTTCCCCAAAGTCTTGGCAGTCATCGTTTTGTGTTCAATTACGTTCTCTTTGACTAATAGTTAATTTTTTTTTAATGAGCAGAAACATTTAAGTGTGACAAACATGAGGAAGGGGGCAAATAGTTTTCACACCACTGTATGTATGCAAAAAAATGCACATACGAAAAGTATGAGTAATTTCTTCCCAACTGAAAGATTAGGGCCCTAGGATTCCTGCTGACGGAATCACGGAATAAAAATGAAATTTACAGTTAAACATGGAATCTCTCGAAAATTGACATACAGTGAATGAAATACTCTAATGCTGAGGAGAAGGAACGTCGTGTGGGGACGTATTCCCCGGTGGACGACTCAACCATGGCGGAACCTTCGCATTACCATCCAAGCTAACCGTGTTGAAATGGCGATACACACCAGCGGGAGTTGGCGGGAAGCCCTCTTACGAAGCGTGAATGGAAGCTGGCAAGGTTAGCTTAGTTCCGACTCAGGCTGGATGAGTATATTTTCACCATGTTCTTTTACTGCTTTAATGTAAATAAGGATGAGAAGCATGTTTATTTTTACACACAGAGAACACAATTCCTGCCTTCAAAGTAAAAGTGCTGTTTGCCCCATGTCATGTAACTGTGTAAACAAAATATGCATATCATAAAAATATTATATGACCACATCCTCCTCAATCACGGACATTGCAGGACATTACAGTTTGTTGAAGATTTTGTAGCAATGTATGCATCCCATTGGAAAAGTTAGTCAAGCTGCATCCATTTCTCATTTACTGGGATAAATGTGATGAATTGCATCAATAAATGTAAGGATTTTTGCATTTAATTAACGGACATTTTATTCACTAACCCCAAAAAGCACACACACTATGCTGGTAAAAAATATGTAAAATGTAAAAAACAAATACTACAAAATCTAAGTGGAAAAAAACACAATTTGTCATATACTTTAAAAAAAAAAGTGATTAAAGTTATATTCATAACAGTGTCATTCTAGTGTAATATATTTTGTCTTTCTTTTTATATAAATTATAACTCAATTATGATCATTACATCTCTTTGCTGATTGGCTCTCGTAGTTCTATTGCAATATGCAGGAGTTACGTCCTGTAATGCTCATTTTCATTCCATTGATGGCACTAATTATAAATCCTCAAAGGGAAATTCCCTTGACGTGCGCATTACAATGCACTCGCTAGCCACAACATTGGGTAGGCTTGCAAAGTGTACAGAGGTGAATTAAAAAGCTGTAACAAAAATACTGATACTTAGTTTTGATTGAAAGACATGACCTAGTTTAGCTTATTTTATTCTTGTGTACTAATAATAATACAGTAGTGCTCAAAATAATAGCATTCCAATGTGACTAACCGGATTAATCACTGTCATTAGTATATTTTTACTGCTTCACGGCCAACAAGTTATTTTAACAACATTTCAAGTCATTAATATTTCTTGGTTTTGCCTCAGAAACAGCATTTTTCATGTCACCCCACAAGTTCTCGATTGGATTAAGGTCCGGGGATTGGGCTAACCACTCCATAACATAACATGTTTGCAAGATTGTGCTGGTTTTCTAGTGTGTTGGGGGTCATTGTCTTGTTGAAACAGCCATTCAAGGGCATGCCCTCTTCAGCATAAGACAACATGACCTCTTCAAGTATTTTGACATATGCAAACTGATCCATGATCCCTGCTATGGGATAAATACCCAACACCATAGTAGGAGAAACAAGCCCATATCAGGATGCTTCACTGTCTTCACTGTGTACTGTGGCTTGAATTCAGAGTTTGGGGGTCGTCTCACAAACTGTCTGTGGCGCTTGGAATCAAAAAGAACAATTTTACTCTCATCAGTCCACAAAATGTCCCTTCATTTCTCTTTAGGCCAGCTGATTTGTTCTTTGGCAAATTGTAACCTCTTCTGCACATGCCTTTTTTTTAAACCGAGGTACTTTGCAGGGGATTCTTGTAAATAGATTAGCGTCACACAGACGTCTTCTAAACGTCACAGTACTTACAGGTAACGCCAGACTGTTTTTCATCATCCTGGAGCTGATCACTGGCTGAGACTTTGCCATTCTGCTTATTCTTTGATCTATTTTGATAGTTCTCTTCCGTTTTCTGCTATGTGTCTCTGCTTTTGCTCTATATTTTAAGGCTTTGGAGATCATTTTAGCTGAACAGCCAAACTTGGTTTTACCTCTTCAGAAGTTTTCCCCTCTCCAATCAACTTTTTATTCAAAGTACTCTGTTCTTCCGAACAATGTCTTGTATGACCCATTTTCCTCAGGCTTTCAAAGAGAAATGCCTGCTCAACCACTGCTGGTTTCATTCCTAAACAGGGGCCACCCGATTCACACTTGTTTCTTCCCTGATCACTGATTGAATGCCACACTGCTATTTTTCTAAACACATCCTTTCAACTTGCCCAATTGCACAGCCTTAAGAGCGTGCATATCATGATGGGTCTTGTTTTCTGAGAATCTACTGCACCTACAGGTAACTTGTTTTGTATGTAGAAATAAAAATATACTAATAACAGTGATTCATGTGGTTAGTCACAATGGGCTGCTATCATTTTGAACACTCCTGTATATGTTAAATTAATTTAACAGTATATTTATTATTGAATGTAGGAAACACCAATGCAAAGTGAAGCCCAAAAATAAAAATAAAAGCCCAAAAATAAAATCGAGAGTACGCAGCAAACATTTCACAACATTGCTCGTAAATGACGCGGGAGTTGCGTAGATGCACGGGTGAGCAAGGATGAGGAGTG
This sequence comes from Oostethus manadensis, assembly GCA_024372805.1. Lineage (NCBI taxonomy): Eukaryota > Metazoa > Chordata > Actinopteri > Syngnathiformes > Syngnathidae > Oostethus > Oostethus manadensis. The sequence continues at coordinate 2,074,885 of QODF01000131.1, forward strand.
ACAAGGAGAGAAGGGTAGCCGTTTTGTTTTTCGAGCTTGTTTTTACAAACCACACAAGTGTGTTGCCTGGATGCATTCCTAATGAGTGAGGACCAAACCCCAAAACATACACAAGCCTTGCCCCTGAACTGACTGGACTGCACTCACGCGCCTTTCTGCACAACGCAGTCACTGCAGAAGTATGCCAATCCTGGACAGTATACCACTAAAGCCGCCCATAAAAAGCCCGGTGTGGCATGATAAGGATCTTCCTTCCTCTACGAGTCACTTAAGACGTCCATAGAGCTTTACGACTAGAACCTCCCCTCGGAAACATGCAGTAATTAGTGTATGTCACAGGTGAACCACTGGGACAGGGCTTGCTTTATGTGCCTGTTGTGTAGTGAAAGAATGAGGACACCTCCTGGTCCTTCCAGTATGTGCTAACCATACATGTAATAAAGATATCCAATACTTTTATTACATTAAGAAAAATGGTCAACCAGTTACGGCTTCTACGACGTTTTGGTTGATAAGTGTCCATGCTTTTCAACTAATCTTGCTCAGATTTCACAGAAGTGTGCTTGTCAGTTTCCTAAAGGTGTGTACCAAATTTAGTGGTGATCCGGCTAAGCATAACAAAGTTACGGTGGGAGGATTGCAGAGCTGTGTGACAAATTTCAAGTCAAATATATATAGAAATAAAGTCACATACTGTATATACATTTTTTTTTGGGGGGGGGGGGGGTGACTGCACCACCATTTTATCCTAACCCTAATAAGTGGTTGGGCCACCCTTAACAGCAACAACTGCAATAACTTGCAATGAGTCCCTTGCAGCGCTATGGAGGAACTTTGGCCCACTCGTCTTTACGGAATTGTTATAATTCAGTCACACGGGTGGGTGCCTTTTTAAGGTTATACCACAACATCTCAATAGGATTCAGTCAGACTAGGCCACTCCAAAGTCTTCATTCTGCTTTTATTCAGCCATTCAGAGGTGGACTTGCTGGTGTGTGTTGGATCATTGTCCTGCCGCAGAACCCAAGCTGGTTTCAGCTTGAGGTCACCAACAGATGGCCGGACACTCTCTTTCAGGAATTTTTTGGTAGACAGCGGAGTTCATGGTTCCATTTATCACCGCAAGTTTTCCAGGTCCTGAAGCAGCAAAACAGACCCAGACCATCACAGACCACCACCATATTTTACTGTTGGCAGCCCTGGTAGCTACTGTTAGTAGATGGGTTCTTTTTCTGAAATGCACCTTCCACAGAGTGGTCAATATGCTTACAGACATCCTCACAGTTTTCCAATTGTTGGAAAAAAGGTCAAGACAGTTCCGTACCCTGGCTTGACGGTAGCCATGTTTTTCAACCATGCTTTACCGTGTGGTGGATTTGTCCCAAAAATAACATCACCAGCAACGCAGTGGCGGCGTATGTTTTGATACCCGTGAGCGGCGCTCCACCAGCTGGTCTACTGAATGTTACGCACACCACGACAACTGCAGGACTGTACGAGCACGTCCGATACCGTCTTATTATTCCATTATTCACAGGCCTCTGGGACGGCAAATTGAAGGGTGAGGGTGGCCGTCCATCGGCAGGCTGCGCTCAGATGACAGAGGAAATATGTCTCAACACTTTTATAGCTTGACTTTCAAGTTAGCGTCTAACAATAGCGTATACACAGGCTGAAAAGTCATAACGGGAGGCGAGAGGGAGGCTTTTGCCATGGAGGGGGTCAAGGATGAGGACCTCTTATCTGGACCAAACATAAAAACATGCACTCTGGTATTTTTGTGTTCAACTTGCACAAAGCAAAAACTTTCCTAACATACTATGTGACTATTCCAAACCAAAATGATGCCTGGTGGGTTGAATACGTACATCATTTTTGAAATATCCTGCTTGTGTTTATCAGCACCCCGGTTTCCTCCCGCAATCCAAAAAAACCCCCATAAATGTTAGCTTCATTGGCGACTCTAAATTGTCCATTAGAGTATGAATGTGCGTGTGAATGTTCGTATGTCTGCCCTAAAATATACCTTTAAAAGGGGAGCTTTTGTGACAAATTCATTCATTCATTCATTTTCTACGCCGCTTGTCCTCATCAGGGTCGCGGGTATGCTGGAGCCTATCCCAGCTGACTTTGGGCGAGAGGCGGGGTTTTGTGACATATTATTTGACCAAAAAAATCTTCCGAACCATGATAACATCTGCTGAGTTGAATACGTTCATACATCCATCCATTTTCTTCCGCTTATCTGACAGTAGTCTCAGTAGGGAAGACTTCCTGGTCTCCAACCTCCTCTTCCAGTCCCACTGGGGGTGAGACATAATCCCTCCAGTGTGTCCTATGTCTGCCCCGGGGCCTCCACCTAGCTCGCCACGCCTGGAACACCTCACCAAGGAGGTGGCCAGGAGGCAACCGACTAGACGCCGGAGCCACCTCAACTGGCTCCTCGTGATGTAAAGAAGGCGTGGAGCTACACTGAGCCCCTGAACAAAATCCCAAGATACTTGAATTCCTCCAGCTGGGGAAAGACCTCACTGCCAACCGAAAGGATGAAATCCACCCTTTCCCAGATAAGAGCCTCAGATTTGGAGGTGCTGAGTCTCATCCCAGAAGCTTCACACTCAGCTGCAAAGCGCCCCAGTAAGGTTCCAGCCTGATGAGGTCATCAGGACCACATCATCTGCGCACAGCAAAGATGAGATCCTACTTTTAAAAGGCGGCTTTCGAGACATACTACTTGACCAAACTCAAATATTCCCAACCAAGATTTTGTCTGATGGATTTATACGTGTGTTATTTTCATATTCTACCATATTTATCATATTAGATTTCAGAAAAAGCTTCCAAAATATACTTTTAAGTGCTGGGCAGTTTTTGTGACGTATGTCACGCGAAGTAACCTAAACCTCTGCCGGGTTGAATATGTAGGCTATTTTTATATTCTGTTATATTTACTATCTTAGAGTTTATGAAAAGCTTCTTTTATAGGGTATCTTCGCTGACGTTGTATGTGACCTAACTCAAATATTCCAAACCAAGATTTTGTCTGCTGGGTTGAATACGTACGTTATTTTTTATATTGTGCCGCAATTACCAGCTTAGATTTCACAAAAAGCTTCTAAAATATACTTTTCAAGGGCAGCTTTTGGGGCACAAATAAGACAATCCAGACTAAAATACCATCTGCCTGTTTGAAATGTGGGTTATTTTGATATTGTACCATATTTACCAGCAAAGATTTCACAATAAGCTTCTAAAATATACTTTTCAAGGGCAGCTTTTGGGACATATTAGGTGACGTAACTCAAATATTGCAAACCAAGATTTCGTCTGCTGGGTTGACTGTGTGGTTTATTTTTATATTCTGCAATATTTACCATCCGAGATTTCACAAGAAGCTACTAAAACATACTTTTCAAGGGCAGCTTTTGGGACACAATAAAATACCATCTGCCTGTTTGAAGTGTGGGTTATTTTGATATTGTACCATATTTACCAGCAAAGATTTCACAATAAGCTTCTAAAATATACTTTTAAAGGGCAGCTTTTGGGACATATTAGGTGACGTAACTCAAATATTGCAAACCAAGATTTCGTCTGCTGGGTTGACTGTGTGGTTTTCTGCAATATTTACCATCCGAGATTTCACAAGAAGCTACTAAAACATACTTTTAAAGGGCAGTTTTTCTGACATATTATATGACGTAACTTTGATATTTCAAACCGCGCTGGTATCTGCGAAGAAGGCTTTTTAAAAAAATATTTACTAGCAGAGAGTTGATGAAATGCTTCTAAAACATACTTTTTAAAGATAGCTTCTGTGATGTTGTACGCGACGTAAACAAATATGCAAAAATGCAAAAAATCAGCTGGGTTGTCCACGTACGTGTTTTTTAAATATTCCGCTGTCTTGACCAGCTTAGATTTCACAAAAGGCTTCCAAAATATACTTTTCAAGGGCAGCTTTTGTGACATATTCCATGAAATAAGCACAATGATATCTGCCTGTCTGTTCTGCTCTGTCCCAGCTTCTAGTTCACAGGAAGACTTTTAGAGAGCTCAGTGACACGCTGGGGGAGGGAGCACTTTTTCTCTTTCATATTTGTCACTTCTGCGTGCTTTTTGCTGTCACGCCAACGCGGGTTCCCGCCTTGTTTGGTGCACACCGGGGTTTGGACGATCACGCTCACACTTGACCAGACCAGCCATGCTGACGGAGCAAACACCCTAGAGTTCCAAGTCGGAAGCAAACATGACGAGTGTGAACACACACTTCAATGTGTGTTTCATTCATCCAAGTTACTCATTGATCCACTGCATGGAGCGGAGGGAGACTTTTATTGACGGACAAACACAAATTCTAAGTGTGCAAGGATGAGGGACACAAGCACATTAATGATGCTTGTCTAAACACCCCCATGCATTGACTAGGAGTGCTTCTAACAATGCACACACACACACACACACACACACACACTTTGTTATTGTACGATTCCACAACGAGGAATGTGACAACGCATCGCGCACACGGGAGAGGAGGAAGGGGAAGAGGTGACATGACCCGACTTGTGCTCGTCTCCGATGAAAAAAGTGCCAAGACGCTCCATGGCGCACAAAGACACTGGAAAGAGGACCCCGGCGAGAGCGGCATTCCGCGGGATAGACTTGTGTACATAGGACTGGGCTGCAGCTTAGAAGTGGAGGAGGAGGAGGAGGAGGAGGTCACGAGGCTCCGCGGGCGGGAGTGCCATTAAGCAACGGTGGAAGAAGAGAGAGGATAAGAGCGGCGGATGGAAGTCGCTGCACAACTAGCAGGTGCTCAAGGGTGATGTTTGACTACGACAAAAATGGGCTTAAACCTCCAGGCTGTAAAACGGGATCAAAGAGGATGTTCCTTTCATTTCCAGCCACACGCGCGAGCACGAGTCTTATGGAGCTTATTTACTATGCTTATGTCTACTATGTGGGCTGATACCAGTGTAAAGGTGACTAGAGGGCTCTAATGATGTTAAAAAACATATTTAGAAGGTTGTTAACAGGTTTGCTAAGCTTTAACTGCAAAAATATTCCACTTACAATGAAAATAACTCATCACAGTCGGGTGTAGAACTAATTCTACTGAGAGAATGGGAAAAGTACACGTGGGGGACATTGTGGTTGTTTACAGTGCAAAATATCCATCCATCCATTTTCTATACCACTTTGCCCTCATTAAGGTCGGGGCTAAGCTGGAGCCTATCCCAGCTGACTTCAGTCGACAGTAGACAACAAGCAGCAATCCACCTTGTCTTAGTTGTTCTTTATTACACCTCGTAGATATTTTTGTTTAAAGATCACGCCTGTATGATTACTGGAGGGGTTTAAATTGGCTGCATTGGATTACCTGATGGGGGTTATTTACAGTATCTATTGGGTTGGGTTACATTTACATACAGGGGTGTGAAAAACTATTTGCCCCCGTCCTGACTTTTGATTCTTTTGCATGTTTGTCACACAAAATGTTTCTGATCATCAAACACATTTTAATATTAGTCAAAGATAACACAAGTAAACACAAAATGCCGTTTTTAAAGGAATGTTTTTATTATTTAGGGAGAAAAAGATCCAAACCCACATAGCCCTGTGTGAAAAAGTCATTGCCCCTGCACCTAATAACTGCTTGGGCACCCTTAGCAGCAATAACTGCAATCAAACGTTTGCCATAACTTGCAACAAGTCTTTTACACGCTCTGGAGGAATTTTGGCCCCCTCATCTTTGCAGAATTGTTGTCATTCAGCTTTATTTGAGGCTTTTCTAGCATGAAGCGCCTTCTTAAGGTCATGCCACAGCATCTCCATGGGATTCAGGTCAGGACTTTGACTAGGCCACTCCGACATCTTCATTTAGTTTTTCTTCAGCCATTCAGAGGTGGATTTGCTGGTGTGTTTTGGGTCATTGTCCTGCTGCAGCACCCAAGATGGCTTTAGCTTGAGTTGACCAACAGATGGCCGGACCTTCTCCTTCAGGATTTTTTGCTAGACAGTAGAATTCATCCTTCCATCTATCCCAGCAAGCCTTCCAGGTCCTGAAGCAGCAAAACAAGCCCAGACCATCACACTACCACCACCATATTTTACTGTTGCTATGAAATGCTGTGTTACTTTTACGCCAGATGGAACGGGACACGCACCTTCCAAAAAGTTCTACTTTTGTCTCGTCAGTCCACAAGATCTTTTCCCAAAAGTCTTGGCGGTCATCATTTTGTGTTCAATTATGTTCTCTTTGACTAATAGTTACCTCTTTTTTATGAGCACAAACATTTAAGTGTGACAAAAAGCCAGGAAGGGGGCAAATAGTTTTTCACACCCCAGTATATTAAATATATAATATAATACATCCCATCCCATCCATAAGAGACACCCGTGGATGCTTGGCAGCGGCAGCATACAAAAAAAAAACCTCTCAGTGTGATGCATAATTTGAGGCTTGTTAACTACAAGCAAGGTTTATTTGTATCCAATGTTTTGGCCCATTCGGAGCTTTCTTACCACACCCACAGAGACACCATGCGTGGGTCTGTCTCCAAAAATACCTGAAAAATGAGCGTGAAATGCGAACGAGTATGCTGGAAAATCACCACGATGAAGACAACGGGGCTTGGTGGTGTCTGGCTGCATTTACCTGCATATGAAGACTTCTTCATGGTCCCTCCTGAAGTTCGCGTTTGGAAATGACTTGCTGCTCTTTGTGCCGCGTCCTCTTACTCCAGATGAGTTACCTTTGCTGGCATTCCAGTAGAGCTCCTGGCAAAGAAAAAGGAGTAAAGGACAAATCACACCTGCACTCCTTCCTGCATGCGTCATGACGCACGCCCATGGCGCAGAAGGGGTGTTTTTTTTTTTTTTTTACTTTTAATAACCAAACAGAAACTTTAAAGATAAAGGTAGGACGTGTATGTTATGGAATATTTGGATGTCACACAACTTGACGTTCCAACAGACCAAGAGTGACTTATCAGTAAATCTTTCCACGCGTGCGTGTGTTGGAATGGAAGTCTGTGGCGCTCACACCAGTATGCGCGTTAGAAAGCGTGTGTTGTGGCAATACTCACCTGTTGGCAGTATGAGGGTCTCCACTTCTACTCCCAGGACAAACAAGTACCAAATTAGAAGTAGAGTGGTCCTTCTTCTTTTGGCTCGGTGTCTTTTTGCTTTGCTGCACCGACTGATTGGGACTTTCATCGAACCACATTGCATTTGGAGACTTTCTTCTCACTTACACACACAGAGTGGATGAGATTTTGAAGGCGTCATGGAAATGTCTCACCAATCTAAATATGTTTGTTGCCCTCTTTCCTCTCCTTTTAAGTGATTTTTCTAAATAAGAACTTGTTCTTAATGTTTGGCGCAGGTGAAATACAACAATAAGACGTGAGTTGAGGACCACACATCACAACATGTCATAGCCATGTCTGCATATCATGCAAGTTCTAGTTGAATCAAGCCTCTTTAGATAAGGGCATCAGGGGTGGCAAAGAGGAAAAGTGTGACGATAACCACAGAAATTGAAATGCGCGATACACACATCTGTCCTGGCAGCTCAGAACATTGCAAAACATACCAACATATTGTAACAAGTCAAATATACCGTGCAATTCCCTTCCTCGTGAGGAAAAATGGGATGATGGCCATAGAACAGGGTGTGGAAAGTATTGTGACAAATCTGCTCAGTACACTAGACTACATCACAACATGTCATAGCAACCATACCAATGCAAGTACACCCCCTCCTAGTGGCTTTGAGGACTACCTCCACTAGTCTGTTTTGCTTTTGCTTTTTCTTCTGTGTGTTTGGGAAAGTGTGATGATAACCATAGAACAAGAAATTGAACTTACTGGGACATGGGTTCGGTCAAAGTGGTCCTAAATTGACACCAGAGACGATTCAAGGACAATAAGAAGCAAACTGTGGACAATACATCACAACATATCATAGCATCGGGCAGATACCCCCCAATATAAGTGCAACCGCTGTCTCCCATTAGTGGTGTAGGTTAACAGTTGAAACAGGGACTTTAAACATTTCCGGTAATGTAAGAGGATTTTATGACGACCACAGCTTGACCCTGGAACAGATCTTTCTTACTTTTATTACATGATCTGAAATAACATACTTTCAGTTCTGAATTTTAAATGCATCATATGAAAATGTCCATCGCCGTGTCTCGCGCTCGCAGTGTTGCGTTACATTCCTCGTGTCAAATGGGTGCAACCCGCTGCATGTTGAGGCCAACTTGAGTGACTTGGTGTGTTTGGAAGCTGCACATTTGAGCTGCAGTGACGTCTTGTGGCCACACCGTGTCATCGCCCCAAGCTTAGCACAGCACTGGCAGGCCGGCCTGCTGGGTTCTGACATATTGGACTGCATCTTCCACAAGATCCTGGAGGGAAAAGTCATGGTGTCGTGGCAATTGCTACTTGTAACTTACTCACCCCTTCATAATATACATCCTTTTTATTGTTATTACTTACAAGTCAATTAGGCCGCACGGTGGTCGAGTGGGTAGCATGTTGGCCTCACAGTCAGGAGGTTCAGGGTTTGAATCTCCCTTGGGCATCTCTGTGTGGAGTTTGCATGTTCTCCTCGTTTTCTCCGGGTACTCCGCTTTCCTCCCACATTCCAAAACCATGCATGTTAGCTTCATTGGCCGCTCTAAATTGTTCATAGGTATGAATGTGATTGGTTGTATATCTTTGTTTGTCTATATGTGCCCTGCGATTGGCTGGCGACCAGTCCAGGGTGTACCCCGCCTCTCGCCCAAAGTCAGCTGGGATAGGCTCCAGCATACCCGCGACCCTAATGAGGATAAGCGGCATAGAAATTAATGAACAATTCAATTATATTTATATTTATATTAATTTCTGGAAATATTCCAGGGGACTTTCTTTTTTAAAATATATAATTTAATATAAAATTATAAGGAATACATATTTTAATATAGCAAAATAAAATGAATAAATAAATATTATATATATATATATTATATATATATAACATTTTATTTTATAATAATTTTTATATCATATTTTATTTTTTTAAGCAATATATAATAGAACTTATATTAAGTAAATATTTAATAATTAATATTGAGTGTATGTAGCACATATTTATACTTAATTTTTAAAATAAACTTCACTATACAAAGTGAATAATTTTTTTCTTTTAATACTTCAAATCAGATTTGAACTTTTAATGAATAGTTTTTTAATCAAGTGGTTAGAAAAATTTTCAAGAAAAAGCTTATAAGCTGAATAGCTTATAGAATAGCTTTATATTCAAATTAGTCAAGTCCATTTTCCTCCGCTTATACGGGTTCGGGTCGCGGGGGCAGCAGTCTCAGTAGGGAAGTCCAGACTTCCCGGTCCCCAGCGACCTCTTTCAGCTCCATCGGGAGGACACCAAGGCGTTCCCAGGCCAGCTGTGAGACATAGTCCCTCCAGCGTGTCTTAGGTCTTCCCGGGGGCCTTCTCCCGGCTGGGCATGCCCGAAACACCCCACCAGGGAGGCATCCGGACTAGATGCCCGAGCCACCTCAACCGGTTCCTCTCCATGTGAAGGAGCAGCGCCTCTACTCTGAGCTCCTCCCGGATGGCCGAGCTCCTCACCCTATCTCTTAGGGTGAGTCCCGCCACCCTACGGAGGAAACTCAGTTCCGCCGCTTGTATCCGCGATCTTGTTCTTCGGGTCATGACCCATAACTCATGACCATAGGTGAGGGTGGGAACGTAGATCGAATAGATCGAGAGCTTTGCCCTCGGGCTCAGCTCTCTCTTCACCACAAACTCCTCCACCTGGGCAAGACCTCACTCCCAACCCGGAGGGTACAATCCACCCGTTTCCGACTATATGCACAATATACAATAAATATTTATAATAAGTATTTATTGTATATTATATATTCCTGCTTTATTGCGGTTAATTGGTTCCAGACCTGGCCATGATATGTGAATTTCCGCAAAGTAAAATTCCTTATTATAAACCAAATAGCTCCATAATTACAGCATAGACAACCCGTTTACAACCTTCTAAATGCGTTTCTTTTACATGATTAGAGCCCTCTTGACATGAAGTAACACCCCTACAGTCAGCTTAACACTCGTATTACACAATATAGAAGACATAAATAAGACATTATACATCTTGTACTTCCTACAGTGGCTGTTTCCTCATGAATGTAACATCACTGACACCTAATGACCAATGTAGAATAATATACATCCAAACATACATTTGAATGTGTCTTCTGATGACCTTATATTTGTATTTTTATGCTTGAAAATGCTTAATTGAAGCCAGAAATACATCAGATTTGCTTACTTATGCATATTTGTTCTACCATTAATGGGCCGCAGTCAACCATAAAACAGTTCTAAGTTATTTATTAATACGTTTTGTTTTGTTTTTTTACGTGATAGAGCAAAACCACAAAATGTGAAGCGGAAAGTGGCGAGGGACAACTGCACGCTCTGGGAAGATTTCGTGCGTGATAATCCTGCAAAGTGAGGGAAACTAAATAGAAAAACTACTAATTACTTTACCTTAAACATGATTGGGAATATCGTGACCAGTTCAGAAGTTCAGTATGAGTTTTTTTAGGCTGTCCCTGATCCTTACCCCTTACGTAAAGTATCTTTTACCACCAATTCTAAAGAGCATCCCCGTTTGCTGTTTCCCGCGACATGTTACGACAGGCATCGAAAATGATGTTGCGCAATGCAGAAAAAAATAACATTGGGGGTGTGAAAGTTTTCGGGCTGCAAAGCGCAGAGCGTGGTCTCAGTTTCCTTTGAGACGTACATGTTTATATTTTAAAGACGTCGCTGTATTATGAAACCCGCGCCGCATGTGTTAACACTTACACACGTCCTGGCCCGGTGCAAAATGTCACAGGTCGTGGCCGCAAAAGCACCGCGCAAGTAAACATCACCGCCTCTCTTGCAAGCTGCAACTTGATGAGTTGCTAGATTTTCCGGCAAACAGGAAATTTCCATGTTGACTCACACTCTTGAGCTCTTTAGGAGGCTCGTGACACTTTGTCGGGACGGGCCAAAAGTGGCTGTTCCTGCAGCGCTTTGGACGTCGCTCAACATCCAAAACCCAGATAGGCTGGTTTCATGTTTGTGGAGGAACATTTTCAAACCACAGAGTAGATGTTTTGGTGTTTTCTCCCTGTGTGCATGTACGCTTTAAGTAGCACGAGTGACTTGCCAAACCACTACAAGTGTGTCAAATGACCCGGTATAATATTTTTTCTTTAAAAAAAACAAAAAACAATATGAAACCATAATTATTAACCACATTTACACATGCAAAGTTGAATCATACAATACACTATCTAGCACCAGACCTGGCAGGTCCAATACTATTGTGAGGGTCTGCTGGTTTGGTCTAGCAGAGCAGACTTTCGACCCCCACCTTCAGTTCCGAGGGAGGTAGAAAACATCGACCCCGGGTTCCTGTCAGCGCACCCGATTGAAGTTGTGGTCGTATGGTGGTCGATTCATGTCGTGGTGGTAGTGCCAAAACCTGTTGGTGGGCAAGTCCCAGGCAAAATGAGCTTTCTCCGTAAGGTGGCTGGGCTTTCTTGTAGAGACGAGGTGAGAAGCACTGTCATCAGGCGGAAACTGAGTAAAACCACCTCGAGAGGAGCCAGATCAGGTGGCTCGGGCATCTGGTCAGGATGCTTCCCCATCGCATCCCTTGGGAGGTTGTTCAGGGCACGTCTGACCAGTTGGGGGCCTTGAGAAGGACAAAGTAGCCACGGAGAGGGAAGTCTGGACTTCCCTGCTTAGACCTTGACCTGATCTCAGATAAGCGGAAGAAAATAGATGGAGGAGTCCTATCAGGCTTTTTTGGCCCATTGGACTCCATAGGGGCTAACAGGTACCGGCAGGCCAAGCGCAGTGCACCTTTGGCTGTCGTTGAGGCGAAAATTTGCATGTAGGAGAAGTTCGGGGAAGCCATGGAGAACTACTTTCAGACTGCTTTAGAGAGATCGAAGGACACTGCAGGTTTTCTTTCGACCTGGTCACTAAAGCAGGTGATTTTAAGGATCAACACCAATTTGAGGGAAGAGCTCATCAATTAAAATCGCCTGCTGGAGAAACTGTTTGAAGAGAAAACCTGCAGTGTCTCAGCCCTCCATGGCACGAGTTTGAGACCCCTGTGCTAGACCATCTTTGGGAGAGGAAAGTCAACTGTCACTGTCAACAGCATGTACGGTGGCTGTGGTGTGCTACTGACTTTGACTCAAGAACCAGTGGGTGGAATACTTGAAAGACCACCTCAATGCTACTGACACATCACTCTGTAGAATGAAGTGGGTGCATGAAATCCACTCGTAGTTCCTCGAGGGGCTGGATGATGTGGGGCTGTCTTGGTGGACAGAACTCTGCAACACTGTGTGGACATCAGGGGCAGGGCTTCTGAACAGGCAGACTGAGCTAGTGGTACTGCTTTTTTAAGAAGTGAATCTCAACTATCCTGGGATTAGACTTGGTTCTGAAGAAGAGGGCCTGCCAGATAATTGAACCATAAATTCAGGATGTGTGTGGTTTTGATCTTGGTTGTGAAAGTGTGGACCAGGTATACTCTCGGTAAGGTCCTCGAGGGTGCGTGGGAGTTTGTCCAACCAGTACCAGACTGGTGCCAGAGCTTGATCTGCATTGCCCGCAATAAGTCAGTAAGGGCTGGGCCACGCCAGGGCTGCCCCTTGTCACTGATTCTGTTCAGTACATTTATGGACAACATTTCTAGTCATAGTCAGGATGTTGAGGGTGTGGTGCTGCAGGATTGACCCTCTACTTTTTGCAGATGATTTGGTCCTGCTGGCTTCATTGGGACAGGATTTTCAGCTCTTAACAGATCGGGTCGGCCGGGATGAAAATCCACACCTCCAAGATGGACTGCCATCTCTGGGTTGGGGGTGAGATCCTGCCCCAGGTGGAAGAGTTTAAGTACCTTGTGGTCTTGTTCAGAAGTAAGGAAAGGATGGATTTCCAGATCGACAGGCAGGGTAAACAGTCCGTTGTGTCCGACTCAGGACACGTCGGAAAGACTACAGTGTGTCTCCCAGCCGGCCTGGATTCTGTAGGGAGGAGCTGGATGAAGTAACCAGGGAGGGAGAAGTCTAGGCTGAGTCTGCTACCACCCGTGATAAACTCGCTCAGATAAACGGAATAATTAAGCGAATGAATGGACAATGAAGTGGGCAAAATTCAGTGTATAATAAATGAAAACATCAGCATTTAAAAAGAGATTTCTTTGGCACTAATTGACAGCATTTATTAGAGTAGTGGCTGCAAAGCAACATGGAACGGCAGAGCGGCAACCTAACCTTATGATGTCAAAATATTATACACACATAATGTGTGATCCGAGTTCATGTTGAAGGGTGTTGAAGGGTACAACTTTATCCTCATTTGATTGCCTTACGACGCAGTTACATGCAAGCACTGAGAACTCTGTCCGGCAAAAGTGTCCAATTATAGTCCATAATCTGTGGGACAATTTTGCAACAGTCCTGTAAAGTCTGCTTAGCAACAGGTGGACTTTTTTTTTTTTGCCTTGCGGGATAATGTTGATTAGACCCTTTGAACTCTGCCTAACAACAGGTGGACAGCCTTTTTTCATTGGCCCGGGGGGGGCAGTTGTGGCTGAGTCCAAGGAAATCCGCCTAGCAACAGGAACTGCTTTTTGATTTTTTTGAAATCATGAATCATAAATTCATTGTGCCATTTTATAACATTGCAATATGAATCATTAGTAAGCCAAATGAATTCCGGCCATTGACATTGGAAAATGAATTGGAATAAAAACAATCCAGACAGTGAGAAAGATGACTGTAATCATCATTTTGAGATAAGTCATGCCTGGCCTTTATTGATTTATGTTTATTATCGTGGCGTTCAGTGACACCTCTTGCAAGCACATGCTAACAAACAGTACATTGTAAAATATACTAAATAGTATCCCGCAATGGCACAGCTATGAGGAGTCTTTTCACAACGGCTGTACCTGATTGGCTTACAGTCGGGCTTTGTTTGCGTACGGTGTAGCTGCAGTGCACAGGCAGGGGAATCTTCAGGTTCGGAGTGTTGCACGCATGTCCTCATAAACATCACTGCCCGCCATGCGCCTTGGTGCCATTTTGGCGTGCCACCATTTAATCTGGTGAGGACACGAACGACAATGTTAGAATCATTCATTGAAGTCAGGACTTTGTGGAGAGGTGCATAATTGGCTTAGGTTAGCACATGAAATATGGAAACACATCGCCAACAGAGCAGACATCTTGCCGTGGAGATTAAAGACAAGTCCGCCACTAAATTTAGCAACAGTTACCCCAAAAACTGAGGTGTTTCGTCGGGAAAAGGCCCCCGGGAAGACCTAGGACACGCTGGAGGGACTATGTCTCACAGCTGGCCTGGGAACGCCTCGGTGTCCTCCCGATGGAGCTGGAGGAGGTCGCCGGGGACCGGGAAGTCTGGACTTCCCTACTGAAACTGCTGCCCCCGCGACCCGGACCCGGATAAGCGGTGGAAAATGGATGGATGGATGGATACCCCAAAAACAGCAGGAATCGGAAAGACATTTTGCTTGCCAAAGTAGACGCCTGCAGTAGAGTAAATCCTGAGCTTACATAAGCACACACCGTGGGGATGAGCCATAGGACGAAGGCGACGAAGACTCCAAACAGTACAGCAGCTGAAACCATGGTGGTCACCAAGAGAAGGTTCTTGTTTGGTTGCTCACACTGCTGCTTATCTGACAGTGGTGCAAACATTTCACAATTAGTATTCCCGTATTGTATAGCCCTTCCCTAACTCTTCCTACGAACAACTGTTTTCCATTTGCCCATGATGCGGTTATGTTTAAGTCCCATGAACTTTACCTAGCAACACGTGGACATTTTTCCATCGTGCTGCTATGGCACAATGACGATGACGTTAAATGGACTCTGCCTAGCAACAAGTATGCGGTTTTTTGTGTGGGCTCTTGGGTCATTTGATAAAGTCCCTTGAACTCTGCCCAGCAACACGTGAACAACTGGTGTTTGGGACACTGGAAAATAAATTGAAATGAAAAAAAGAAATACTTGGCAAATGGGTCTATGATCAAGCCCAATAAATTGTGCTACTCATCAGGAACTATTATCTAGCAAATGAAGTGTTAAAAATACTGTCTATATATTTAATGAATCACAGTTTTATAACAAGACGGAGAAATTGGCATCCAAAAATAACTTCAAATTGTAGGGAAAAGTTTCCATTTTAGCCAAATGTATGATAATTTATTGTACGTTTGGAATGGCATGCATTTCTGGTACGTGGCCTTGCATTGTTGGTGGCCCACCAAAGTATTGTTTGATAGAAAAATGCCGCTGATCTTCAGTCTTTGTTTTAAATTGGAGTACACTATCCCTTTGCATGAAATAGAACAAGTTCCATTCTGTTATAAGTCGGGCAGGCTCACCTGTAACCACCAGGAGCACCGATCCAGTCCCGTTCACCTGCGTCATTTCCGAGCTGCTGATGTCAAACTTCTCGTAGACGCACCAGTATGGCCCCGTGTCTTCAGATGTCAGGTTTGAGATGAGAACATCCACAGAGGTGGTGGTTTCTGTAACCTGGAGTCTGCCTGTGTACTTCTCAGCAACTGTGTATTTGCTGGATGATTTGTAGAAAACTAAAAACTCCTTTCTGAGCCCTTTGCGCAAAGACACGTCCACCTGGCCTTTTTGAGAAGATCTACACTGGACGGACATGGACTCACCAGTGTGTCGCCATACCACTCCATTGGTGTCCACTGAGGATAGATGCAAAAGCAGTTATTTATCTTTGTAATCTTTAGGCGTGGATTGCGTCGGCAGCCGACATTCTTACCTGTTGCAACCTGGCTTGTGAAGAAAAAACAAAAGATGCTCACTCTAATCCTCAGCCAGACAGCAGACATCTTCAGCCAATGTGCAGCAAATGCATCTGCCTGCCCACGTACACCTATTTAAATGTAGACAACATCCTGTCAATCCTCTTTCTCCACCCACATCTGTGGGCCACAACGTAAGCAAAGAAACATAGATGTACACAAGAAAGTCTTTTTGCTCTCTCTAAAAAGCCAACAGTGCTGATCATATGACATTTTTACCTTATTTCTCTCCAAGCTTGGAATCAGGCAGATGGCTCCTTCTAGTTGAACATGAGATATAACAAGATATATTTTTAAAAATAACTTTGATAATAAAAGTTAAGCAAAAAGTGTGGATTTAGAAACATGTACTTTGTAGTGGTTTAACTTTAGACCAGTGGAATTGCACGTTTGAAGCCACAGCATCCTCTAGTGGCAACAGAGGAAACATACCTAAATATTGGAAATTGATGGAACTATCACAAAAATCAGCAACTACATAATCAAATCCGTTTCTGCATTGAAGGCCACCAGGTGTAATTTTTTTCATTACATTGGCATTTTTCATTACAATACACGGAACTCTAGTGTACTGTCAAAAAAATATACAATGTTAGTATTATTATCATATATTATTACAATGACACAGTATGTCAAAATGTATATTAAAAATCTATATTATGTATGAAACAAAATACTAATTTAGAATATACATTAGATTATAACATGTAACTATATACAGTACAGACCAAAAGTTTGGACACACCTTCTCATCCAAAGAGTTTTCTTTATTTTCATGACTATGGAAACTGTAGATTCGGACTGAAGGCATCAAAACTATGATATTACCACATCTGGAATTATATATATAACAAAAAAGTGTGAAACAACTGAAAAATATGTCATAGTCTAGGTTCTTCAAAGTAGCCCCCTTTTGCTTTGATTACCGCTTCGCGCACTCTTGCCATTCTCTTGATGGACTTCAAGAGGTAGTCTTGACCTGAAATGATCTTCCAACGGTCCTGAAGGAGTTCCCAGAGATGCTTAGCACTTGTTGGCCCTTTTGTCTTCACTCTGCGCTCCAGCTCACCCCAAACCATTTCATCTCAACCATGCTGGTCCAGTAGGCCTTCAATTTGGAATAAATCCCCAACAGTGTCACCAGCAAAGCACCCCCACACCATCACACCTCCTCCTTCATGTTTCCCGGTGGGAACCAGGCACGTAGAGTCTATCCGTGCACCTTTTCTGCGTCGCACAAAGACTCAAATTTGGACCAAAGCACAGGTTTCCACTGGTCTAAGTCAAGTCTCTTCTGCTTGTTGCCTGTCCTTAGCAGTGGTTTCCTAGCAGATATTCCACCATGAAGGCCTGACTCACACAATCTCCTCTTAACAGTTCTTCTAGAGATGTGTCTGCTGCAAGAACTCTGTGTGGCATTGACCCGGTCTCTCCTCTGAGCTGCTGTTAACCTGCGATTTCTGAGGCTGCGGACTCGGATAAAGCGCTCAATGGTTTTTGTGGCTGCACTTGGGGGACACTTTCAAAGTATTCCCAAGTTTTCGGACGGACTGACCTTCATTTCTAAGTAATGATGGCCACTCGATTTTCTTTACTTAGCTGCTTGTTTCTTGCCATAACACAAATTCTAACAGTCTGTTCTGTAGGACTATCAGCTGTGTATCCACCTGACTTCTGCACAACACAACGGATGGTCCCAACCTCATTTATAAGGCAAAAAATCCCACTTTTGAAGTGAAAACCATTTCAGGTGACTACCTCTTGAAGCTCATCAAGAAAATGGCAAGAGTGCGGTAATCAAAGCAAAAGGGGGCTACTTTGAAGAACCTAGACTATGACATATTTTTCAGTTGTTTCACACTTTTTTGTTATATATATAATTCCAGATGTGGTAATATCATAGTTTTGATGCCTTCAGTGTGAATCTACAGTTTTTATAGTCATGAAAATAAAGAAAACTCTTTGAATGAGAAGGTGTGTCCAGTACTGTGCTGTATTGTATATAATGATTTATTTTCACAAAATTGCATACATTAAAAAAACAACCTCAGTGCATACAGTAGTATATTATAATATGCTTTTTTCAAGAAAACTGTCAAAAATCCATTTAAAAATAATTTTCACGTTTAAAAAAAAAAAACGAATAAAAGCATTCTGTTGCATAAAATATATATTTTTTTTAACAAAACTCATTAAAAAGAAAAAGTTTCCATGTTACATGAATAATGAAAACCCTTTTTTTAATGCTGTATACAGTACATGCCTATGGGCTCAATAATTTTATACTGAGTGTTGAACATCATCGAGTCACACGAGTGCTTTGACATTGAAGTCCAACTTTAAGCCTTTCAACGCACGGATTGGAGCTTCAGGACAAGATAAATGGGATGGCCTACATGAAAATGAGGACAGTAGATTTTCTTCCTTGGACCTTTTGGTGATGAAAAAATCTAAATGGCTTCTCTGTTGACTTTTAAAACAAATGTCACAGCCTAAGTTATTATATATTTTGTGGTACGATTGTACCTGCCAAGGTCCGTGGGTCGATCACAGCTTTTGTCTTGACGATGTTAAAGCTACGAGAACTAAAAGCACTAACTTCTTTAGTACTTGGGGTAGAAGAAGTGAACGAGGTATCAAATTAAACTTCAAGTCGTGCTTAATCAGAATTATTCACAGACTTGATCTGACATATTTAAAAATGTCGTAACATTCCTATTCCAAGTGTCTCCTTCGGGTACTAAACTTGTGATTTGCAATGACTGCTTTGTTGGTTATGCGAGGTGGAACTAAGACTTCTTCTGTCATGACTTCCAGTTTAATCTCCCAACGCAGAATGAATCATTCAGGGATTTACGAGGCATTTGTGCAGCAAAGTAATGAGAAGAAGAAGCAACAGGGACAGACGGCATTGAAAAAAACACTCAGTTGACACTCAACCAAGAAAAAACAAAAATACAACAAAGATGTGTTATTTCCACGACAGGAGATTACACGTTACACATTTTGGTTGATATCGAAATTGGAAGTTGAGAATTAGACAATATCAGCGTATCGGATATCAGCAAAAAAGCCAATATCGGACATCAGAGAGTTATGGAACTAAAAAGTCAAGTAGTAGACCC
>QODF01000131.1:2097562-2163848 GCA_024372805.1 Oostethus manadensis
CCTTGCTGTGCGTTGAGGTGAGTCCGACTATATCTAGCCGGAATTTCTCCACCTCACGCACCAGCTCAGGCTCCTTCCCCGCCAGAGAGGTGACATTCCACGTAACGACAACTAGCTTCTGTAGCCGAGGATCGGACCGCCAAGGCCTTTGCCTCCGGCCGGCACCCAGTTCTCTTTGCACCCGACACCTTTGGCCCCTCCCACAAGTGGTGAGCCCATGGGAGGGGGGACCCACGTTACCTTTTCAGGCTGTGCCCGACCGGGCCCCATTGGTGCAGGCCCGGCCACCAGACGCTCGCCATCGTGCCCCGCCTCCTGGCCTGGCTCCATAGGGTGGCCCAGGTGACCCGTGTCCGGGCGAGGGAAAACGAAGTCCAATTGTATTATTCATCATTAGGATCTTTTGAGCCAGTCTTTGTCTGGTCCCTCCTCTAGGACCTGTTTGTCATGGGTGACCCTACCAGGGGCATGACAGCCCCCGACAACTTAGCTCCTAGGATCATTGGGACACGCAAACTCCTCCACCACGATAAGGTGGTGGCTCAGGGAGGAGTCGAAGCTTATATATATATATATACTTATATATATAGAACTTATATATATATATAATCGTAATCATATAATATATATGTATATATATATATATATATATAATCGAGGAAATTATATATGTGTATATATATACACATATATATATACACTGTATATATGTACAGTATATATATATTGCTTTAAGCTGAGCCTAAAAAGTTTCAAAAATATGTACTGCTGTGTGTACATTTCATTTACTAAATATGAGCTACAATACCTTCATGTTTTGTTCACAATCAGCTACGTAGGGTGGGTTGTTCCACTGCGCGAACGTGGACGGCCATTGGATAAATACTGGGCTTTGTCCCGCCCATTGGCTTAGCGTCACTGCGAGTACATTGGGGCAGTGGGGTGGGCCGGACGCTTTGCTTCGGCATGATGATTGGGTGAGCTACCTAAGACGGAATCCCTTTTTGATTGACAGTAAAACGAGCGAATCAGCGATCTTGAAATATAAACCGTTGTTTTGAACTGATCGGAAGACTTTTGTCTTACAAAGGACTAGGAACGAAGGGTATAATTTACATAAAAATAAATACATTAACATATGAATAAGTAAAAACATTTATGACGTTACTGATATTATATCGTATTATAAAAAGCCTTTCTCTGTAATAACAACTTGTAGGGGACAGCAAAAGGTTTCTAATATTTGTCATTGACATAACGTTTAAGTTTAAAACTGAAAAACTCATTAAATATTTCCGTGCCCTGGGGATCAGTTAGCCAGCGAGAGTACTTCCTGCTTCCTGTGGGAGCGGTCACCTCGCCCAGTGCCCGCTTGGTGGTCATCTAAGTCATTGGGGGGGGGGCGCTCCTTTTACCAATCAACACATCCCGTTTCCTGTGCGCGGGAGGTGCTGGGCAATCTGTGCTCGCAGTCAAACGGAGTCAGCGCTTTACGACTGAATGGGGGTATTGATTCGTGCCAATCAGGGGTGACTCACCTCCTTCCCTCCCCCCCTCATCTCCGAGGCCAGCTGCTTCTCTTTGGGGGTCTCCTGGGAGAACCCATGAGCTCATCTGGGCAGCACATGAGCATGGCTGTCAGTATGTTGGTGTTGCAGATGAGCCGGGCTTGCTAATCATTCATTATTTGGTAAATAAGTCAGCAGATGGCAGCGGAGGGGGGAGAAAAAGGCCAATCTTTCCCATTACATGCGTGGTTGAGGGGGTAGGAAAAGTGCTACGTGGCCACAGAAAGCCTGAGATACCTCAAGCATTCAGAAGAAATCCACACGCACCAGACTTTTTTCCAGCTAGTTCCGCACTCTGGCATGTCTCCAGAACAGGAAGTTGCTTTTCCTGACCTCCACATGCCTTTCAGAGTGGAAACACAGGTTCTGACTCAACCATCCTTCTTTGGATCTGCGCTTGGTTATGTGGCTCAAATTCAGACAGCATGCTCTCGAGGTACTCCAAAATGTCTTCTCTTACTCTGAAACAAAGAAAATAACCTTGATTGCGACCAAATATCATAGCTATTTAAATATTAATCATGTATAGTGACATAAGAAGCGGGGGAAAATGGATGGATGGACATAAGAACAACAACGCCTGATTGAAAAGAAGCATGTAGAGAACTACACGGATTGTTTGGCTTCAAATGAACTAGAAATACGGGAGACCGACTGTCAATGCACCGTATTCCATGACTAAATGAATGGACCATTAAACAATTACTCTTGTATTTCCCAATTTATTACAAATTGTCACATTAATTTAGTGATCAATGACAAAGACAACTAAAATATCATTTTGTGTTTAAGAGACCTACATAGTCGTTAAAGGGGTATGCGACATGGCCTCGCAATAAAAACCCGACTAGGCATCATTGTGACGCATCACGAACGGCCGTGATTGACTCCCCATTCTTAAGGGGTGACTCCTGCAACTGTTAATACCGAATTCTCACCGTGTTTGTCAGAGACAGCAGAGAAACCCGGCTAATATCCAAGCGTGTATGAAAAGCCAAGCGTTTCCAAATACAGTAAGGCCTTGATCAAGTCTCACATAATTCAAATCACCCATCAGAATAAAACCTGTAAATCGTATCACATGTGTTGGATGTCATCATCTTAGGACATAAACCGAAAGTATTGTATTAATAGCACATAGCAGAACGCCAGGTGTTAATTACAGGAGGTTTTTTTATTTGGACTAATGTCTTTATTTAGCATACTATTTAATATGCAATTGTATTTCTTCAAAATAATTTACACAATAGACACGACGGGGTAGCATGCTGGCCTCACAGTCAGGAGGTTCAGGGTACGAATCTCCGTTGGGCATCTCTGTGTGGTTGGCATGTTCTTCCCGTGCGTGTGTGGGTTTTCTCCGGGTACTCCGCTTTCCTCCCACATTCCAAAAACATGCATGTTAATTGGCAACTCTAAATTGTCCTATTAGAGTGTGAGTGTTTGTTTGTCTATGTGTGCCCTGCTATAGACAGGCGACCTGTCGAGGGTGTACCCCGCCTCCCGCCCAAAGCCAGCTGGGATAGGCTGCAGCATACCTGTGACCCTAATGAGGATAAGCGGCATAGAAAATGGATGGCTGGACAAACATGAAATGTGTTATTATTATGTTATTTATTTTTTATTATTGTGTTATTTTAAAAAAAAATTAAAAAAGTGAATTCAAATACTATTTATCTGGCTGTACACATGTGAAGTATGGTAAATATTCTATTATTTACCAAAACAGAAGAGATTTCAAAAACGTGACGACTGAGTTCGCTACGAGCAACACGCACGAGTTTCACAGCAACGGATGGGTCGCGCAACTAACAAGGAAAACCAAGACAGTCCCAGCAAATTCATATCAATCTTTATTGTCTTTAGAAATTCACGCAACAATTCTTTTTTTTTTTCCTTTTACCATTTACAACATGGACGAATGGGAAAGATGAAGCTAAATGTCATGCCTTCCCCTTACAGGATGGCCTGGAGGGTGGGATGGGGGAGGGTACAGGAGGGTGGAGAGGGCACAGAGATACGTAAAGTGCTTTTTTATGGACAGTTCTTTAATAGAAAAAAGGATCAAAAGGACACGTTTGAAATGGAAGGGCATGACTGCGTGGAGTACACAGGCCAAAAAGGTGACAAGGCGGATGGAGAGGAAGAGAGCGGTGAGGAGGGGAGGAAGGGCTTATCGTTCAAATAAAAAAAATGTTCAAAGAGCAAAGTCTCAACCCAGGATGAGGCTCGACTTGCCGCCGGGTGGGTTTCTTCGGTTGCCCGTGGCAGAGTTGGCACTTCCCGACGGGGTGGAGGGCTGTGGCGTCTCCTGCTCATTTTGCTCCGCCTCCTCGCTGTCGGGACACTCTGCAAAACGCAGCCAATGTATGGCAATTTCGTTTGAAGTAAGTCACGTTTTGCCTAAATAACATGAACATGAAAACACTTGCGGCCTTTCAACAAGCGGCGCTGCGACCCTGAACCAATCTGAAATAAGTCATATGTGACATCATCGCTTCAAAGGCTTCTCCCAAAACACTTGAGAGGCTTTTAATTTGAGGGGAAACTTGCTCTAAAAAAGAACAAAATACAACGCTAGTAAACAAGCACACTTTTAAAGAAAACAGGTGATGTCCCCGGCCAGGAGATAAACTTCCTTTTCAATATAACAGACAAAAAACATTCTCACCATGGTTTGCTTGTTCTTGGCCATTTTCGCCCTACAAAAAACAAAACAAAAAACTATGAGAAAACGAAGAAAAAACATTTAAATGCCGAACCAAAGTGACCCAGCGCAGTTCTGGGACAACACCCTATCATCAAGGCTTTCCAGCTGAAGCACAAGCGTCATGTGAATAAAGCTTAGATCTGTTTCATTTGAGCGATGCTAGCCACACTCATCAGAACGCACAGAAATGCACCATTTTATGCACACATTTAATAAGCAAGGCTGCACAGTAAACCATTCACTTACCAGAAATGGAGACTATATAATACGCAAATTCAAGTGTTTTGGTCCCCAATATCTGTGGCAAAAGTCAGAAGCCGGGCATAGTACCTCTTGTCTTTGGGTCCACACCAAAGCCGCCCCAGAGTTGTGGATGGTGGTCAGTTCTGGCTGAGGGTTCTTGGGGAACAGAATGGGCTGCTGGCATCGTCTCAGTGGGGCCGACGGCTCCCCGCACAAGGTCCCTGCAGCCGCGCCACCTGCCG
Organism: Oostethus manadensis; assembly: GCA_024372805.1. NCBI lineage: Eukaryota > Metazoa > Chordata > Actinopteri > Syngnathiformes > Syngnathidae > Oostethus > Oostethus manadensis. The sequence continues at coordinate 2,102,326 of QODF01000131.1, forward strand.
AGGTTAACCAATGGAGTCACTGGACCAAACTAGTCTTGCATTTTGAGCACTTAATAAAAAAAAACAATCTGAGCTAAGTGACGACATTAGGATGAGCCAGGAAAATGATGAGATAAATGAGCCATGGTGATTCAGTCTTCTGAGCAGATGTCCTCCAGTATGGAGCCTAATGCAATTAGTCACACAAGACCAGACCCTAAATGTTGGAAGCCATGAAGTATCCAAACTCACAACATGAACTCTCAGGGTTATGGCTACATACATACTACATATACTGAGACAACAGACAGGAAACTTTGCCTGCTGTGAGTCAGCGATTGTTACAATGCCAGAACAAGAGCTTCTTTGTCACAAGGGAACAATAGCTGCTAAAGAATCAAGAGGAGTGGCCGCTCTCGTTAATGGAGTGAAGTGGTTCAGCTCTGAGTCCGCCAAGTTTATAGTTCTGCTGCTGGACTCTCTGGACGATGCAACACAAGCAACAAACAGGAAGAGGATTAAATTAATACGCGTGCTGGGACATGAAAATGATGCACTGTGCTTTCACGTTGACAGCAATATTCTCCTATTTCACAACGAATAGATCTCCTGGGTGCGTTATTAAGTGTGCATCTCTCATCCTCCAAGCTTAGGAGACAGGAACAGGATCATAATGCTGATGACCGAGTTTCTTGATCAATCAAACCCCATAAGACTTCAATGTGGCTAAAGGTCCTCAACAAAGTTAAGAACTGTCAGGGAAGCAGAGAGTACTTTCAATATTGGTGTAAACTTGCCAATATGTCCAGTTGTATTATACTCAACTTCGGAGCTCTCCGTTTTGGTTTATTTTTCTGGTTTCAGGTTGCACAAATAAATAGATATTATCAGTTGTCAAAGTACTTTAAATGGGGGGTGGGGGCCACAACATTTTTGGCCCCTAGGGGGGCGTGACAGAAAATAACTGAGAACCACAGCATTAAGGAGTGGAAGAGGCCACCATCCTTAGCAACACTAGCATATCTATGCGAGCTACAGTGCTAACATTGCAGTCACATTGTAACGGCAAATTCATGCCAGGTTGAATCTTACAGCTCCCATGTCTGTACCGGTCTGGAGTATAAATGGCAGAGCTTTTCTTTAAGATGTGTAGAGAAGCCTGCCTTTTATTGTTTTACAACGCTGTCCTCTATTAGGTAGTGGGCGTATACGCAGGCTAAGTTCAACACCATCAAAAACCTGCAACTTCACAAAAACAACCGTTTGAGCTCCTCTTTGTTCAGAAGCAGCTCATACAGAGTCTCCCTCTATAGACACATACTGTATTACTGGTCAGACATCTTTAAAAGGTCAGTGTTTAATAAGGGACATTTCATAACGCAGGCATTTCCAGAGGTTACAAGGAACACTCTCAAATCACACACCGCCACATTAAAATCCGTACGTTCAGTTTGCAAACATATGAACTAAAATCCACCTAATGAACTCTGGTAGCGAAAAAGTGTGTGCATCCCGAGGACATCCAACTCAGCTGAGCAGCTGTTGATCTAAAGTTAGCTACCGTCAACACAGACTCCACTGTGATTAGGAATACAAGCTAAATGCATCAACATTGAGGTGCTGTGTGTACTTTGCTTGGGGCTGTTTGTTTACTGTGACGATGCACATTGTATTCAAATGTACCGCAATGACTAGATCAGGGTTTGCCAAAGTTGGGGTCACCAGTTGTCCTTGGGAAATGCAGAAAGCTATTTTACTGATAATCAAATAGGAACACAATTTCTTAGCAATGTTATGGCAATACATGATGTCAATTTTAGTAATTCAGTAACTTAAGGGGGGAACTATACTTCTAATTTGGAATTTAAAAATTTTTGAAACCTGTTCAAAATAGACAATTTTGGCAAACCAACTATAAATGAATGGTAGTAGATGACCACAATGTATCCCACAAAATTGCCTCTGAATTTTCATGTACATTCCAATTCCTAAGTGAGGAGGTTAGAAAATGAACTTCAACCCCTTGACAACAATGCATTAGTCAGAATGTCAACTAAAGATGGTCCTTGGCTTACAGCGTTCCGCGTGCTCCCATAAATGTATCAAAAACTTAAGCAAACCCGACACTTGCTTCAGAAGCTTACTGTGCGGTGCGCCGTGGAAAAATGTACTATGTGGACAATATTGGCTACACTTGTTTCAATCACTTGAGTGTCGTGGCCATCATTAATAACAGTGTAATATCTACCCAGAAATTGAACAGATGATGAGTAGGTGGTCGCCCAACAATCTCTTTATTGCGAAACAGGCAACTGTCTGCCTAACCGTGCCAAAACAACATCAGCAAAGTCACGTATCTTCTGTGCACGCAGCAGTTCTCCTCGACTACCATGCGCACACCCACCCCACACACAAGACTCGTGCAAATCACAAAACTACAGTACACATAACTGCCAGGTTGCTGCTCCTCTGAAAGCAACAGTAACCGCGCTTTCATTACGTGCCAGTACAGTCCCAGTGACTTAGGGGTTTATTTAGGTACAAGAGTGGGATACAATTACTAAAAAAATACATTCCATCTCCAATTGTATTCCAACTTTCTTCGCAAAAACATCTGGTCTATCACAACACTCCACTCTTGGAGAAAGGTCACCACAAAGATGTTCTAACAAATAAACATCCTCCACTTGTGCTAGTTAGACAGGAAGTACTACAGGAACGTGACCTTCACCTTTGTCTAACAATGTAAGCAGGAGGAAGGGTCATTCCTTTACGAGGCAGCAGCAGCCTTTTGGTAACAGATACCAAATAAATGCACATGCCATGTACCGGTAGGTGTTTTTCCCACTGATAATAGGTGAAAACATGGGATGTCTGCCTCTTTTAGAAAATTCCACGGAATGTGCATCAGAACATGTACTTTGGTGAAGCTCTTCACAAACACTGGCAAACTGGAAAAGACACACTAGAGCGGCCTACACTGAACATAACGCAAAGCAAGAAAGTATGCAGTCAGTACAAAGCCTTACCTGGATTTTTGCCAGTACTTTACTGTGAAGTTACAGTCCTTTTGTCTTTGAAGTCTTGGCGGAGGTACTCATGTCTATACAAGGCCCGCATTTTAACTGACCTATTTCTTTCCATTGAGGGCTGATCTGCCCCCCCCCCCCAATAACAAAGACGCCGGGTCAAATTACCCATATCCTAACACTGCAAAGTTGCTCTTCTGTTAGACCAATGGAATGTTCTGACTACTTAAATGGAAAATCTCTTAAGTGATGCACAAGCTTTCCAATGTGAAGTTTGTGAAGTACAGTACATCCACAAGAGGAACCAAAATAGAGGCCCGGCAAAATGGACGCAAGTGAGTGTGAATTGTTTACTCGGTGGGTTGTTCCTCCGATGAGCATGGGGGTCATCTGGTTCTGCAAAGATGCTGGAGGCCATCTTGTTCTTGCGCTGCGGGGTTGTGTTTTCGTCTGTGCCAAAGGAGAAGCTGGAGGCGCCGCCTGGCGGTCGTAGTACCCTGTAGAGAAGACAACGATTGTCGTCATTGCATCTTGTGTGTGACTTTGGTTTCAAACTTACAGCAAAAAGGTTAAACAAAAAGCTTCACGGAAGCCAGGTCTTGCTGTGCAGGCGGTGAGTGTTATGATAAACACGCCCACTTCGACGTCAATCCTATCAAACAGGTAATTACGCCTATTATTTTCTGTCCTGAGGCCAAAAGGAGGCTTCTCTCTGGTGTTTATTTATTGATGTTGATGACACGCCCATCAATTAACTGGGACATCAATCACACCCAGTAGCACGGTGCTAAAATAACAACAGCAATCAATACTGTAATAAAACACAGGGGCGGGCACATCATTCAAAGACACGTAACAACATGATTACGCTAAATTGTACTTTCTGCTCAGCCAGTAGTCTGGCTGTTTGAGGAACTCTGCCCTGCAGCTGACTCAAGCTAGCTGCTATCTCCAGATTCCTTTGTTGTGACACATGAGGGAGGGTTATGGTCATGATTATTGTATACATTATACTGATTTGACAAGAGGTTAAAAGTCCATCTGATGTGGGTCACCAGATGAACAGACTTGGTAAACCAAGTACCCTCACAACAAAAGTCAAATAAAAGAAAATAAGGAAGAGGCCTTTTTTCTTGCTGTATCAAAGGACAAAAAAGGCCAACTGGACCCCTCCCTCTTTTTTCCCCCAGCAAACTGCTCTCTCAGAGCCAATGAAGCCACCAGCTGACACACTGAGCAGCTGTCCAAGGGCCAACAAACATCTACGCACTGCAGGCCAATATGGAACGATGGCAAATGTGCACTTACTGTACAGCGTGTGTTGTCTATCAATCAGTGCGTGCACTGACCTGCTTGGCTCTGGTAGGGAAACGGCTAAAGCAGCGCTCACCTACCGGGCCAGGGGATGAGCTCATGCTTTCCACGCTTATTGCAACGAGAGAGCGAGAGCGGGAGAGGGGCTTTAAGCGGCCTGGTTGGCAGCGGACCCCACCCAAGAATCCCACTGCAGATGACATCGATGTGAAACGGCTTTAGCAGACCGAGGTTGGCTAGAGGAAGGTGGAGTGTTAGGGGGGCTGCCTGCAGCTAAAGACGGCCGGTCTGCAAAGGAAGCCGGTGAGACTGCAGCCTCATTCTGATCGCCGCGACGCCGGAGACCTTTCAGAACAACCAGGCGCGGAAATGAGCAGTAAATGGCACTTTAAGGGGAAAGATCTAAAAAAGGGGAGATTTGGGAGGCTTAGTTTATCCCCCAAGCCCTCCTCCCTCCCTTGCTACACTTGCCAGATCAAAAGGCTTGATGACTGGCCAAGGGTTTGACAAGATCATTCCTCCCAATAGAAATCTACTTTACATTGCCTGAGACAGCACATTTTCTTTGCATTGTCCTCCCTGCCAAGTGGGAGGCACGGAGGCGCCACCCCATGACTTACCAGCGATGATACGACTGCATGCCTTTTGGATGAGAAGCCCTTCACTGGGCCAGTTTCCCTAAACTTGAACTAGCACGACGGTGTGCGCGCACGGGAGGGGTGTCTGGTATTGTGCAGCTTGCCGCGGCAAATACGGTGATTGACAACAACAAGTTCCGCCTGGTTACTTAGTCAGCAAATCCCAGACGGAACGACCGCACCGCTGAGGTCTAAAAGGCGCATCAGATTAACTTAATTAGCAAGATTGTGACAGTTTAGCTAATGCCACGGGAAGCCCTCCTCCCTCCCTCCGTACCAGCGGGCTAACGGTGGCTAGCAGGTTAGCTTCTGGGGGGGAAAAAAAGGAGGCGTTTGCTAGGCTCTTCTTTTGTTCCCCCACCTCCTAGGCGTTTACCTGGAGCTATTTTTGGCGCCGGGTTCCATTCCTTGGAAGGTGGTGGTCGTCGTCATCTTCGAGCAGTGTGGGCAGCGACAAAACAAAAAGTCAACAGGCGGGGACGGGCGCTCTGCGAAGAGCCGCAGTGTACTGTGAAGCGGTCCCCACCCGATACTGTGAAAGAAGTCCAGAACCTGACCCCGCCCACTTGAGTTTGGCGTGCTCTGATTTGACCAAAAAATCGTGCAGCTCATCCCTCATTGGACAAGAAACGCGGAAGTCACCTACGTTGCTGGTGAGAGAAGCCAACAGTACACACGCAGTACATGTACCATCTTAGGGCGGTTTTCTCTTAGCACATCTAATCTGTATTAACTTAGAGCTAAATGTGACTTTACAAGAAAATCTGACAATTTTACCACCTGGTGTCATCGTTCATCCTGAATTCTTGCATTTATTATTTGATAAGGTATTTTCCATCATATAGTCTGTCTTTACATAGTTATACAATGTGTCAGTTTTTACTGCTGTATTATTTTCATGATTGAATAAACCGTCTCGGGTGACGTGTGCTTTATGTATTTACCAGGCGACATTCAATTCTACTTTATTTACACACATCATTCGAACAGTGCGATGGTCTTTTTGGGCTATCTTGTCATTAAATAGAGGAATCACGTCTGAATCGAACAGCTGGAAAAACATGTAAGTTTGTGCACATTTGCCCTTTGGTGAGCTACAAAATCAGCAAACTACCCTCTACTATCTAATAACACTACTACTACACGTTGTTATAAAATGGAAATAGTAAGGGCAAAGACATGGATAAGGGGTAAGATTAAATAAGCTCGGCCTCTTCCTCCTTTCCAGATAAACATGTGATGTGCAGTACTTGTGACAGCACTATGCATGTTCGAAATTGAAGTTGCATCATTTGACAAACATGCAGGAAAATCACGCTGAAAAGCATCACAAACTAAATTAGTTTTGGAAAAAGAATAGATTTATTAACAGGTACAATACAGACTGTGTGATGGCAACATAATATCCTCCTTCTCAAAATATGATCCTTGATCTGCCAAATGGATTAATCAAAGCCATTTTTCCACCACTACAATGCATAATAACTATTTTTTTCTGCCAATGATTTCAAGGCCATTTCAACAATGTTTGATTGATTTGAAGCCTGAACCCTATTGACGTGTTCTATGTGGTCTGATCACAAGCGGACAACACTGCAGTGCAGGACACACTGTGATGTTATCACACAGATCAATTTAGAAGGTGGATCGGCCCCTTATGACCACATTCTTTGAGAAATGTGAACATGGCAGCCACACTTTTTTACACCCAATTTGTATAACACTAGCAGAGCTTTTAACCCCGCCTGCTGCTGTCTGAAAACTCACAGTAATCCACATTCCAATTTAAGCAGAACACAGAAAGAACCAAGAAAAAACAAAACATAGAGCGATCTGGGTTGTTTATGTACAGAAACAGATGTAACAGGGCCAGGATTTTAAAATACTGTGCAGCAGAGTCATTGAAACCCCAGCGGGCCAAGATGTAAATAATAATCTGCTGTGTGTACCAAGACTAGCTGCTTCTGTTGATAAAATAGGAAAAGACATGTGGGGCTGCTTGATTAAATCGCTCCTCCCGTCTGCTGTTGAAAGACGTCAATTGTGTCTTCGTCTTCCATTTCCAACTGTTAGAAGACACAAAAATAATAATCAGAAATTTGCACATTTCGTAAAATGCAAATACATGCAACAGCAAAATCTGAAGAAGGTACGATAATTTGCAGATTAGCGGCACAAAAACGGCCATTTGAGCCTGCAAATACAAACAGGTTTTTCCACCAGGATGACTAGGATTGGCGGAGCGAAGGCAGTGGCCTGATTCTGACATGTTGGAGTCAAATTTGAAGAAGGGCACCGACTGGAGCACAGACGTCTGCCAAGGCCAAACGATAATAACCTGGGGCAGCAAAACCAACTAAATGACCAACCTCCTTCATAGTGACCTTTGCTCTAATGGACGATAAACCTCAATTCATCGCCGAATGAGTTGTCTCTCACCTGAACTAACAAACGTCACACCTCAAATCGACGCCTCCTGTCTACGCCTATCACTTTATTAATGACAACTGATCTCGCTACAGTATGTGCCAGGGGTAGACATCTTAACCACAAACAAAAGCAAAATATTTGCATATGCATGTTCCATAATTAAAGTTAGATTAATCTCATTTTGAAAATGTAAAGTTCTGATGAGCGTAACATATCATAGAGACCTTTGTTTTTTTGTCGAATGATTTTCACAGACTACATCATCATCATCATCATCAACATTTTGATTTCGAGAGGATATTGGTAAAGATGCATGGGAAAAAGCGAGTATGAAATACCCAGTAAAGCAAGTGACATAGCAAAGAATGCATGAAATGAATGGACAACCCTTCACCGAGACGTGACACGAAGGCTGCAAATGCATCAAAAACAAATCACTTGGACATGATAAACACCTGTGTAAGGTCACTTACCTGTGACGGTGTGTCTGTCTCATTTATTGGCTGTCCATCGAATCTGAACCGGATTTGCCTCATGGACAAACCCTGGACACACACACACACAGTTATCAGACTTTTGCAGTAAATTCCATTCATTTCTATACCGCTTATCCTCATTAGGGTGACGGGGATGCTGGAGCCTATCCCAGCAGATTCCATTCCTATCAAATTTTTTTAAACTCAAACTCATTCCTCAAATGGAAAAAAAAGTACTCAGTTCCTCTGAATCATCAAGCAGTTTGGATAATCATTTCTAAATGCAACATGAGAGTTTCCCACTTAACAGTTAGAAAGGCATTACTCAAGGAAACAGCGGACTTCATTCACACGGCAAACAAAACCCCACAAGTCTTCACTAAGAACAACAACACAGATGAAATGATATTCAGTGTTTGACAAAACAACATTGCACAACATGTAAAAGTTCTTATTTAGATTGATTTAAGGTTCAGGTGTGGAAAATGCAAACACTGCTACAACAACACCCAGCCGAGTAACATCTAGTTTGACCAATGATGCATAACAGGCCCTGAAAAGACAGCCAATGAGAGGACAGGAACACACTCAAGTCACTATGCGTCGACGGTGGAATGAAACCATGTAAGATTTTATCATGGTGCTTTTTATATCAAAACTGGACGTGTCCCCTAAAAAGACAACGTCTAATCACCACAAATACATTGCAACTCACATTACTGATATAATATTAGCAACATTTGATTCGTAATGTCTTACAACAAGGGTGCCCAACCACCGGGCCGCGAACTGTTACCCGCCCATGGGCAGGAACAAACAAGGCCGCAGAAAACCTTAAGCCACAATGCAAAGAACAAAAAACACTTACAGAATAAATTTGTAAATAACTACATCTAATATTGTGTAAATGCATATCAATTTTGGAAATACTGGCCATTGACTGAAAAAAAAAAAAAAAAAAAAACACAGCTAGAAATCCCAAAGTTTGGGGATTTTTTGTTGTTTTGTTTTTGTTGTGAGTGGCAACTCATCCAAATGTTGAAACTATGTCAGAAGGCATAAAGGTAAGGTTTGATGCTGTTGTTGAGCGCTAATTGGTTCCATTCAAAACCTTAAGTCAATTCATGCTAGCACACAGCCTGTTACAAAACAACCAAAACAAACTCCAGGCTAGTACTGGGGGATGGTATTCATTTTGTGCTTTTAATTTGATGCTGTTCCTGTCTTGGTTTTGCACAATACAAATCAATTAAAATAAATTAGATCACTATTATGTAAACCACCCCCCCAGTCTGTGGAAATGTGTGGGAACACAAGCTGGTCCGTGGGTCCACAAAAGGTTGGGGACTGATTCCTGTTATACTTTTGCAAAATCATCCCCATATTTAAAGTGTTTTCTATCTGGTATTACTGTACTGTTATTACCTGTCTCTCGCAGTACGCCTTCATGAGTTTGATGAGCGCCGTGTGTCTTTTAATTTTGAACTGCACAACGGATCCGTCCTGGCCTGCTACCTTCAAGTTGATGTGTTCACTACCCTCAGTCTTTACTGCTTCCTGTACGAGAGACACATAAAAACACATGACGCTATCAACACAAGCATGCAGGGAATGCGCACGCACAGTGCCATACAAATGGAGAGAAAATAGTGCAGGGCAGCTGTGAGTTTTGAAAAGTTTCGTGATGCAAAACTTTTGAACTTTTGTTGTTTTGAGAGGCAAAACAAACTACTTTGGTCAAAATCTGAGCAGAACTTTGGTCAGGTAGGTGAAATGTCACCGTTGATGTACTACACTGTTGATGGGGATGTCATACAACTTCATGTAAAAAAAAAAAAAATCCAAACTATCCCTTTAACTCAGTGCTTCTCAAATAGTGTGGCAGGCCCTCTTGGGGTGTGTGTGTGGTGAACTGTGAACTTGTATTAGAGGCAGGTAGGGCTTTCAATATTAGTGCAGACCTGTCAACGTGTATGAATTTGTAGTACTCAGCGTGAAATTTCAATACGATTTTGCTGGTTTCAGTTTCGAGTTCGGTCTGTGCAGTACAGATAAATAGATATTATCAGTTTCTCAATAGTATTTCAAATGAGGGTGGTGGTGAGAATTTGTGTCTCTCAGTGGGGGCATGACAGAAAATAATTGAGAACCACTGTATTTGTATCCAGTATTCATTCTTTGCAATGAATTAGGATTTTCTGTTCAAGTTAAATGCAGTCTCCCCGTGCGTGCGTGGGTTTTCTCCACGTACTCTGGTTTCCTCCCATATTCCAAAACATGCATGTTAGGTTAATTGGAAACCCAAAATTGTCCGCAGGTATGAATGTGAGTGTGAATGGGATTGACCGGCAACCAGTCAGGGTGCCAGTCCTGCCCGATGTATGCTGGGATAGGCTCCAGCATACCCGCAACCCCAATGAGGATAAGCGGCATAATAAGCGGATGGATGGAAATTAAATGCAGGACAAAGTACTCACTTGAATAATATACATTGGAAAATCTGGACAAAATCGTGTGTTTACTAACTATCTCAATTAAAATCTCATTTGTTACCAAGTGACTTCTCTATGACAAACACATTTAAAATCCAAAATAATGCACTTTGTTTGACATGAATCTGAGTATTTATGGAGTATTTGAGGCCACAGGTGAAAGGATGGTGCGACTGCAGTGGTACCATTGGTGAAAGGAGACATACACTGAGGGTGACACCAGCTGGTTGGCTGCGTGTGCTCATGCAGAAAAGGCAGGCTGCTGCGCGCCCGTCAATGCGCGTTCACAAGCCTTCCGGTCTAGCAAAGTAGGGGTAGTAGTTGTAGCTTGCAACTTAGAAAATATTAGACAGGAGTCTGTTAAAATATACGTTTGATATCAGCTTACATGGCACACATTTTGCGCAATACGCTCGTAATGAAACGCGGCGCTGTGTCACTCACCTTAGATTTTTCATCAGCCATGGTCACTCTTTTGGCGCTTCTCTACGCTTGCCACACAAAGAATACGTGTGCGCGCACGTGCTCGTTCCCGCTAAAAGTTTCCAAAACCGGCGTGCGCGGCCACGCGACGGTGCGCGCACGGTGCAGCAAGCTTTCATTGGCCGACAGGCAGTCACGAGGACGGAAGCCAGTCCGGGCATGAGCGGGAGAGAATGAATGCGCGTTACAGAGACACTAAAGCGCCGCGTGAACGCGCATGTCGTTGTTTTTCCATTTTGCTGTCTTCGAGGTTTACTGTAACTGTACAACAGCAAAACGTAAGTATACATACAACCGACTGCTACCCGCCAATAGTCTTACATTTTGCTTTTTTCGTTGTTAGCCACATACAACGATTTCATGTCGTTCATTTAGTAGCCCACTTCAGAACAAAATGAAACGTCACGAAGCACCCATGAACAAAAAAAGCCTGACGAATATCGCAAGCGCAGTTTATTACTCCCATTTAAATTCTCCTCCCGCATGTTGAAGGCACGTATCCCCGTTCAACATTGGCTGTACCGGTTGCCGGGTCGTGTTTTTGCTGTCATTGCAGCTCTTGAACGGTAAAAGCGAGTGAAAACCACCAGCTGTAGATGGAAAACCAGGCACAAGAATGGGCAGCCCCGTCGTGACGTCACGAGCCCGCACCGTGGGGTGGGGGGGCCTTTGACTGCACGGCTGGCGGGCTAAGACACCGCGTTTGGATTTCATGTCGTGACGGCTTTACCCACCTTATTCGGCGGTTTCCTTTTTGATTGTATCGCAGTAATAGCATCCCCTAATGGAGGAGGTCGACGTTGACCCAACAGTTACCGTAAGTGACGTCTCGTGCTAAGGCCCCTCTCACGACGGCTGCTAACAAGCTAGTGTCCCCACGGAAGGGCGTGGTGTTTATTTGTCTTAAAGAAGCAGGCGGATGCTTCATGTATCAAATACTTATTTAGGCTGTTTTCGGACTACGTCCCTGGTTAATGTACTGCTTTGGTGCTGTAGGATTTAGCCATGACCTTTTGTTTCCCCACACAGCATATCCACGCAATCCGTCGTGGCAAACATATGGGTTTTGCTTGGGGTCCAGGAGACAACCTTGTGTATGAGACCCTTCACAAACCCTCAGGTGTGTATGTGTGCAGGTAATACCATGTGGCCGTCTATGTTGTTGTGTTCACCTCAAACCTGTGGACAATGAAAAGGAAATAGACGTGGAAATGTCAAGAGAATCATTCATTCATTCATTTTCTATACCGCTTTATCCTCATTAGGGTGGCGGGGATGCTGGAGCCTATCCCAGCAGACTTTGGGCGAGAGGCGGGGTACACCCTGGACTGGTCGCCAGTCAATCGCAGGGCACATATAGACAAACAAAGACATACAAACATTCACGCTCACATTCACACTCTAATGGACAATTTAGAGCGGCCAATGAAGCTAACATGCATGTTTTTGGAATGTGGGAGGAAAGCGGAGTACCCGGAGAAAACCCACACACGCACGGGGAGAACATGCAAACTCCACACAACGGAGATTTGAGCCCAGGTCTTCCAGATCTCCTGACACTGTGGCCAATGTGCTAACCACTCAGCCACCGTGCGACCTCAATAGAATCAATCATACAAAAATATACAAATGTGGTCCATATTCTTCGTCCATATTCATGTTCATTTTCTATATTGTCTTTGTTTTTTTCCATTTTGGTGTTCAACTGCTTCTTTTGTTCTTTTTGGTCAGGTAAATGCAATAACAAACAGCAAATGAAAAGGACAAAGACAAAACAGAAATCTGAATGCCAAAATGGAAAAAAAAACCAACCAAAGACAATACAGAAAAAGCACAGACAATGTTAAAAGAATATGATTACATTTGTATATTTCGTATTATTGACACTCTTTAGATGGCTACACATGTATTTCTTTTAAAGTGTTTTACAAATTGGCTTTGCCCTTGTGTAGCAGGTGCCGCTGGGTCATGTAGCTCCTTCATCCACGAGGTCAGGAAAGATGAGGACATCTATTCCCCCATTTTACGCAAACTCTTCAACGAGTCGCACCGCATCTTTGTTGGCCTGCAGACCATTCGAGAAGACATACCCAGCAAGAACAAGAAACCCCAGTTAGTTTTTTTTTTTTTTTTTAATCTTTCAAGTAATTTCAATTTTAGTAATGTTTACCATTTTTTCCCCCTTAGTTTTGTCAGCATCAGCAAAAACTATCGCTCTATAATACGTGCATGTATTGAAGAGCTTCAGCAAATTGCAGGTGGGCATTTTCTTCAACACATTTACAATTCATTTTTTATGTGAGGATATCAGATAATCACAATTATTTGTTTTATTTTTTCTTCAGTTAATACTAAAGACTCAGCGGAGGGCGCGCAGTATGGAAATCAGGTTTGTGCTAACATTAACATTACATTCAGAACAGTTTTATTGTAATAGAGTAACATGACCATATTTTAATATTTCATGCTAACCACGCTTGATCTATTTTGACAGGTGTCAATCCTGTTGGCCACAGAACTGATCTGGAATCTTTGCGAAGTGCTGTTCATTGACGCTGCTCCGGGTTAGTTCCAGTTTGCACTCACTGGTGTTGTCATTTGTTTTGTTTGCAATAGGGATGTAAAGACGGGAACATTTCACAACACAATTAATGTGACTAAAATGATAAGTTATCATTATCACAGTACACAAATGTTTAGAGAGTCCTGATTTACACACTGGAGTCTAACAATGGTTTATTAAAAACACACACATACATAACACAAACAAAATAGTTTCCTTGACCAAGCCAACATTACAAACCACGCATGAGTGTTTCCTGCTTATAGGACTGTAAAGGTAATGTGATCGCGCAATGCATTGTGGTCCGCTTGCACCGTTCTAGAGAGCAATAGCTTTTGTTTACATGAGAAGTTGTGCTTAGCGAGAGAGAGATACACAACATAATTAAAGGCTGCTTTGCCCGGTAAATGAGCTATAGAGTTGGTCCATGAGTTTATCAAAGTACAATAATTAATCACGGTTTTGCGCACATTTTAATTTGAAAAAGTAATGCTAATCGTCAGGAGTTTTACCTGGGTTAATCATTAACACCGGTAATCGTTACATCCCTAGTTTGCAATGAACCTTTTAGAGATGTTGTCTGCGTTCTTAGCGGGCTCCCTGTTGCTCCACCTGCTGGATTGGGTAAGGCTGCATAAGGCCGACGTGGACGAGAAGGCAAGACACGTGCTGCAAAGTGAGAGCCCTGCCGAGCACGGTGACTACTGGGATGTGGTAGGTGCATCAAATCATCAGGTGCACGAATTATACAGGGTGATCATGTTATGAGCGTATTCTCTACGCAGGTTGTGAGCTATGTGCTGCAGGGTCGCTTGGAAGAAGTCCGTCATTTGCTGGTGAAACAGGCCACCCACCAGCCAGCTGCCAGGGACATGTTCAAGCTGATGGACAACCTACTAAGCAAGATGCCTTTCTACAAAGTAAGAACATAGTGTGCACTCTTATCTCTAAGTTAGTGGTCTCACACTTGTGCCATGGAGGGCCGAGACCCTGCAGGTTTTCCAGCCGGTCACTAAAGGAGGTGATTTTAATGATCAACACCTCCTTCAATTTGAAGGAAGGAGCTCATCAGTTACAATTATCTGCTGGAAAAACTGGTTGAAGAGAAAATCAGCAGGGTCTCGGCCCTCCATGGCACCACTTTGAGACCCATGCTTTCCTGAATCCACTGTCAAGACAAAGTAGCTCTACGCCCGATCGCCATTTGGGAATTGCGGGTTTCTTTTACATTTTTTGCTCTAAATTGAAAATTAATATTTTTTATGGTGACTTGAATATAAAGTGATTTGATGGAGCTATCTGCAGAGGAAAAACAGTACTGCAGCTATTAATCCAGCAGACAGTCGCGCACGAATCAAGTGGAGTCAGCAGAAAGAAGCTTTGACAAGATGTTATGTTTTGTAACTGCACGATTTGTAATACTGTTGGCCTGTAATTGTTTCTTAATGTGTAAAACTTGATTTAAAACGCATGTACTTACTGGAAAGAACATTATAGGGTTTAGTGTGTCAGAAATAAGCATTTTTATGGTTGCATGTCCATTAGCTGCAGTTTTTTTCACCGTTTGCCAGGGGGTCTTGGAAAGTAACCCCTGCAAATAGTTGTAGCTCACCTGCAGAGGTGCCCAAGCTTTTGCCAGCAGGGGCCACCTGTGGAAAAGTGAATGTATGTGCGGTCCATTTTGTTAGCTTAGGCTAAAACAACAAAGATGTTCTATATCTATTGTAATTTCCAGTGTGTAGGCCGCTGCTTTTTAAAAAAACTTTGAGCCCTGCGGCTTATACAGTAGTGCGGCTAATCATTGGCCCTGTTCTAAACTTGTGACATCTCCTATACTTCAGAAATACAACTTATCATTTAAATACTGTGCCGTTCACTCATCAGTGAGGAAGTGATAGATAGCTGTTTATTATTCTACACTCGTATTGGTACTTGTCTTGTATATTTCCTACCTACCTGTTGGGTGTTAAGTTACCAAAAGTCAGACTGTTGAGTATTGAGTAATAGGATTTTCGATGCGTTGACAAGCTCACCGACCCGTGCACGCCACAGTATGCCATTTTATGACGTGGGCATGTGCGACTTATAGTCCGTTGTGGCTAAAGTAATTACAAATAATTGTCAAAGTTTTAGAACAGCCCACCTTTTCCACTTATTTATTAAAATTTGAAGTTATTCAAGTTAAAATATACAAAGATACCTGTTTCAGGGAACACCTAATGGGTTAACAATTTAAAGCTGTTCTGCAGAAATGGAGGTGGATCAAGCCTTGGCAGTTGATGCAAATAATTCCTACAGGTGTTCCAAGTTCTGGAGTACTTACTACCTCTGTCTGTCTGCATACATTTGTAGTATTATGCCCTTGTGATCAACAGTATTGAACTGGAGAAAATCATTTATTGCTACAAAAATTGCTGTTGGCCCCAGCCCGTAATGTGGACACCCCTGCTCCACTGTATACAGATAATTGTAACGTGGTTCATCAAAAATGATTTAAGGGGTCCATAGTGAAATCCTCTTTGCTCTACCTTCAGCCTATTGGCACTCAAACACTGACAGAGTTTGACGTGAAGTGGAGACACTGGCATGAGGAGGTGGACCGCTGCCTTCAGGACAACTCTTTTGCCAGCAACCAACACCTGGAAATCGTATGCAAGGTTTGTCTTCCGTAGCATCTACTCCTGTCAAGGAAAATGTACTCAGACACATTAGGTTCCTCAAATAGTGGCCATTACTTTCATAGATGTCGTGTCTCCATCAAACGATGCTAGTCTCCAGATAACACCTCCCATCTTCCTTGTAGCGTTCACACAATAGTTCATGCATAGACAGAGTTAACTGCTGAGCCCCAATCCAAACAGCATAAACATATAAAGACAACGGCCTTTGGCTGTTTTACACATAACTTTTATAGGGTTTTATAAAATCTTACCAACATCAGCGGGCATCGAAAAATCCTCGGTTACAATAACAAGCGGTAAAGCACAACACTGTAAACACACTCATACAGCCTGATTCGCGAACACACAGCCGCACGAGCATGCTCTGCTAAACTAAGCTAACCCTGCTAGCTTTCATTCACGCACCATAAGAGAAGAGTTTCAAAGTTTTTCTAGCAATTTCGCCATTTTGATATGTTATACTGTGGGCGGGAGCGGGTACATTTTTGTGATGAAATTCCACCACAAATGATTGGTCCGATGGGGAAATACTTTCCCGTACAACCATTCCTTCTCCTCACGATGACAGCATTTCATTGACATTAAGTCCATTTTTGCGTGACGTGGCATTTAACAGCAGATTTTGTTAATTCGGTGATTCCGTCTGTGATTCTGTAAACACGGAACTCACAGAGCTGTACTTGGTGTTAATAATTAAATAATAAAACGCTAACATTTGAAATCCCCAATGAACTATGCATTTATTTACAGGTAATTATTTAGTCATTTTCGTGCTATATTTAAATTAAATATGAGACTACTACACAATTCATCATGAGAGCAATACATGTTGTCTGCATGTTGTGGTTTGTGTTGTTTGAGTCTGATGCTTGTTGTGTATGTGTGTTGTAGTGTTTAAATTACAGCTACCATGTTGACAGGAGTGACACTGCTGTCAGTCGGTTTTTTTTATGTTTAGGTTTAGTCATTTCAAATGTTGATTTCATTTAATTTTAGATCTTAGTAGGAGATGAAGACACTTTGCTGGAGCACAAAGAATTGCTAAGCACCTGGTACCACTTCCTGGTGACCAGACTGCTCTATTGCCACCCTACAGTCAAACCCACAGAGTTGCATTTCTATGCACAGGTACATCACCTTCACTGCTGCAACGCTGTTCTTGACGGTGCTGCTGCTATTTAATGTATGTCTTTGTGTTTGTGTCGCTCTCTACAGTCATGCATGACCATGTTTCTGGACCCCAGGAGTGTGCCTGAGGCCCTGGACAGCATCTTACTAGCTGCCTTTGAGTTTGACATCCTTCAGGTCATCAAGGACTGCAGGTAATGCAGCTTGACATCCATCCTTGAGTCCCATGTGGTAAATTCCTGATGTGTCCCCCTTAGTATTGCTCTCAACAACTGGTGGTTTGTGGCCCATCTGACAGATCTTCTTGATCACTGCCAGCTACTCCAGTCTCACAATCTGCAGTAAGGAGAATTTTAAAGAAAGAGAAAATGCCACTTTTGTATGCATACATGATCATTCTTTTGCTTTTTCAGCTTTGGCTCCAACTTGAGGGAGTTTCTGCTGTTGGAATATGCATCTGGCCTCTTCACTCATCACAGGTATGATAATTATTATTATTACTGACGGGACACACTCCTAACCAGAGTGTGTTTTTGTGTCAAGTCTGTGGCAGCTGGCCGTGGACTACTTTGATCACTGCCCAGAATTTGGCCGTGTCTACCTGGAACTGCAGATGGAGCGCATCCCGTTAGACACGGAGCGCAAAGCCCTCAAGGTGCTAAGGATCTGTGAGAAAAGGCAGATGTCGGAGCAAGGTAGCACTTCTACACTTTTGCCTTGTCCTTTTACAAAACAGCACAACTTAAAATGAATGTTTTTTTTGTGGTTATCCAGTGCGGAGCATTTGTAAGATCATGGCCATGCGGGCTTTAAGGAACAACAGACTGGGTTCTGCTCTTTCCTGGAGCATCCGAGCCAAAGACGCTGCCTTTGCCACCTTGATTTCGGAGAGGTTTGTCCACAACCGTGTGTTTATGTCTACAACTATGCAAGTCCTTTTTTTGAAAAGTGTTTGTTTGTGTCAGGTTTTTGCAGGATTACTGCGCTAAAGGGACCTTTTCTGATCTGGACCTCATAGACAATTTAGGCCCGGCGATGCTGCTCAGTGACAGACTTACATTCCTCGGTATGCACACACACATACACTTGAAACATGTGATATGAACCATTAGAAGCATGTTCACGTTAGAGATGGGCAGGTGAAACCCCATGAAGCTTTGAGTCTTTCCTTCAAATTGTGACGGAACAGATTTGGAGCTCCGGTGTCTCAGTGGAAAACAACATCAGGGACATCTGAAGTCAATGCAGTGGAATGAAACACTGGTCACCATGACTAACGCACAAAAACACGCACCAATGCTCTCCTTGCAGTCTCATGCTGTTCAATGGCTTGGTGGTTGTTAAATACACAAGTTAGCGCCAAAACAACCTGCCAAGTCAATAACAGCCACCAATTTGTTTCAAGCCATTAATAGGCGCTATGATGCATGATGGTCATAATCGGTTGCGTGGTCTTTGCAGAATGATATGAGCTCTGAAGCAGTGTGATTTAGGAAAGCTGGGTTTTGGGTTGATTTGACCTTTTCTAGTTTACTCAGAAAACGGGTTATTTTGTGGATCTCCCACAGATGCCTGAAAACATTGACAGCTGCCTGAGCTATCCCACTTCTTCTCACTGACCTCTAAATAAAGATGCACACAGCTGAATGCACAGCTCATGAGAATTACTGCAGGTGGCTTGGTGCTTATAAAAGGTGGGACAGTTAAAAAATGGCTTCTCATAAAACTGAGGCAGTGGTTCCCAGCTTTGGGGATGTTCTTTGAATTATGTTCCGGCATCTCATATACAAGGGTATGCAAAAGTTGGGGCGCCCCTGCCAATTTACTTTTATAAATCATTAGTTGTTTGGATCAGAAGTTTCTCCATCATGCGGGTGGGGCTGTGTGGCCAGTACAGGTACTGGCAATCTTGTTAAACCTGAAGGTCGCATGGATTCCAGTCAGTATCGGCAGATTTTTTCCGACAATGTTCAAGAATCAGTGACAAAGCTGAAGTTGCGCCGGGCATGGATACTTCAGCAAGACAACAACTCTAAACACTGCTCAAATTCTCTGAAGGCATTCACGCAGAGGAACAAGTACAACATTCTGGAATGGAATCTCAATCCCCAGACCTGAATATTATTGAAAATCTGCGGTGTGATTTAAAGCGGGCTGTCCAGGTTTGGAAACCATCAAACCTGACTGTTTTGTAAAGAAGAATAGTCCGAGATACTGTCAACCATAATCCAGGCAATCCTTGGAAGTGTTTTAAAGGCTTTTATTTCTGCAAAAGGAGGATCTACTAAATATTGATGTAATTTTTCCTTTGTGGTGCCCAAACTTATGCACCTAGCTAATTTTGTTTAAATAATTGTTGCACACTTTCTGTAAATCCTAAAAACTTCATTTCACCTCTCAAATATCTTGACAATTATCAGGGGTGCCCACACTTTTGTATACCAATCTTCGAAAAGCAATTTTTCTTCAAATTTTAAGAACAAAAATTTGCTAAATGATAAATAAAAAATTACAAAAACCCCACTTTTGACACCCTTTAAATTTCTATCGGACGTCTCTGTCTGCCATGTTTACATAAAACATATTTTGTAAATGCAATTTTCACATTGTCAGCTTGTATGTTGGGTGATTTCTATTTTTATTATTATTTTTATCTTGTATAATTGTCATTTTGGGCCGCACGGTGGTTGAGTGGGGGTAGCACATTGGCCTCACAGTCAGGAGGTTCAGGGTTGGAATCTCCGTTGGGCATCTCTGTGTGGAGTTTGCATGTTGTCCCCGTGCGTGTGTGGGTTTTCTCCGGGTACTCCGCTTTCCTCCCACATTCCATGAATGAATGAATAATTGTCATTTTTTAGAGAGAACTGTTTCAATGCTGTGTCTTGCACACATTTTTTACCATAACATTTATATTTTGATAAATAAACTGTCCTTCCTTTCCCTGATTTGATTTTGTGCCTTTTCTGGGAATTACTTGCTTTAGGCTCCTGATTGGTTGAAATCTCATTACGAGTCGTGTTTAATGGGCCACCTCATGATATTTGTTTTCCTCAGGGAAGTACCGTGAGTTCCACAAGTTGTACGGAGAGAAGCACTTCCGGGAGGCGGCTAAACTACTCCTTTCACTGATGACTGCCAAAATCGCCCCCAGAAACTTTTGGATGACCCTTCTGACTGACGCCCTACCACTGCTGGAGCAGGAAAAGGTCTGTGTGTATTCTTCTTTCCATATAGCATTCATACGAGTATTTCACATCCGGATCCAATCACACTCCAGTGAGGTGTCAAGCGTACAATTTAAGGTTGTCCGATGTGTGAAGTGCGTTGACAGCCGCGTCACTCCTGCCAATACGTGGTTACAACGGCACACGTTGGCACACATCAATCATTGCCGCATTTTTAGGTGATCTTCACATCCGAGCAGACCTACGAGCTCATCTCCTGTTTGGAGGAACTCACATCTTCTTTGAACACCGCAGCTTCCGGTGCTGACACACCTCCCACGCAGGTATGCATTTCTATGAAGTTGTGAGTCCATCATTTTTGGGGGGGAACATGGCAATGTGAGGTGGAAAAAGTCAAACCTTAATTGTTGTTATTAATCCGTTCCACTCCAACCAACTCCGATTCGTACTCCAACCAAGTCCATGTTCCTCTTATACATGTAAATCCAAGTAATCTGATGTACAAAGTCCAGAATGTTAACACAAAACATTTTGTTATAGTTTTGTAATAGTTTTACATGCATGAAACAAATTGACATGCATGTATAAATACATACACACGCTGAATGAGAGGTGTAAATGAGCATTTAAGGATGCCTTGTCTTTCATTGACAACGTGATTTTCGCCGTGGACACAATGTGGCAGTGAGATCAACACGGACGCCACCTCTTGTGTTTTGCCGTGAGTTATATCTTGAATTTAGATTCCGAATCAGGTTTATTGTGGTCCATACAATACAAGGATTTTGTCCCGGCGGGTTGGTGCAACAGTAAGTAGAGAAAGGATAAAAAGTAGAAGATATAAAAACATCTGTATAGCAGTGCAAACCAGCAGCACAAGAACTATTGGAGTTACACAGAATTGTTACATTATATACCAGACTGTTGGGGGTACGAATATGTTGCTATATTTACAATGATACACAGCAGAGTGTGATTTAAGGGTGCAGCATAAGCAGTAACGGTGATGTGATTGATTGTGGCAGCAAAGTGAACCAAAACGGAGCCAAAGAAAGGTGCAAGTGCCAGCGTTTGATAAAGAAGTTGAGAAACCTTTTTTGTTTTATTGAATTCAAGAACTAACTCATGGCAAAACATGAAGGTGGTGACTTCCTCTTAAGTGCTCAGAGTTAGGGAAGTCAAAGAATAAATGACATCTGTCTCATGCCATTGTTAGAGAGCTTGCTTGCTGTTGCTGTGGAAGTTTGGTGGTAAATAAGGACAGAGGCCACGACTGATGATAGAAAATCCACCGGCTTACAAGATTCAGGCAGCAAAGTATACCAGGACTAATATGGTAGCACGCTTTTCTGTGAAAAATTCATAGTGAAGTTGGAAAAAGTTCATATTAAAAATGTAACGGAGAAGTTGAGAGTTCATCACAAATCGTTGAAACAATGAAAACTTGAATGACTGTCATGATCTTCTTAAAAGGATCCGGAATTCTGAACTGTGCTGCTTACGTTTTGGGATAAAAATATAAATAACCGTCAGACTCACGCAGTGTATTAATAACACAACGAGACACGCGGCACATTGTACCGGAAAATGTACGCAAGCCGAGGCAAAACTTTGGTGTAAATTTACGACCTAAAATTCTAAAACACGCTAACCAGGATGCACACTAACCCAAGTTCCACCTTCCTAAGTTTGCAAATGTCACTTCAGCAGAATGAAGTAGTGATATTAGAAGAATGAAATGGTAATACTAGTGCTATGTTGAAGTATTTTAAGGCTTGAAGCCTAATTTGGCTGTATTTGGTTTTTTTAAGGAGGAAGACATCGAGGTGACCAAAGTGGAGCTCCTACGACTCACCTTGGCCAGGAATCTGGCTCAGGCCATCGTCAATGAAGGCACAACAGAAACTCTTTGATGCTTTTTCCCCACCTCTATAGTTTATACTTTATATACATTGGAAGTATTTCAAAATAATAATAAATTCCTGTTTGTAAATATGTTAAGTCATTGATTCCAAGCTTCACTTGTGGCACACAGCTAATCAGGAGCACTATAACAACAAAATATGAGCCCTATGAACATACAACAACGTACCTCATCTTGTACGCCACAAAGCAGCTACCTGTGAGTAAAAGCCACATATTTGAATCCAAAGCATGATGGGAATCAAAGGGTAGCAAAAATGGTGGTATTTGCAAAGAAACATTTTGTCACAAGTTGAACTTTAGGCAACCAGACATGTTTTTATTTCATGCAGCAATCAAACAATGTACAAATGTACACATCTTCATATCACATATCCACAAACAATACATGTATTTTATGTACACTTCTATATATCTCATATGCAAATGAGTTAAGGATCCAACATGGTTGTCGCTGCCGACGATACTTTTAACAAAAGTCTGAATATTTGATTTCACATTGTCATGGTTCAGTGTTAGTTAATAAAACAGAACACATCCCCAATACTAAGAATGATAAGTATTCCATACCATGGAATAGAAGCTGTATTACACTCATTATGACCCAGGTTTAAAGTGCCATTGTCTGGCTAGTTTTACAGCAAAATATACAACATTGTTTACGAGTAGCAAAGACTTTGACAGAACGTTCTGTTTAAATAAATACAAATGAAATGCTAATTAAAATACATGACTACATATTTTTTTACATATACCCTTGTGCTGTCATGTGGATAAGAAAAAACAATATTCATATTGAATATAGCCGTCCTCATCACCAGTGTTGTTACCTGCAGCATACGTTCTCTATAAATATATAGAAATACTTACCAACCTCCAATAACAACTATAAGATGAAATGGCAAATTTTTCTAACTGCTTGAATGCAATGTCTCCATGTTTATATGCGTGATGATTGCAGTCACTCTTACGTGACTGGAATTGGAGTGTCCTTGATGGGTTGGGTAGGAGGAGTAGGGGGTTGTACACCGCTATAAGTGACCCCATGCCTCAGGTGGGGGAAACTGGTCGACCTCTCCGACCTCGTTACAGAGACGATCTCCAAGCGTGAAAGCCAGCTTGTAGCGGAGGCGCACCTTCTCCTGCAGAATGGCACGATTAGTAGTATGATTAGTAGCTCGTGGGAGTAACAGATGTGTGAATGTCACCTGCCTTTGTTGGATTGGCCAGTAACATAACCTGGGTAATGGAAGATGGAGGCAGGATGGGGTTGAACGGGGCCAACTCTGTCCCTGATGGAGGCTGCAGCTTCACCTTCATTGACTGGTAAAAGAGAAAGAGGAAGTCATTAAAACGCTGTTTATTCTGGTCATAAACACTTTCTTTGCTGGCAGACATAAGTAAAACAATTGCAACGCATGAAGAGTATGCTGTAATTGTATAGGAACATGAAAATATCTAATTCAAAATCACTTATTACTATTAAGAGAAGTGCAATTTCACGACAAGTTCATAATTACAAAAATGTTAAAATATGAATTTATGCTACAATATCAGAAAAGGTCTCAATTTTAAAAGAAAAATATTCTCATTTTGAGAATTGTAATATGTGGAAAAAACCTGCCATTTTACCAGAATACCGTTGTAGTGTTGGGAGAAAAGGGCAATTTTATGAGAATTAAGTTGTAATTTTGCGATGGGTTCAATATGACAAAATACAATAATATACAATATTTTATGGTCTCAATTTTATACAAGAAATTTGTAATTTTACAAGGAAAAATAGCTTTCACAGGAAGAAAAATGCCACAATTTTACAAGAAAACTACAGCAAAGAAAATGTTAAAAACTACAGTAAGTTGGAAAATAAGGAAAAAGTCGTCATTTTATGGGAAAAAGCAGTTATAACAAAAACATTGATGATAGAATAAATAGCAAAATGAAAAAACTTGTGCACTAAATTAAGTTTATTTGCAATATTAACAGTATAAAAGTTTTGTTTTATGAGAATCAAGTCAATTCCAAAGAGCAAAATGTTGTAAGTTTACAAGCTATTTATTTTGTGAAGAAAAAACCTAAAGTAATAACTTGTTACTTGTGTTACTTGACAATTAAGTAACTTTTACAAAGAAATCATGTGAGAATAAAACCACATTTTTGCATAGAAGCCACTTTTTGGGGGTCTTTTAACCAAAGGTGTGTAATGCTATTATTTTATTATGGCATCTCTACCTTTGGTACCGCTGCTTGCAGTACTACACCGTGAACAGGGAGGGGCGCCGTGTTGAGCATGGACACCACCAACACCAACACGTCAGGTCTGCCGGGGGGAGAGTCGGACGCAAAGTTGAGCAGAACCCGAACACCGTCCTTATCGTAGGCGGTGACTGGCAGCACTTTACCTAGAACAGGAAGGACACAGCCAATCAGGAGCCAGCAGACATGACAACCGACCAATCCCTCTCCACCGCCTCCACTTACTGGGTCTGATGGCTTCCAGTGGGACGTGCACACTGCTTAGGGAGATCTCCGCAGCTCTGGTTGGGCTACCCATAATGAGTGGAGGGTGGGACGGGGAGACAGAGTGGAAGAGTGGGCTGCCTGGAGCGGAGGCCATGGTCTGGGTCAGGGCAGGAGAGGCGGGCATCACACCCTGGAGGAAAGAGGCTGAGGAGAGGGAGCTGAGCCCAGGCATGGGAGAGGGAGCTACTGAAGGCGTTCTGAAACTGCTGCCCGTCGTCAACTGACTGGAAAAACTGGAGAAAACCCCCCACACACGATATAAGAATAGAAAGAGAAAATCAAATGCTGTTATTATTCAATAATGATAAATTGTAACCATACGTTGTAAAAATGACTAATACATTTAAATAAATGTTCTAAGATGCAACACCGTAAGATGGATAGATACTTTCTTCATCTCCAAATCCACAATAATAAAAATGGTTTTGTATCGTTACATAACGTGAGTCAACATTTTGGTACCTTGCTTGTGTTTAAACATGAATAAAACATGGCGGCACCTCTTGTGATCAGCAAAGCCCAACATGGCCAGGTCTTGAAGGTTCTGGAGTGACGTCATGGGTGGTTCCGCCGGGGGCAAGGTTGCACTCCCAAGCACACCCAAAGGTGTGGCCTGTGGAGCCGATGAAAGGCTTCAGCTCCTGGCGTGCTAAACAATGTGAAGATCGACGGTTTACCTGCAAGGAGCTCCAGTGATTGGACGCTTCATTGAGCTTTGGTTTGGATTGGCTGCTCAGAGAGGGGGCAGGCTCATCATTGAGTCCTGCAAGGCATGCGCGTGTTAGTGCGTTACTGTGAGTATTGCTTACAGGGAGGACGAACCCACCTAGAGACAGCAGCTCATTATCAAGGAGTGAGAGCACCTTGGAGGGGGTGGCCTCCAGCAGGGGGTGACTCGGGCTGCTGCCCAGCGAGCTCCGCTTCGGAGGAGGGGGCAGAGCAAGGATGGAGGGGTCTGACAAATGGTCAGGGAAAGGAATGGACCCCATTAAGGGAGGAGCAGCAGCGGGTTGAGGGGGGCTGGGAGTGTCAGGGCCAGCCAGGTCTATCAGGGTGTCAGTGGTGTCTGCACAAAAAAAAGAGACAGGAAGATGACGCCCTCGCTAAAAATCTATCTTCATTATATTCTACAAATGTCTGACCGCTCTGGGCATGACCGGCGCCAGTCTCCTCGCTGTCACCGTTGATAGGCAGCCCCTCCACTACGTTCTTGTAGGAGTTGATGACCCTGGAGAGGTCATCACTAGCCTGCAGGATGTCACCTGAGTAGACAAAGTAAACACACGAAAGACTGGATCTTTTCTAACACCTGGCGGGAAGAGCGGTTGCATTTACTGCATGACACGTCTACATTGTACGTGCATGCGCTCGCGCATGAGCAAGCGAGCAAACATACTGTGGGCTTTGACTTTTGGCTTTTTTGAGTCAGTGTGGTTATTCCTATTGTGCAAGATGGCGCTACCTTGTGGGAGGAGTGTTGGAGAAATACCGTGGTGTGAAACAGTGTTTCTTATTTGCTTTGCATGTTTGTTACACTTATATGTTTCAGATGATCAAATACATTTAAGTATTAGCTAATGACAACTCAACGGAATACAAAATGCTAATTTTAAATGAAACCTCCAATTATTAAGGAATAACTAAAAATCCAAACCTCCATGGCCCTGTGTGGAAAAAGTAACTGTACCCCCTTGTTAGAACATACAAATTAATTGAGATCTATCAGTGTGGAAATGCTTATAAAGCCATTTTTAAAGCTTTGGGACTCCAGCATTCACAGTGAGAGCCGTTATCCACAAATGGCGAAAACATGGAACAGTGGTGAACCTTTTCAGGAGTGACCGCAAGAGTGCAGCAACAACTCATCCAAGAGGTCACGACAACATTCGAAGAGCTGCAGGCCTCACTTGCCTCAGTTAAGGTCAGCGTTTATGACTCCACCATAAAAAAAGACACTGGGCAAAAACAGCCTGCATGGCAGAGTTCCAAGACCAAAGCCACTGCTGAACAAAAACAACATTACATCTTGATGAAAACACTCCGTGGTCTGATGAGACAACAGTTGAACTTTATGGAAGGTGTGTGTCCCATTACATCAGGCGTAAAAGTGATACTACTTTCAGAAAAAAAACATCATACCAAGAGTAAAATATGGCGGTGGTGGTGGTAGTGTGATGGTTTGGGGCGGTTTTGATGCTTCAGGACCTGGAAGACTTGCTGTGATAAATGGAAATATGAATTCTGCTGTCTACCAAAAAAATCCTGAAGGAGAATATCTGGTTGCGACTTCAAGCTGAAACCACCTTGGGTTCTGCAGCGGGACAAGGACCCAAAACACACCAGCAAGTCCACCTCTGAATGGCTGAAGAAAAACAAAATGAAGACTTAGGAGTGGCCTAGTCAAGTCCTGACCTGAATCCTGTTGAGATGCTGTGGCATGACCTTAAAAAGGCGCTTCATGCTGGAAAAGCCTCCAATGTGGCTGAATAACAACAATTCTGCAAAGATGAGTGGGCCAAAATTCCTCCACAGCGCTGTAAGAGGCCCAAGCGCTTTAGGGTAAAATAACTTCTCCACACACGGCCATTTAGTTTTGGATTTTTCTTCTCCCTTAAGATACTTCTTTAAAAACTGCATTTTGTGTTGAGGTGTGTTGTCAGTAACTAACATTTAAATGTGTTTGATGACCTAAAACATTAGGTATTAAGGGGGAAAACAGCACTGTGTATGAGAATATTAAAATTATGACCCGTGAATGTGTTTGGTGTATGAATGTGAGCAATCCTGCCGGGCCCAGACCTCTAACAGGCATGCTGGGGTTAGGGTAGTACACCAACTTACTGGGCGAAGGTATCAAATACAAACAAGGCAACAAACCTAAACTGGTGTCATTGTCCTCAGCCTCGGTGGCCATCTTGAAAGCAGCTCGCCTCAGCTTGTCACAGCGCTCGTAGAGTTCCTAAAGCAGGAAGGAAAACGCTTGAAAAGTGTGCTAAAACCCATATTGTGTTTGTTTTTGCTCAAACCTTAATAATCTCCTTGTCCGATTCAGACGAGGTGTCTTTATCGAAATGCGAGAGCATCTCGGAGAGCAGCTTGACGTTGATGTTCACCTCCTCCAGTGTGTTGACACGCTTTGTCACCTTCTGCACCCGTACATCATCCTGGCAAAAGAATAAAAGAGTATCTCGCAAAAATGTGCATTGGGGTGTACTCACTTTAAATAGATACGGTGTTTATCATGTCTTACCTCTTTAACCATATTTTTAATCAACCTGTTGGCCTCTTGGAGGTCTTCTGGATTTTTGCTCCGGAGAAGCTCAGCAAGGAGCTACGCAAACACACACCATTAAAATTCCTTGTCCTCACGTTCAACGGAGCAATGTTTACTTTTTGTGCCCAACTGAAGCAGCACCTTGGAGAACAGGTTCTACACGGCAAAAAGCTACACGTCCTTCAAACTGCATCTAGAAAATGTTAAAAAGCCGACATCCTCACCTTCCCCATGTCCTCGTTGTCAAACACTGGGTGTTTGGGCCGTGTGGGAGGAGAGGGTATCAACGTCCGGTCCAGAGGTAACTCTGGGTCCTGTGCCACCAGCCCTGTGAGGACAGCGTTGTCAGGTTGCTGCTAAAAATAAAAACCAAACTACGCAAAGAAACCTTGTCTTCTCAGAGTCTGGTAGGCTTCGTTGATTTTGGGCTCATTGGGGAAAGCAACAGTCCAGCTGTACAGCATCTCTACAATCTTTGTCTTCACCTTGTCTGGGGCACTGTCACCCATGTACTGGAAATCAACAACATGCATTTAGACTGATTTATTCAAATAAACCAATACGACGAATTACACCCTCAAATAGTGGCCTCGGCTCTACTGCTCTAATCCCTGAAGCTCTGCTGAAAACTCTAATAATGCAATTCAAGCCACAGCCGTGCAGCAAGTGCACGTCTGAAGTTATAGTTACAACTTCCAATGTCAAGGTGTGAGCTGTACTCACACCTTGACGACACAATGTGCTTATATTAGCAATGCCGGCGCTAATCACGTAAGCTATCGTGTGGATCTTATAGTTGATGAATCGTGTTTTGAGGCGCTGGAGGAGAAACAGAGTGCAGTACTTGGCTGCAACCAGCAGGGGTGCTGTTGGACAACATTTATCTGTAGCAACAAAAAAACACACCTATGGCAATGCTCTGGGCAGCATTATCCTGCTGAATAAGACACTGGCGTGGATGCAAGAGTTGAGAGCATTCATTTCATAAGCAACAATGATTAACCGGGTACGGTGTACTTATTTCCTAGGTTAGTCAGCTTGGTAGTCTCTGTAGTTGGGGTGAGCCCTCTCGGCCATTATTTGAGCAGATTCGCTCCTTAAAGATGAAAAACTCACCTTTGGAGAAACGACTTTTATCAGCTCGTTTAGAAATCTGTATTTTCCAACCTCGTTATGAAACCTCCTCCCACAATTCTTCATGCACGCCTCCAACACCTGCTCACATAACACAAGTGCTTGAACATTTGCCATGATTGCTTCTTTTTACACGCCGGCCGTCTTACTGTAAGAGCCTGAAGAGCCTCCCAGTCCTGTGGTGAGTGGATTTTGTGAACCAGCAGCGGCATTGCAATCTGGGGCCTGCAAAAAAGACATGCTGGACCTTTAACATACCAAGTCAGGTGGGAAAGGTCGGCCATACCCTTCCAGCTCCTTGTTGATTTGATCACAGAAGCCCATGATGTACTCCCAGTCCTCCTGTCTGTTCGACGGGTGGGTGGCTTTATCTGGCACACAATTACACATTCTTATTGTATTAACAGCAGACAGCCTTCAAACACCTCCACCTTGCTGAGTGAGATGTGCCGCACAAGGCAGACTAGCGACCAAACAACGGGCACCAAAGGGACTGAAAGCAGTTGACAGCTACCGCACGAAATAACTAACTGCCCCGTAACCCGGGATGGCAACTTAGTAGAGTTACTAGCGTCTTTTAATTCATAAAATCGCAATAATCACTCACTGAGCCAGGATTCAAGCGTCTCCCCTTCCTGGTACGCCATAGCAATCCAAGTATCGCGTGTGTACGAACGAGAACAGGAAATTAGCGCGATTAGAGGCAAAATACTACAAAGTTCAACAACATTAAATAACACGCAGTACAACTTATTTAATTCAAATGACCGTATTAACATTAAAAATAGACATTTTAATTCTTGTTGTGTTTTATACAGGCATCTTCACGGAATACTAAACTGTCGCTGGGGGTCCTGACAGGCACGCATTTCCAACATGGCGACTTCCATCGTTGGACTATTAAAACCTTGGACGCCGAGGTAATGTTCGATTTCTAAGATAATAGTAGCTGCTTTTTGTTGTTTTCTATCGGATTATGTCTATTTAGTGAAGGTAAACGGACGGAGACGTCACCGTAAATTCTAATTGTTGATTCGTTCAAGATGGCTTCATAATCGAGACCGCAGTTATTGTTAACTAAGTACAAATGATAATCTTCCGCTGACTGCAGAAGTTCACATTCCATACAATTTTGCACATCGAACACAAGAGAGTCAAGTAACTAGTGTTGGACCTTTCGGGAATGTGCAGGGTGCTGGCGGTGCGATGGAGCAGATACAACCCGTACTACCTGGAGCCGGAGGTAAGGAAGGAGGCCTACGACAAGGCAGAAACGGAACTGGGCCCCGAGGAGAAGGCAGAGCGGGCGCTCAAGGCAGTCAGACCCATCAAGGCGGCAACAAACGGTGTCACCAGCTCCGTTTTTGACGACCCGCTCATCAGGTACTGCTCACGTGGTTTAAGGCTGGTTTAATAACACACACACACACACACGGGCCCATCATTTTGGTCTTTTCCTTTCCAGTAAATTCATCAACATGATTATGACGCATGGAAACAAGGTTTTGGCAAGAGAGATCATGACTGAGGTATGTACTGCACACGCAACGCACCGTGGGGGTTTGTTTGCTCAAGTGCAGAGAGCACCAGGCATGCAAGTTATACTTATTTTGAGACGCACGTCCACGATGGGGGCATGGTATGAGGAAAAGCCTAAACATATTCTTCCCTGTTCTGCAGACATTGGAGCATATCAAAAGGAAACAGGTGGAGAAATACCACAAAGCTCCAGAAGGCAAAAGAGAGGAGATCGAGTGCAGCCCTTACAACATCTTCCATCAGGCTATAGAGAACTGTCAGCCAATCGTAGGTCTTGCCAGCATCAAGAGAGGCGCAAGGGTCTACCAGGTCAGTGCTGATTTCATACCAATGAGAATTATTGTTGCACTTACAAACAACTCTTTTCCTCCGACTTGTTTCCTCGACCGTTTTATTAAAAAAATTCCCGCCGTTTCCTCCCCGTAATGTACCATTTTCCCCGCCAAAATACCAGTATACACACTAAAAAGGAAAATGAATGTGTATATTTCAGAGGGAGGGAAAAGTAAAAATGTCAAAATATTGTATTTTTGTATCATTCAAGGAACAATAAAATTTTCCTGGGGGGAAAAAGTTGCAGATAAAGTTTGTGAAAGTGTTTTGTGAAACATTTTTTCAATAGCTGCATATTTAAGTGAAAAAAAGTTTTTGAGGAAAATAACATTTTTGAGAAGTTATTTTCAAGAAGAAAATAACATTTCTGAGAGAAAACATGTTAATTTGATTTTTTAAATTTTTTTTAACTGAAGATGAAAAGTGATTTTGTCAACAGACATTTTCCTTGTAGCTGTAATGCTCCTTTACACTGTACGTAAAAGTTGAAAAACTACTATAACAAAGCAGCTGTAACTACACTGCTACACTGTATCTGCGCCCTCCACTCACCCAGGTGCCAGTACCTCTTCAAGGCAGCAGGCGTCGCTTCCTCGCAATGAAATGGATGATCACGGAGTGCAGGGACAACAAACATCGGCGCACGCACATGTACGAAAAACTCTCCCAGGAGCTGCTGGCGGCCTCTGCCAAGGAGGGCAACGTCGTCAAGAAGAAGACGGAGCTGCACAAGATGGCTGAAGCCAACAGAGCGTACGCCCATTACCGCTGGTGGTAGTCAAAGGGTCAGAGGCTGGACATCGGAAGGTGTAAATAATGAACACCACAAACAAAATGCTCTAATGAACTATCAAGTGGGAGGACGATCACACCACTAGTTAGGCATTGTGTTTGAAAACTAACATCTAGAAGATGTATTAAAGCAACTGTTTAGTCTAAGTAAGAAACTATTCCTGCATACGGGAAAGGCTCTGTGATAGCACCCTCATGTAACTGCTGCTGAAAAACACACGCAACAGAAATTCAAACCTTTAATAAAATATCTCTCAAGACTATTCCTTTAACTATTACTCACACATCAAAAATAAAACAAGCATCAAACCAGCTTGAATCTGATATTCAGCAAACAACCTTGAAATGTTCATAAAGGGAATGCTTCAACATACAAAACTTTTATAAATAAAAATGTAAAAAACCTCAGGAACTGAACTTGTGATCTATTGCACGTTGACATCTCCATTTAACTACGTGATATATGTCCATCAAAAAAAAGTTGCTGGTGAACTCCCGTTGTCCTGGTGAGTGTCCTAGTCTGCGAGTTCGCTGTAGTAGTACCTGTGTGCCGTGCCACTGAGCACCCAGCCTCCTGCCCTGAACTCCAGGATCTCCAGCAGCAGCAGGCGGGCCATGGAGGTCAGCCCCTCCTGAAGCAGGAAGCCATCCCGCAGCAGGAAGAAGAGCTCATCCATGCGCTGGCTGTTGGCCTTTTCCAGCTGCTCCCCGATGCGGTGCAGCTGCAACACCAGACAATCCACCTGCGGCACAAAGCAGACGGTACTGCAGCGTACTAACCGCTCTACATCTTCCGTTCTTCTTCACCACTTATACTGTTCAGGGTCACATGCCTGTTGGAGCCTAAGCTGGGGTTCTGTTTTTTTATGAAAAAAAGTATATTTGATTTACAAAAAAATCTATATACTTTTGGGAGGAATATTTGTGAGGGAAAAGTCATTTTTAAAGAAAACAAAAGACTAGATGTATTAGAAGCTAATGAATATTTTTTTAGGAAAAACTTGTTTATCTGAGGGGAAAAAATGTAAAGGTTATGTTGAAATAAATAAAAAAAAATTGAGGGGAAAACATTTGATATTTTTGGAAAGAAAATTATACAAAGCAAAAGCCGTACATGACAAAACAATAGAAATATTTTTGAGGAAACAAGTTTGAGGAAAAAGTCATTTCAAAAGTTGGATTTATAAGGTAAAACCCTGAATATTATTGGAGGAAAAACAGGAGATTTTATTTAGCGTTTTTTTTAGAATTAAAAAGACGTCATAATTCAACTCTCCAGACAAAAACTCTCAAAGCAGTAAATGCAACTTCACAGCCAGAGCAAAAATGACAATAAAAATTGAATGTAAAAAAGATTAATACTAGGGATGGGATGTCCGATATTGCCTTTTTTGCCAATATCTGTTTTTTATGTATTTTACTTCATAAGGGGGAAACCAGTTGGAAATTTAAACAAATCAAAAGGACCACCACTTTCCCGTCTCGATCTGGTTCTATATTTTACTTGGCTCTACCATAATAAAGAAGAACCTAACCAGGAACGCAGGAAAAGAATATACAGTAGAGTCTTCTTTACCTCCTCTTCATTCATGAGAGCATCAGGTTGCGCCAGCCTCATTAGACAGTCGTAGACAGGGTGGACCAGCGCCACCATGGGCATGTTGTTCACCTGGGCATCAGGATAAACGTGAGAGATTCCCTGGTTTTGGTACAAACTATCCTGTACAAAAGTGCATGACTTTGTGGCACAATGTCGAAGAATTCCTTACTTTGAGGTAGTCGTAGATGTTACAGATGAAGGTCACAAAGCAGACCCACTCCTGCAAGGACCGACTTCTGGTCTCCTCGCGCCCCTTGAACTCCTTCTGGAGGCGGTTGAGCAGGCTCCTCCGGAACACGTTGTCGTTGTTTTGCTTGGCCTCGGCCTGCCCCCACAGAGTCAGGTCAGTACGGACAAGTGACTGAATACTATACAAATG
Source organism: Oostethus manadensis (assembly GCA_024372805.1). NCBI lineage: Eukaryota > Metazoa > Chordata > Actinopteri > Syngnathiformes > Syngnathidae > Oostethus > Oostethus manadensis. Next base: position 2,136,221 of record QODF01000131.1, read on the forward strand.
TATTTACATTCAAGTCCTGTACTACACTTATTACAAACAATGTATTTTTATGGTTGATACTTTTATTCAAACACACAGTAATATATAAGTTTCCTTAAAAAGAATACATGTCTATGTTGAGTATATTTATACAGTACTTAGAAGTGTTATTTGTGGAAACACTACAAAAAATATAAATATATAAAAGACTACTATAAAAACACATTTGCACCAATAGATCCCTTGACACAAATATAATCATGTAAACATTTTAGTGTTAGTGATTTGTATATAGATTTATAGCAGACAATTATTTTATAATAGTTTTATTTAAAAAAAAACAAACTCTAACATATCTAAGTTTGTTAACGTAAATGGGGAAGATTCCTTTAACGGCACAATTTTTTCGACCCACACCGGAGTTTGAGGAAGTAGTGGTGAATGTGGGGCCAAAAGCGGGAACATTTATCGAGCAGAAAAGGACAAAGAAAAGAACTTTTTGAATGGTAAATTCAGCTTTAAAGCCCTGGGAAATGGCTCTCACAGCAAGACTAAAGTTATTTGTATCTCCTGTCGATTGGAATTGTCACGGACTACGACAACTTGCAGGAGAGAAGCGAAGGTAAAACAAACATACATTATAGCAATCAAACTTATCTTTTTCATTATGTATTGTATAAAACTAAATCAAACTAAAAGCACAAAATGAATTGGATAATTTTGCCTAGCAATTCAGAAGCGGGCCGCACGGTGGCTGACTGGGTAGCACGTTGGCCTCACAGTCAGGAGGTTCATGGTTTGAATCTCCTTTGGTCATCTCTGTGTGGAGTTTGCATGTTCTCCCCGTGCATGTGTGGGTTTTTTCTGGGTACTCCGCTTTCCTCCCACATTCCAAAACCATGCATGTTAGCGTCATTGGCCGCTCTAAATTGTCCATTAGAGTGTGAATGTGAGTGTGAATGTTTGTTTGTCTGCCCTGTGATTGGCTGGCGACCAGTCCAGGGTGTACCCCGCCTTCCGCCCAAAGTCAGCTGGGTTAGGCTCCAGCATCCCCGCGACTCTAATGAGGACAAGCGGTATAGAAATGAATGAATTCAGAAGCGGATGTAGCTTGGCTGTAATGGGACGTCCGCCATTGCAAATTTTTCTAGAAAATGTAATGCCCATAGTTGTGGTAAAGAAGACTTTGATGACACCTTTATTTTGTTATTATTTTGCACAATTAGACAGGATGTGGCGCTCTTATTGTGAAGGCCAGAAGTGTATGGAGTGTGTGAATGTCTGTTGACGGTTAAGACGAGACTGCAGAAAGAATAAATGTGCCTCTCGTCCGTACTTCACTCGCATGTCTGTGGCCATGGTAAAACGCTTGCTTACATTAACATGCAATAAAAGGCAATATAGCGTAAACACAATTGTTGAGCCTGAGTCGCACAAGCATGCTTTGCTAAACTAACATCTTCAAAGGCCTCATCTCCTTCAACGCCACAAAACAAGGGACCAGGGATGCCCTCTGCGAAGCCATCTTCACCAACTGGATCAACATTCCCACTAGCCTCGCGCATTCCAAACCAATCTTTAAGAATAGCACAGCTACTAATTATTGAGTCCCTTTTTTGAACATTTTATGGCTACTTAAGGGGAGTTTCAGGTTGTTTTGAGGTATGTTCTTAAACTTTTGATCAGCTGATGAACAGTTTGCTTGCGCAAAGGTTTTTTTTGTCACATTCCCATTTCTTCTTTTTGCATTTTGAAGCTCTAAGTACAACCGCGTTAAGATCTTACAGTGTAAAATATAATAATAAATTCAAGCAATTTTTCATTCATCCTTTCATTCATTTTCTATACCGCTTATCCTCATTAGGGTCACGGTATGCTGGAGCCTATCCCAGCCGGCTTTGGGCGGGAGGCGGGGTACACCCTGGACTGGTCGCCAGTCAATCACAGGGCACATATACAAACATTCACACTCACATTCATACTCATACTAACGGACAATTTAGAGTCGCCAATTAGCCTAACATGCATGTTTTTGGAATGTGGGAGGAAACCGGAGTACCCGGAGAAAACCCACGCACGCACACACGGGGAGAACATGCAAACTCCACACAGAGATGCCCAACGGAGATTCAAACCGTGAACCTTCTGACTGTGAGGCCAACGTGCTACCCACTCATCCACCGTGCGGCCCAGCAATATTTCAACTGGTCTCAAATGTTTTGGATCAGGAGTGCATGTGAACATATATCTCATAACATAGTAAAGACCTGCACAATGGTGTAGCAGATGCGTCCAGCCTCTTTGCTGAAAACCTGGTCCTTCAAAGACTGGTCCACGATGATGCTGGATACCTTCTCCAGATTCACTGAGCCTGGGTCTGAAATAGCAACACATGCAAACATGTGGTTTGAGGGTCATTATGCTTCGAGTGGTCACAGCACAATCTCACCTTTCAGGGCAGTTTTGAGCAACATCTGCGTCTGCAGGTCAAAGGACTGGATCTTGTAGTCCTCAGGGGAGTTCTCCATAGCCGCAGGAAACACCTAAAATACTCCTGAGAGCTGCCACGCACAATATCAAACGATCAAATCTTTAAATCGGTGTTCCAAATACCGAGTCAACGGAAGCTGCCGCGACTTTTGTAGGACAACAATAGCCCCGCAATCCTGTGGCGTCATCAACTTGGCCGCTTCCCACAAGTCCTTTACGTAGCAGGGATTACACGGACTAGCAGGTCTCGCAGCCGCCGCCGTACGGGAATTTAACACACTAACCCCACCACAAAGAACGTGTGTGGCAAACGGGCAGCTGGGTTACCAGTGTTGATGGAAATAAACACCCGCTTTCATCCAAGTTTGTGATGCTAGCTAGCAGCTTTACTACTCAACTAGTAGGAGTTCAGATTTAGGCATAGGACGCTGTGCCTGTCTTAAAATTTAATGTGTTACCCGGGAAAAAAACGGAATACTACTTTAAAAATAAACAACTATAAGGTGCTACTTACGTCTCTACAAACGTTACGTGAATATGCACTTATTTCACGACGGTTCTTTGCGCCAGCGCTCCACCTAGACATACAAAGAGTCAGTGTTAATAATTTACGACAAGCTAATTCCCTGCACGTGAATAGCTGCGATCTCGGTCGCCATCTTGTGGCTGGAGAAAGCAGTTTTGTGTTTTATGTGATTTAAATAAGTTGTTATTTATTTATTCATTTAAAATGTTGTTTTTAGTCAATACATTTCGGTCTAGTCGACCAATAGCTTTACGGGGGGATTCTAGACGTAGAACCCAGATTTGAGTTTGTATTGTCCACCTCCAGCCACTATTGGCGCTATTGTGCCATTTTAATAATTGGTCAACCGCGGTGATACAAGAAAGAGAAGAGGGGCAGCACCCGGAAGTAGTTGCATCAGTCCGTCATCATCAATGCCGGTTACCGCATTAATTGACCTGAAAGTTGGATTTTGCATGGATTTTGTGTATAGTGTTGAAGAAGTTAATTAAGAACAATAATTTGGTAGGTAAGTAGGCCCATTCCTCGATAGTAAGTGTTGTTCTTGTTGTTAGCTTAGCTTGTGGCTAAGTCAGACAACATGTCCTCTATGGTTTGTTGACATAGTTCCCCACATAGTAGCACCCCGGCTGTAATATTTATTAAATCCCTTTTTGGTAAACAGTCTTACATTTAGTTGGGGGCGCCGTCTGCTGGATGTGAATATTTATCTGTTATGACATTTTCACTCTCATTACTAGGATGCCATTGTTTATTATTAGCCTTTCTCACCATGCAATGCAAAGGTTTCCTATCATGTTTCTCGCCTGGATGATTACCTCTATCTTTGATAAATGTAAACCACAAGTTAGTTACTTAAAATTTTGGAAAAAATGTCTCCCAAAAACCACAAAGTGATGAGCTGTTCTAATTGTTCACTTTTAACAGGTGGCAGAGGCCTCAGAGAATGGTGGGCTATGACCCCAGGACACAGGGGGCGCCACTGACTGCAGCAGAAGCAGCCGTGGCGGGCTCGGCTGCCGGGATAGTCACAAGGGCCCTCATCAGCCCCTTTGATGTAATTAAAATACGATTTCAGGTAACGATAAGAGAAAATATGCTTTGAGCTGGAGCTGTTGTGTGCATCATATTGGTATTTATATGTTGCTGTGCAGCTCCAGATTGAGAGTCTGTCCTCTGCAAGGCCAGGGGGAAAGTACAAGGGATTATTTCAGGCGTCACGTTGCATTCACACAGAGGAGGGCCTCCCCGCTTTCTGGAAGGGCCACATCCCTGCACAGCTTCTTTCGATTTGCTATGGAGCAGTCCAGGTACATTTTTTGTCAGTAAGGTTTTTGTTAAAACTTGCTAAATGAGGTTTCAAACTATGTTGGTGTGTCTGTACTCTGTAGTTTGCCAGCTTTGAGTGTCTGACTAAGATGGTCCATGACATGACACCCTTCGACAGCCAGACATCAGGGATGCACTTCATATGCGGAGGCTTGGCCGCCTGCTCGGCTACTGTGGTGTGCCAGCCTCTGGACACGCTCCGCACACGCTTTGCAGCTCAGGGCGAGCCTAAGGTGGGACGCTGTTACATGCATGTTTTTACAAAGGAGTATTACAGCAATGCTAAAAAGATTGAAATAATAATAATGCTGCTACAAAAAAATGACAAATTGTTAGTTGTAATTGTAATTTTACAACAATAAAGTCAGAATACCGAAGGAAATGACAGAACATTGTATATTTATACATGTTTCAAAATATGAAATAATAATATGATGAAAGCCGCACTGTGGCTGAATGGGTAGCACGTTGGCCTCACAGTCAGGAGGTTCTGGGTTTGAATCTCCGTTGGGCATCTCTGTGTGGAGTTTGCATGTTCTGTGTGTGGGTTTTCTCCGGGTACTCCGCTTTCCTCCCACATTCCAAAAACATGCATGTTAGCTTCATTGGCCGCTCTAAATTGTCCATTAGAGTGTGAATGGTTGTTTGTCTATATGTGCCCTGCGATTGGCTGGCGACCAGTCCAGGGTGTACCCCGCCTCTCGCCCAAAGTCAGCTGGGATAGGCTCCAGCATCCCCGTGACCCTAATGAGGATAAGCGGTATAGAAAATGAATGAATGAATGAATATGATGAAAAAGGGGAATCATTTAACGTCGATAAAGTCCTCATATTACAAGAAAGAAGCCACAGTGATGAGAAAAATAAGAATAAAGTTGTGAGATTTTATTTGAAGAGAAATTTAATTAAGAAACAATCTTAAATATTTTATAAAGTTGTAGTATTTTGAGAATAGTATTCATTTATATATAAAAAAAAACTTTTCATAGGGATAAGGTGGAAATTGTACAAAAAGAAAGTCACAAGATTAAAAACGTATTGAAAATTGTGTTGTAATTTGACAGAAAATGTAGTAATTTTAGAATGACAATTATTGCATTACATAAAATGAATTTAATTAATAAAAATGAATGAATTCATATAATGACAAAAGAGTAACGCTGTAACTTTATGAGAACAAAGCTGCACATATGTGATGATACAGTTTTAATATTATATATTAAATATATACATAGTATATATTTAATATTATACAATAATAAGTATTATTAAGAGAATAGTTCTAATTTTACAAGAAACAAAGTTGTAATTTAACAGGAATGAAGTTTTAATTTACAAGAATATATTCCAAATATGAGAACAAAGTTGTAATTTTACAGGAATAAAGTACAAATTAACAAAGAAAATAAAAAGTCATACTTTCAAGGGAATGAAGCGTAAATCCGTAATCACGAGAAAAGAGTTGACTGGGGCATGGCGTCCATTCGAGTGGAGCCGTCCATTTGAGGTACATTGATGAAAGTGTGATGGATCATTTTAGATGATGTAACGTTCCCAAAGCCAGCTGGGATAGGCCATAATGAGGATAAGCGGCATAGAAGATGGATGGATGGTAACGTTCCAGAGTGTGTGCCTTCCCAGATGTACAAGAACCTGAGCCACGCTGTGTCTACAATGTGGCGCACAGAAGGAGCGCTGACGTTCTACCGCGGCCTCTCTCCCACACTCATTGCCGTCTTTCCTTACGCCGGATTGCAGTTCTTCTTCTACAACATCTTTAAAAGAAATTTGACTCCGCCCCCCGTCGCTGGGACATCAGGAGGTCAGTGCAGTTCATTTGATGATTCATTTAAATTTAGATTTATAAGTTAATTTTAGTTTTTTGCCCCCAACAATATGTCTAAGAAAACATAAGGAGTCTGATCTGTGGCAGCGGAGCTGGAGTGATTAGCAAAACAATCACGTATCCATTTGACCTCTTCAAGAAAAGACTACAGGTCGGAGGTTTTGAGGAGGCCAGAGTGCAATTCGGGCAGGTGAGCTGCTCGTTCATTTACAATACAACTTGTGCACCCAACAACACGCACACTCTGCAGCTTTAGTCTTGATTTTTGACCTCCATTTAGTCCATTTTTAGCTCGTCAATCCACAAGGAATTAAAAGTGAAAAATGACAAAAGTAGGATGTTATATTAATTTTAAGATATATCGTTTTCATTTGCCAAGAAGAAATTAGAAGTATTGGCTAACGTCACTTTAGGAGAAGTTTTGTAATTTTATTATATTAAGACGTAAAGTCATGCTTATGATAATTAGTCGTCAGAATTTTATGCCTTCATTTACAAGTATACATTCAAAATATGACAGTGAAGTCATAATTTTATAGGGATAAAGTCCAAATAAATAAAACAATATAAATTAGGGACGTCTAATATTGTTTTTTTTTGCTGATATCTGATATGTCAATGTTGTCCAACTTCCGAGTCAGATATGTGTAACATGACACATCTCCTGTCGGGGAATGAACACATCATTGGTGTATTTTGGTTTTTTTCTCGGTTGACTCTTTAAGCGTAAGTGGAGTATTTATTTCGTTGCAAGCGGCGCATCAGCACACTATTCCTTTCCACACCACACTGCACGCACGCAGCAATTCCAAGGCAAAATGAACATATTTCACACCACCAGGTTTGACGGAAATTTCATCCGCGTATAGATATTGAAGTGCACGAGTATGCTACATACCTTTTATCTTGTCCTGACGCTCCAATCCTTGAGTTCGAAAGGCGTTAAGTTGGACTTCACCTTCGAAGCACTTTCGAAGTCGAAATCCGATACCAGACTGAAGAGGAAGAAGTCATCTACCTGACAAACATGTACAGCAATGAAAATACACCCCATATCCTATGCGGACCGGAGCATTCCTACATTCCTACTAGCTACACACGGATGTTTACGTTGCCGTTTGGTGAGGTCATCGTTTGCGCGCCGAAAAATACAGCAGTTTTTTGAATCCGGTTTTCATTATAGGGAGAAAACCTGATACCGATATTTACCAATATTACAGTTTTATGCCCATATTATCAGACATCCCAAATATATTATGTATACATTTACAGGAATAGAGTTAAATATTAACGAGGGTAAAGGGCAAGGTCTTCACAATATTATGGGAATTAAGTAATATGAGAATGTTCATAATTTTCTAATAAAAGTTCAAAGAAGTACACGAGTAGACGGAAGATAGTAGCAAAACAAACTTGTGGGCGTGGTTTGGAGTATAATGAAGCATCGTTTCCCCAGTGGAGTGGAGGAGGGCGGCTTTTTATCAAAATGACCAAAAGGTGTCAACCTTTCGTTGGGCCCGCGAATGACTAAATACGCCCCCGCGTACCATCTAAGAATGCTTCAATACAATACACCATCAAGATGCTGCTGTTTGCAGTTGGAAAAGAAATCTCCTAACTGGGATCCTCATGTGCAGGTGCGGCGCTACCGAGGCCTGGCGGACTGTGTGGTCCAAATCACCCAAGAGGAGGGCGTTCGAGGCTTCTTTAAAGGCCTCTCTCCCAGCATGCTCAAGGCGGCACTGTCAACCGGTTTGACTTTCTTTTGGTATGAGTTTTTCCTCAACATGCTACGTGACCTCAAGGAGAGCCGGAGAGTGAACGGCAAAAGATAGCAAAGCGCCACTCGCTGTTTACACATACCAAATGTGTCTCTTCACACCGGCTATTTATCATGGTTTGTTTCTCTATAGAATATCATGTAGTCATTATTATTATTGAACCGAAAATTTGCACATTTGAACCTCTGGGTGTTTATTGAATCGCGAAGATGGAAGTACAACGTGCGAATTAAGTGTATGTAATATTTTATCAGGTGATGGGCGGAAAGCACTGCTGAGAAGGGTGTTGTTTTGCTGTTTTGTTACTAAAGTTTATGGTTGATTTGTTCTGTGTATTTTGGATTTCATTTCTACGATTTTCTATACAAGAAGCCTGTTAAGACTGTACAGCACTCCCTGTAAAGCAAACCTGCCTCATAAACATGACAAGAAACAATCATGGTGGCAAATACGCGGGTAATGTTCTTTGCCCAGAGAAAGAAAAACTGTTCTTGCTAAACTTTAACATCGCGACGCCAATACTCTTCAATCCAAGTGAGTTGTGGAAGTTGTTAGTGAAAAAAACGGACTTGTATGGCTGCTACAGTATTTTATTTCAGTTCATTTACAGAAAGTTAACTCCAGCATCAAGTCAAGTCAATACAGTGTGATGTTATAACTACACAGAAAGTACGCAATTTTGCCCAAATCATGCAAGACACTGGCACAGTAACTTGGTAGTGTGTCCATTAAAATACACAACAGTTAGTATGGCAGCAGGACTGCTATTACCGAGGATCCAGTCCTGAACAAAATCTCAAGACCACCGTCTTAAAAAGTCAAGAATGTGAGTGTGAGGACGCCGGCCGATCCTCGATCCAAATTTGCATCCCAGTAGCCAATAAGGTGGATCACTTGGTGGCTGGCTATGTAAAGATGTTGGCAGTAGTGACGCGTTAAATGATGATGCAACAGGGGCGGGGTTAAACACGCAACACAATGCCAATCTTCAGGAAGGACAACTTACCTGGAGGTTGCTCTTTGTTGTTGTGTGGTGTTAGACATTTCTATGCAGAGGTTTGACTATCAATTGAGATGGGTCTTGTATTTATAATATAACTTTTTGTAGATGCTCATTGAAGATTGAAAAAAAATCCATTTAAATAAACATTTTACGTCATGTTTTTTTTTACACTGGTAATACACATAATCTGGTAGTGGAATTCCTTAGAAATTAATAAAGTAACAAAAAAATCAGCGGCGCCACTTGGGAGCTGAAAGAGTCGTCCGTTTTTGGTTAACGGATCCAAAAGACCCGGGTCTCTAAAAAGAGGTGTGATTCCCTCACTAGTTGGTCTTATTTAAAACGTCACCGTCGTGCTGCGTCCAATGGCGTGTAGAGCATCCCTTGGTTTTGCGGTTCAACAATCCCGTTCAAATACAAGATAAAGGCCTTTTTGCCTTCGCCATCAGGAGGTCATGACACGGATGTCGAATGTCTTACAGAAAATGACATAAAAGACAGACTTTGGTGCAGAGTTGGACTTTTTTCAGCCATGATCTTAAAGTTAAACAACTACTACTCTTGACTATGCTTTTTTATAAATCTCCAGTTTCTTTTTTTTCATGTTGATGCAGTATTTACAAGCAGGTTATATTCCACCAACCCAAAATGCAAATACTTGTAATTTCCCACCCGGTCTTAAGATTTTGTTTAGGATGGTATTCATAATACCAATCATGTGCTATTTACAGCTCTACAGTCACCTTACAGCCAAGTGTGGCCACCAAAGTCAAGTGTTACAGTCACAGGCCCAACTACACACACGGCCAGAAGCAAAACAACACAAAATGTGCATCATGTGTTTCAATCACAACATATCTGAGCGTCCACACCCTGATCTTTTTTTTCAAGGAATGTATTTTACACATAATTGGGCTAAGTGGTGCTCACTGGCTGACTTTACTGGACTTTTAAGGGCCACCGTGGAGTTTCCATCCCTTGTTAGGGAACTGCAAGACTTCAGGCTTGCCTGTCTGCAGGCTCTGCTGTAACACCAGCCGGGAAAGCTGACAAGTCTCCTTCAGCTGGCTGGCTGATGGGGCATTATGGGATGTGCTGGGCAGGCATCCTCAGCTTTATTGAGAGTAGAGGGCGTTGACACGTTTGGGACGGCTTCTCACGTGCTCTCATTCGGGCTGAGGACTGGCGTTCCAGGAGAAGAAGCTGGGAAGTTTGAAAATGGAATCCCGGCGGCCCTGCAGATCTGGCAGGGTCAAGGTCTCCGGGGCGGACTTCTTTCTGGGACGGTCCTTCGGAACAGTCAGGAACTCGGGGGCTTCGGTGGAAAGAGGGGTGGACGGGGCGCTGTTTGGGCCGCTGCGGGTGCTGGATGGAAGGGGGGTCTCTGAAATGGAGATGGCTGGGGGGAAGGTGCCGATTTTGAGGTTTGTGGCTTCTTGAGTGGCACGCTCATACTCTCTGACCTCTTCCATTGTCATGTCTGGCATGGACGAGACAATCGTAAGCAATAATATGGAGGGAAAGGACACAACACCTTCCTTTTTTGATAAACTAAACAGACAACAAGCTAAGTCACTTACTACACTGTTGTTACTGTAAGAGCTCGGACAAACACTTACCTATCCACTCATCCACCCAGGCAAAGGCCTGCTTGTGTCCCAACAGAAGGATGTCTCGGATTACCTGAAAAGCATTAGCAGAGCGCTAGCTAGTTACTCAACACACCAGTAAAACATACGTACATTATAGAGATCCAATTTGTCTTAAGTATTCTGTCAAAAATGACAGGAACAACATCAAATTAAAATGCACTAAAAGAGTATGCATTCCCGCATAGTGCAGCATTTGGTACCAAATATGAGTTGAAAGAAAAACCAGAAAAAATATAACAGTATTATCTGGGTGCGTGGGACCAACTAACAAAGTGGGACAAGTTGCTGCTTGCATTAAATACGCAAAAACTGGGGGATTTCTAACTAGGATTATTTTTTGAAATATTTCCAAAACTGATTTCCTAAAATATGTAGTTATTCCCACATCATTTACAAGTTGTGTGTCTTTTTAATCATTGCACCCGAATGTTTCCCGCAGCCGGGTGACCGTGCCTTACAGCACGCAGGGGGATATGATGTGCTCTTTTACACCGTTGAAATGGCACTCTTACACAATTGGATTCTTTATTTTAGAACGTAAGAGTGACGTGTGCATCAGCATATTTATTGCTTGACTTCCCAAGCGGCACAGAAGAAGGATGGAATGTGTGAACATGAATCATGTCGGTGGTGCACCCTCCTTTCTGCCAATGTTGCATTTAACCGACCGCTCTTCTCTATCAAGTTAAGCCTAACTTTTTAGCCGCTTCTTTGTTGATTGGTGAAGTAGGCATCAAGCCTACGACTCAAAATAAAAACAATCGGAATGTTAGTCCCCATTCCCATCCATGCTCCAGCTTCGACGCCCAACCCTACTTATTACAGATCCAACATTTCTCTAGCTGCGATTAATTATGAGTTAACAATTGGGTGATTAATCATGATTAAATATTTTAATCGATCGACAGCCCTGTTTAAAACATATTAGATGGTACATTTTCAGCAGTGCAGCAAGAGAGATGTCACAGCGAGAGCTGTACCATGTGACCAATTTATGCAGGCTGGTAACACAACATCTGACGTGGCCACCTGGTCGTGTATCTCATGCGTGAGCAAACTCTGCAAGATACAAACGTGTTTTTTTTGTATGCTGACCTTGTGTACAAACTGTTCCACGCGTGTCTGCAGGCCCCACACTTCAAACTTGACGCTGACCAGCTTGTAGGAGCACATGATGGGGTCTTGAGTGTGGATCCATCCTTCCTGCAGGAGCCCTCGGTCGGTCTTCCTTGACTTGAAGTAGCGCAAGTCCTGCATGGCAGGTGGGGACAACACATCATTTGGTGAGATCATAGAGCAGCCAAGTTGTGACAACACTTAAAATTGCCACAAGGCGGTGTCCTGTGTGGACTTCTCGCCACAGCAAGGAGCCGCATTTTATTCAGGAGGTCACTGAGGGCAGCAAGAATGTGGGCTGCTGACACTGACACTGAAGCCAAGACCGTGCTTACCATAGGACAACACAATCTGTGTGGTGGTTAGTTGGAGGGGAGGATATTTAAATTGCATCATTACATCACAATTACCCATGATGCATGTGCATGTATTTTGAATCTTAAAAAAGGCTCCAAAACAGTGGAACATCAATTAGCATCATTAAGCCTTTCCAAAAGGCCTGGCTTCAACTGATGGAGACTCACTTTTCCTGTATGCAAAAAAATGTAAGAACAATTTAATTTGTTCCAGAAAATCCATTTTCATAATATCGCAATTATAGTTTTACATTCTGAAACAGGTCAAAATGCTACATGCATATAAATGATGAAAGACAGGAATAAGTCAACATGAGGACGTGCCGTTGGCAAAGACACCACGCGGCATCGAGATCAACACAGATTTCCTGAAAGCATTTACGTCTCGAATCCAAAAGCTTCTCACCTTGGCTCTGCTTTTCTTTTGATCGCTGCTGCAAAATAACCCAAAACGGAAAGTTGCAGACGCTGTTTTTCTTTATTGTATTTGTACAATGTGCCACAGGCCCATGAAAAACCTGGCACTGTTACCAAGCAACAGAAGCTTAGCACTAGCAGTAGCTGCACGCTTCCACACCTCGTCTTTCACGGCGCTTGGAATGCACACTTCCCGGGAATGTGGAGGTGCCACGCATGTCTGGAATTCCGCTTCCGTGGAAAAGACTTTCATGATTACAGCGTAAACGCATGGTGCACAAGAAACCCACTTCCTGTCACTCACTCATTTTAATGTGTACCACGTGGGAAATGGGAGCGGAGTTATCTGGTTGGCACGTATTGGTTACGCTGCAAACAGTGCTTGTTGAACGATCGTGACTCAAAAATGAGTGCATTTCTCACCAATTTAGAAAACATACTCCCTTTGGACACATTTGTGGCCCAAAAGAATTGACTTCCATTAAACTTACAGCACATAACACCTGCATCTGTTTGCAAGCCACGCGCACACGAGCACAGACAATCTGCGCAACAGGAGGCCTGTAATTATGAAGCTTATGTGCGTTCATCAGCGCTCCCTCCGGACAAATTATACAGCTGTGCTCATTTGTCCCAGGAACTCGTGTCGGGACTGTTGCGGACGCTTTACCCCCTGCAGGGAGTGCCGCCTGTTGTCTACATCTGCTGTCTAAGGTAAGCTTTACAGGATGACATCACCTGACACAAACCTTACTGAAAAGAAAAATGGAATGACGTCATTTGCTTATCATGAGGATGACAGTGTTGTTGTATTTTAATAAAACAGAATTTTTTAACATTTCAAATCGGGGCACCTAATAGTACAAATAATAAATTAAAAATCCTTGGCAATACACATTTTCTGATGCTATTGTAGCACATCAACATTTGTATTTTTTCATGATAAATTTCCCCCCAAAATTCATATCTGAACAGTGATATTTTATTTCAATTAATAATGATCATGCCTTTTTGAGATCACATGGTTCGTACTGCCTTACAGTGTGCTGCGTTGCTACAGCAACCGGGATGTTATGTTTTAAGAGCAAAATAAAATGTTTTGCTTTGCAAGCGCCATCAATTTTGCTACCTTCACTTGGTTTAGCAAAAAAAAAAAAAATTGACATTGGGTCCCCATGGGCAGCTGTGGTCATCACATCTCTAGGGCCCAACTGACCCATTAAAAGCTATTTTTATACTATTTGACTTCCACCCGATTTTAGTTGGATGCACGTTTTGGAGCAATGCAAATACAGGGAAACAAATTGTTGATAAAAAGGAAGCGGCTGTACCATTACACCACCACGGGCTGACAGGTGAGTCGGGGAAATGTAGCTATTTTATTCTGCTGTTGCAATATCGGGTTACTCGCATTTGCAGAGAATGTAGCGTGCGGGGGCTGCGGCTGTGTGGCATCTACTCACGTATTTCAGCACACATAATCACATGATCAAATGTGATTATTTACTCATACGGTTTTGGCTTGAGGAATTGGTGTGTGTGTGTATTTCAGAAAAATACACAAAATTATTTTTCCAGCACCATCTAAATTTGGCGTGCATTAAATGACTACATTTCCCCTAGTGTGCCAGTGGTGGTGTCGGTACTTGCCAAAACCACCACTGCAGTGATTCTTGAATGCTCATACACACACCATCACTTCAGGGTTGGTCCATCATCACAACTCCACCCCCTTGAACACACGCTCACATACAAACAAGCAAGCCCCCACCCTCTCATCTCAACCAGTAGAGAAATACTGTAGTTAAGCTTGCATGTCATTCATTCTCACAACAACAAGTAGGCACAGTTCCGGGTGAATTAATGATAGCATCCTTACCTCGGACACCTTGTAGTGGCGTTCGGGGACCTCGTCGTAGGCGATATCCACGAAACACACCTCCGTTTCCTCATCTTTAGGCTCGCTGGCAAATATCTGCTTTTGAAGACAACCGTGTGAGGACAGCAGGATCCATAAATGCACTTTCGGGGGGATTGACAAACGTCGTGTGGCGACATGCTGTGATTTCCCCAGCCGCATGCTGTGTGTGCGTGTGTGCGTGTTTAAACGCTTCAGACTGCATGCGGGGGAAAATCCAATGCAGCGCAGGGAAGCGAGATTGGAAGACATTAACAGGTACAACAATAAAATCATTTCCTGCTGGCCTTAAAGGTAGAGGCACCGGATATGATGATGGAATAATTACAAAGTTGTGGACGTCACACAACCGTTTATTAACTGAACTCCATCCGGGAGGAGCTCAGAGTAGAGCCGTTGCTCCTTCACATCGAGAGGAGCCAGTTGAGGTGGCTCGGGCATCTAGTCCGGATGCCTCCCGGGCGTCTCCCCGGTGAGGTGTTTCGGGCACGCCCGGTCGGGAGAAGGCCCCCGGGAAGACCTAGGACACGCTGGAGGGACTATGTCTCACAGCTGGCCTGGGAACGCCTCGGTGTCCTCCCGATGGAGCTGGAAGAGGTCGCCGGAGACCGGGAAGTCTGGACTTCCATACTGAAACTGCTGCCCCCGCAACCCGGACCCGGATAAGCGGAGGAAAATTAAAGGATGGATGTACACTTTACATCTTGTGGTATTAATAAAGATGAAGATGGACAAAACCCAGCATTGCTTGTGAATTCAGCCATCTTGAATCACACCCCCACCACCAAACCTTGCCATACGTGCCTGACGCATTACAGTAATGCCTCGTGTGTCCCGGTTAATTGGTTCCACTCTCGACTGGGATCAGCAGGGAAGTCCCGGTCCAATTTCAAGATCGGCTTCCGCCACAAGATCGGGACAATCCGGTGCCGTGACTCTGGGCCACACTCACACAACTTAACGGTAAAAGTCGGTAGCCACCCGGATCGAAGGAGGAAACACACCACCGCCATGCAGACATGTCCCCGGTGTACCGTGGTTAAGTTAGTTTTACGTTGGACACTGGATACTCCACTCCATAGTTACGGTGGTAGAGTCCCCTCACTGTGCCCGGACTCCTCTGTCATGGTGCCGGGAGCTCGCATGCTGCTCTACCCGCCGGTTGTTACTGAGGACGTCAACAGATTACTATTGCATTGGAGAGAGTTTGTCAACAAAGGTCATATATTCACGTCACACCACAAATTGATGTACAACCTTGTCAAATGATTAGTCCCGCCCTAAAATGCCTTGTATTTGTATTTTACTTCATGTAGCTTTCATTTAGGATTTGTACGCTTGTAAACTCTTAACTCAGGTAATATTTGCCAAGTATGCACTTTGTTTTCTAATAGGCCAAAACAGCAGGATTTATTCATTTATATCCAGTATGTTTGAAAAAACATGAGGAGAAATTGGAATAGCGATGCAGCGAGGGATGCCACGGTTTCCTGTAAGCCACACTGATTTGGCCAACCCAAATGAGAATGTTACACAAACTCCATTTTCTGCACCGAGAATGGTCAGCTCCAGCAATACTGTGGCCTTCTAATATGCTCGTAATGGCAAACAGATACGCCGAGACGAGGCGGAGGCACGAAGCCACTCTTTCACCGACAGATCAATCAACCACACCCTCTTGTGGTAGCAGTGTTACATTACCAGTCTGACACTGTATTATCCAACACTTATTTTACACCATCTGGCCAAGAAAAAAGATTAAGTTGGTGAGGGTGTTCACTAAACAGAGATCACCAGCGATTGAAGTTGTTGTTGGTGTAGTTTGGATCCCTTCCTCCCTCTCCGCTTCTCATCTTCACAACAAGCTTTAATTCATTGAGGCAAAAGTGATGTCAAATGTTCATTTATCCATTCATCTATAATACAATTGATTGCATGATCACGCCCCTGCAGTAAAACTGCATAGCAGGGGTCTCAAACTTGCGAGACGATAATTTCTAAGTTTAATGTTAGCGCAGCCCTTGAGATTTATATTGGTGCGCTCACGAGGGAGTGAAACCCGCGACCCTAATGAGGATAAGCGGTATAGAAAATGAATGAATGAATGAACGAGGCACTGAAGTAGAGGCAACGATTTACTCAAGAGCAGAGGAAGAAAAAGTTCACACTTGTTTAACACAGCCGAATGGCGGGACGTCAATACTCAACATGACAGTCTCACTGGGGGTGTCATAAACAGAAAGCGCCAAAACATAACAGGCCTATACAACAGGCAGATAACAGAGCACACTGTTAATAGGGAGGGGGCACAATAAAGTTTTCTTCTGTCCCCGGCTAGGTAAGCGTGGACATTCGTCCCAGCTCGCTGTTCACGCCCCCAAAAAGTGTTTTATGTTTCTGCCCAGCTTGACGTTATACAACGTGTATCGGTGATCTCTCTCGCCGAATAAATCAAAGCGGTGCGTGTGCGGAGAGGTGGGGAACTCGGTGGAGTTGTTTGCAATCTGAGTCCAGTCGGATGGGGGCCACGGCGCGCTTGTTGCGCAGAAATGTGACCTTTTAGAACGGGTCGTCTGCGATACTGTAATAATGATTGGGTTGCAATGGCCCTCATTCGCCACTGGGTGGTGCTGCGTCTTCTTAAAGCATTGTGGGGCAGCATTGCCTAACTCTTCTTTAAGGCACTGATAGGAGACGCTGAAAGCACCTTGTGTTAGTAATATGATTTTTTTTTAAAATGATTTTTCTATATATATTTAAAATATTTCTACGGGACTTGTGAGCAAGGAGGTGTCAATAATTCCGTGCACGTGCAGAAGCGATGATGTCTTAATGATCACACAGTGAAAAGGAACGAAAGATGACATATGCAAGAGCTGCCACTCATCTTCCTCACTTTTAAAACCTGATTTATCATTAATTGATGACGAGTCTTTCCTCAGGGTGGCGTATTTCACACTCTCTTCAGAGCCTTACCAGCTCATGCATAAACCCACATTAGCACCCACCTACTACCTGTTCTTAGGAATATAAGATATATTTCACACTGAATTACTAAATTCTATCATGCAGTCATGCTTTGAAAAAATGGTGCAACTGAGCTTTACTCACGTTATCATTGCTGCCTTTGTTGTCCTCATACTTGCTCTCTATATGGATGGAGAACTTGGGCAGGAAGGAGCACTATCAAGGACAACGAGGAAAAAAAAAGATTGCTACACTGTAAACACATGCAGATTTATTGCCATTGGCCATGATAGCTGCTGTCCATCACCTCCTAAACGCGCCGGTTTGCTTCGATTAACACCTGAAATGATTACACAAGCAAGGAGTGGCATAATGTTGGTTACATAAGAAGCTGGTATGTATTTAAGGAAATAAAAACAGAGCAGGAACGTGAGACACAAGCAGAACAACACAAGAAGTTCAGTCTGAGGAAAGCATGAGTGTACCTTTCAAACTAACGCAATGTAAAAAAATAAACAATCCCATGCCTGTCTATAATCAATGACAAAGTTCATTGATTGCATCAGCACAAGCCACTCAAGCTTGAATGAGTGAATGGGCCAGTGGTGGTGCACGCGAACAGCCCACGTGTGCGCCAACCTTCCCTCTTCGGTCCCATGAACATCACACAGGAGTTAAAGTGTAAAAAAACCCTAAACCAAAGACCCCTACGTCTGGACAAAGTACTCCATCTTAGGTTGAATCTATTCAAGAGTTCGTTAGGCTCAATGTCTTCATTGGGGAATGTCCTCGGTTCTTTGATAGTGACGTGCAGGCACATTCCAGTGAGATTTGGATCAAGTTTGGATTTCCTGGAAGATGTTCTAGCGTAGATGGGCGGTCCCTACACAGGCAGCAGATGCAAAGAAACACACAGAAAGTCGCAGGGAAAATGCAGTGATCGATTTGACCCGACTCCTGAGTTATGTGAAATGACTTGTCACATGTGTGACGGTCGCAGTTAAATGTCAGCACGCAATCAGATGGACGAAGGTCACGGTAGCGTCACACACACATGGACTTCGGGAGGGGAAAGCACATATACAGTAGTGTTCAAAAGAATGTGACTAAGCAGGTTAATAACTGTTATCAGTATGTTTTTATTGTTACTAGCCAAACAAGTCACCACTAACTCAAAACTAATATTTAGGTGCATGATTGTAGAACTGCTTCACATCTGCGTGGCATGGAGTCAACCAACCTGTGGCACCTTTCAGCTGTTATTCCAATCCAAGATTCTTTAACAACATTCCACAATCCATTAACATTTTCTGGTTTTGCTTCACAAACAGCATTTTTCATGTCACCCCACAAGTTCTCCATTGGATGAAGGTCCGGGGATTGGGGTGGCCTCTCCATAACATAACAACATAAGACGATTGTGCTGGTTTACTAGTGTGTTGGGGGTGATTGTCTTGTTGAAACAGCCATTCAAGGGCATGTCCTCTTCAGCATAAGGCAACATGACCTCTTCAAGTATGCTGACATATGCAAACTGATCCATGATCCCTGCTATGGGATAAATATGCCCAACACCATAGCAGGAGAAACATGCCCATATCATGATGCCTGGACCACCATGTCGTCATCACTGTGTACTGTGGCTTGAATTCAGAGTTTGGGGGTCGTCCCAAAATGAACAATTTTACTCTCATCAGTCCACAAAATGTTCCTCCATTTCTCTTTCGGCCAGTTGATGTGTTCTTTGGCTAATTGTATCCTCCTCTGCACATGCCTTTTTTAACAGAAGGGCTTTGCAGGGGATTCCTGTAAATAGATTAGCTTCACACAGAGGTCTTCCGATTGTCACAATACTTACAGGTAACTCCAGACTGTCTTTTGAACAATCTGGAGCTTGGGCTGAGCCTTTGCCATTCTGGTTATGCCACGTTATGCCGTTTTCTGCCATGTGTCTCTGGTTTTGCTCAACATTTTCTGGCACTGGAGATCATTTTAGCTGAGCGGCCAAACTTTTTTTGCACCTCTTCATAAGTTTTCCCCTCTCCAATCAACTTTTAATCAAGGTAAGCTGTTTTCCCTCGGCTTTCCAAGAGAAATGCATGTTCAACAAGTGCTGCTTTCATCCTGTTCATCACTGAACACCACACTGCTATATTTTTGAACACCCCCCTTTCAACTAATTGCACAAGATTAAGAGCGTACATAATTATGAATGCTGGGTCTTGTTTTCTAAAAATATACTGCACCTACTGGTAACCTGTTTGCCATGTAGTAATAAAAAAAACTAACCACAGTATTTAATCTGGTTGGTCACATTGGACTGCTGGCAGTGCAGTCACAACATTAGGTACACCTTCAGTTTATAGGGGGCTGTGGAAACTAACCTGCTTTTACAAATATAGCAAATAAATAGCAAATTGCTATCATTATCATTATGTTTTGACAAAGTACTCAAAGCAGGAAGAGGTCAACGCTATGTAATGCTAGCACATTTGAACATTGGCACCATCTAGGCAGATGGAAGAACCTGCGGCATACAGTCCTTAACTTGACCCCAACAGGGTTTTTTCTTCTTCTTTTCAAAGTTTTACATTACTCACGAGGTAATGCTCAATCCTGCAATTCACAAAAAACATGATCTTCCAAGGACGAGACCTTTTCAGGGCTGTCTTTGGTTTTCGAGTGGAATCTAATGCATTTGATTTGGTCCATAGTTGACTAAAAGTTACATTTATTTCTTCAATATTAATGGCGATGCTGAGAAATAAACAAATCTCCTTTAGGACTTTTTCCACCTCAGAGAACTTGGCCAAAACACCCAGATAAGCAAATAAACAAGGCGGATGTACAACATCTGTACCCTCATTTATTTAGTGACACAGAAAGCAAACAAAAGGAAAAAAAAACAGAACATGGTTGCATGAACATGAACAAGAAACGCAGAACTTTTTCAGCAAAAGCCCCCAAAACTTCAAATATATTGATATGTTGCATATTATTTAAATACCGTATATATTATATCAAATTCACATTTTAAGTTGAATTGCAGACATACAACAACCTTTTCCGGATATTCAAATTTTCTGGGTAGTACTGTAGTCAGAATGGTACAGTCTTGATCACATGACCTTTGAATGGGATCCGATGACGAGATTGCTCGTCAAATCCAATTCCTCCAAAGCAATCCTTGAATCATCAAGCGTTCCACATTACCCCTAGTACTTTTACTTTATTTTAGCTTTATTAGCCCGTGATTAACATTTACACTTTTGTGAAAGGTAAACATAGATGAAAATGAACTCTACAAGTGGTTTATTATTATTATTATTTTTTAAGGTGACTCAATATCACAAGGCTTTATCAATTCCAGCAACACACACACACACATGCACACACACCAAAGCCACCGTGGAGCGTGCAGGGTTTGATATCGCTGTTCTATTTGATCGGTGTACCTAACGACGTATCCGCCGCACTGCCGTGTTTACTGACATTTGCATTACCAATACAGCTGTGTGCAGACATGTTCAGAGTACTCACCGTGTACTCTGATCAAATCCCCGGCGGCCGTCGTCGGCATGATGGACAGAATGTGTGAAGGAGAAAAGCAGGAAAAACAATATGAGTGATGGGAACCAAAAAGACCATTTGGAGCCATTTGCAACATCACTTCAGTTCCACGTGAAGGAGCCAACAACGAGAAGTGCAGGTCACTGTGCAGCCAAGTAACCGTCCTGTTCCACGTGATGAAAATTCACCTTTTGCGTGTACAAAGGATTTCATCTGGTTGCATCTAAAACCCTCAAGCGCGCTAATGCAACCGAGCACATCGGTGCTATACTAACATGTCCAACCGTGTGGCACCAGCACCTTATAGTATAGTCATGTTCAAAATCACCCTGCAAACATGAAATGCACTCGGCTCCGTGAGTTAACTGAGATCTGTGTGCCGTGACTTCTACATACCGTGCCAGCTCGGACAGAATCTGTCAATGTTAAACAGCACCTGTAATAGTGTACGGGTAGTAGTTCCAAGCCTTCTCTGTCACATAGAAAATCTTCGGCACCACCGCCCTGGCCCAGCTCGGCAGCTTGCTGTAACCCAGAAACAAATGCAAAGGGATTAGCAACAGGAAGAAAAGTGAGACATACACTAGTGATGAGCTGTAGTGAAAAGTTTAAGTATAAGTATAAGTAAAAGGCCGCAGGTGTTTCAAATGTAAAACTCGGTGGGGAAATGAAATAGAACAGCTGATGGGGCATGGACGCTGAGAGGGCGCGCAGGAGGCTTCATTATGGAGTTTCATCAGAAATTAAAACGAGCCTTGGTCCATATTACTGCAGAGTGAAAAATTTGAAATGATCAGGCGAGACGGGTTGGTTCCACCACGTTACAAGCAAAGCATGTTTGCTCCTAAATCAGTAACGGGGGTGTTAATACATTGTCAACGCTATTGTCGGGCAACTCTCCTCTCAGGTGTTCTCTATAGAAACTTTTAAAATTGCACAGTGCAGATCGCACAACGTTTTTAAAATTTGTCCTTGCTACTATTCATATTTATATATTTTTCATTCTTATAAAGATATTTGTGTATATTTACATCCCATTCTCCTTTTTACCTGTACTGCATAGTTTACATATTTAGTTATCTTAAATGTTTATATACTTATTTATTATTACAACTTTTACTTTATGTATATTTTTTATTATTTTTTCTGAATATTTTTGCACCTTGACAATCAGTGTGGACAGCAAAGTAAGAATTACATTGTACAGGGAAAACGTGCTTTCCTTACTGTATACACGACAATAAACACTTTGAATTGAATTGAAAGTGAGATCATTTTCCAGACATTCATTCATTTTCTATGCCGCTTATCCTCATTAGGGTCGCGGGGATGCTGGAGCCTATCCCAGCTGACTTTGGCCGAGAGGCAGGGTACACCCTGGACTGGTCGCCAGCCAATCGCAGGGCACATATAGACAAACAAACATTCACACTCTAATGGACAATTTAGAGCGGCCAATGAAGCTAACATGCATGTTTTTGGAATGTGGGAGGAAAACGGAGTACCCGGAGAAAACCCACACACGCACGGGGAGAACATGCAAACTCCACACAGAGAAGCCCAACGGAGATTAGAACCCTGAACCTCCTGACTGTGAGGCCAACATGCTACCCACTCGACCACCGTGCGGCCCCCATTTTCCAGACATGAAGGAGCATACTCTTTTTGTGCCGTTAAGCTGCCTTATGCAAGAGAAAAAAAAGACTTGATCACAGTTGTTCCCAGCAGCTCTCATCAAGCCGTGTGTAATGCATGCTGACAATCAGCAGTTTATGGTAAAGCTGGTCCTCGGGTTAGGAAATATACTTTCTAAGTCCAATTTTAGTGCAAGTCAAAACTCATAGCTCTCATCAAGTCGCTGTACACAGAACACATAAAAACACTAATACAAAAATTAAATAAAACGGTAATAAAAAAAAATACTATGCAGCTTAATTATTACTGTCGCTTTCATAGGAGCCGATCCTTCAACATGCTGAAGGATCCTGTAGCAAACCGGGCTGAGTCTTGACCTTGACGTGGTTGTGGCCGACAGTAGCCTGTTTTGTTTCCTGCAAATAATACCTCTTTATGACTTATGTCTTTCTAAATACGGTGTGACCATTATTAGAACCCTCTAGACATGAAATAACACCCCTATGGTCACCTTTACACTCATTCACTTATTCTTTGTTGTATTGTGCCGGCTAAGAGATCACTGCAGGGACACAAGACGGCCACCGCTTTAAACATAACATGCTACCAAGCGAACTAGTCAGCCTCCTGTTTATTCGAAACTTAAGAAAGAAGCCAAAAACCTACGATTTCCACATGGAACGCGGGGAGAACCTTTTGTCACATGTCACGTCAAACATGTCATGGCCGACTCCCTGCAGTGCTAATCTTAACGTTCATCCATCCATCCATTTTCCTTTTCCCCAAACTGTCCAAACAAATTATGCGCATGTCCAAATTTATTCCTGCAGTAACTGTGTGCATGTGAGCGTGTTCAGTAGCCGCACACACACGCACACACACACACACACACACGTGGACAGCCGGCAATAACATGTTAACAGGTGGTTGGTGGGAGAAGAGTCGGCAGTCTTCTTAAATTATCCATCAGACTTCACATTTCTGTCTGCACGCACACACACAGTCTGTCACCGGCTTCTCACTTCACGTTTCCCAAAGGCCCATTTACTTGTCATCTATGACCACAAAATCCCGCCGTCTCATCCTGCCTTTCCGTCCCGGTCTCCGCTTTTTGAAGAAAAGAGTGCCCAGATGTCGGTAACGGTATTTCATTGTCCTTGATGTGAACTTCCAAAAGTCCTGGGCAAAACCATTAAGGCGGTGACATGGGACTGACGCTAACACTGACAATTTCGGGTCATTCCAGAAAGCGCCTCCTGCCTCCGTATCATGGAGGTTCTGGCGAGTCCAACTGTGTTCTTCGTCTATTTTTTCACAAAACATCCTTCCTTGTCAGCGTACCATCAGCCAGCTAACAAAATCTATGATGTATCTTTAGCGATTTACTCTCACACCCGACCGACCATGGTAAAGGGATTTCCACAATGTTCCGCGTCCGTACATGGAACATTTCATAGTTACAGCATAGAAAATTTGATTTTTAACATTATTTGAGCGCTGCAGACATGAAAAACACGCCTAGAGTCAGCTCCTACGCTGCGCAGACTCCAAGCCAAGAACTTGCCACTTCCACATTAGATGGGAGGAGAACCTTTTTCGACATCATCTATTAATAAAAGAATTTTCGGACAAGAAATCAAGCAAAAACTGTTACACGCATAAAACAAATGTACAGTGGTGTGAACATAATTGAACACAAAATGATGACCGCCAAGACTTTTGGGAAAAGATCTTGTGGACTGACGAGACAAAAGTAGAACTTTTTGGAAGGTGCGTGTCCCGTTCCATCTGGCGTAAAAGTAACACAGCATTTCATAGCAACAGTCAAATATGGTGGTGGTAGTGTGATGGTCTGGGCTTGTTTTGCTGCTTCAGGACCTGGAAGGCTTGCTGGGATAGATGGAAGCATGAATTCTACTGTCTAGCAAAAAATCCTGAAGGAGAATGTCCGGCCATCTGTTGGTCAACTCAAGCTAAAGCCATCTTGGGTGCTGCAGCAGGACAATGACCCAAAACACACCAGCAAATCCACCTCTGAATGGCTGAAGAAAAACCAAATGAAGACGTCGGAGTGGCCTAGTCAAAGTCCTGACCTGAATCCCATGGAGATGCTGTGGCATGACCTTAAGAAGGCGCTTCATGCTAGAAAAGCCTCAAATAAAGCTGAATGACAACAATTGTGCAAAGATGAGTGGGCCAAAATTCCTCCAGAGCGTGTAAAAGACTTGTTGCAAGTTATGGCAAACGTTTGATTGCAGTTATTGCTGCTAAGGGTGCCCAAGCAGTTATTAGGTGCAGGGGCAATTACTTTTTCACACAGGGCTATGTGGGTTTGGATTTTTTTCTCCCTAAATAATAAAAACATTCATTTAAAAACTGCATTTTGTGTTTACTTGTGTTATCTTTGACTAATATTAAAATGTGTTTGATGATCAGAAACATTTTGTGTGACAAACATGCAAAAGAATCAAAAGTCAGCAAGGGGGCAAATAGTTTTTCACACCGCTGCATATGCATACACATAACGAATGAAAGCGACAACGCTTAAGGTGACTTTTACATTCACCGATGACTGCTTCCGAAGACATGATGGACGTGGCAGCGAGATAAGCAGCCACTCCTTCAGTCACGTTTTCAGTCAAGAATCACATTTTCAATGAAGGAAAAATAACCACAAATATTCGTTCATCCCTTTCGTTCATCATTGATATGCATGTAGAATTATTTTATGCATATAAAAACTTGGCTCTATAGAACTGATTAATTAGATTTGCGTGTCCTACATCCTCTTCGGTTGCTGTCCGACCTTCTGGAACAAATTAATGTCGCTAATATGAGAAGCAAGCGTTGACATAGATGCTGGTGCGGGTGTTAGGTGGGACTTAGTGGAGTGTGTGATGGAAAGGCCCGCTGTGTGTGACACCAAAGCAGATTCAGGACTATCACTACATTTTGACATGGACTTGATACTAACTATGCATGCATTTGATTAATTCAGTTCCAATTGTTCTCCAGCTGCAGTGTTGTGTTTGCCCACGGCCGCGCCTCTGCAACCGCTTGGGAAGTTGAAGTAAAAAAAAAAAAAAGTAATCAATGAGGTGAAGTGGAGCTTTCACTTGGATTCACCTCAGCAGTGACCTCAATGAAGAGCACACTTCTCAGATGTATTTTGTATCCTTTCTTTTGGAAGAGAATTCCCCGTGGCATGCAGCAACGGCTTCAGTCAATCATCTACTTTATGAAGCTAAGGAGAGCACCGGCGCCCGCTCGGAATGCATGGGACCGGGTCACGTCAGTGCACTTTATCCCTCATTCATTCCTCCAATGTTATAAACACGCTTAATGCAGCTTGCAAAGCTCATAATATCACGTACTCTACAGTACGTTTACTGTATTTAGATGTACCTACAGCTGTTTGTTTTCCGTAACATCGCTTAGATGTTGACATGCTGCAAGTGTCGCGTCAAATTTTCGATGCTCAAACCTCCTCCGACACTTTCATGCTGCGGCAGCCGGAAGCGGACATGTGATCGGACGTGTGTGAGGCCAGAGTAGTGTAGAATTCTACGTTGAAATTTGAGCTCGGAGTAATACGCAATGCAAAACAGGTGTCCCCTTTGGGAATGTAGAACCCGGAACATGCAACTGGGGCAAAAAACACAAGATTGGACCTCAAAAGCCACACTGCAACAGAAAACACGCAGAGCAAGACTATTAAAATCAGTTCAAAGGTCCAACAGAACGGAAAGTGTAGGATAACAATGTCAAACAGAGGACACTCACTTGTTGAGGTAGATCCTTTTCTCAGTGAATTGTCCCGCTCCGTGCTCGGGGTCCTCATAGGGCTCATTCTGCACCACTTCCACCCCCTCGCCACGTTCACTCTGCTCATGGCTGTGCTTACTGATCATGTACAGCTGCCCGATCCGGTACTGGAAGATAGGACAGGAGACAATCAGATGCACTTCATGTTTGACGAGTCAAGTAAAGTAGGTGACATTGTGACAGCGGCAAACCCCCTCAAACAGATGCGGTTCTTCTGTAAAAGTTGAGCTGAGAATGCATGTATGTGGCACAAGGGCAGGGGTCAACAGACTTTCCCTTGTTGGCCGTGTTGGATGAAACCATTTCACAGGGCTTTCAGTGTACACCCATGCACGCACACACGCAGGCAGCGGTACCTTGCTTTTCGTTATTATAGGTCCGACAAAAAAACGGAGATGTACAAAAACCGAAGCAATTTTTCCAGCAGAACTATTGTCCCAGACACCCGAAACAACACTTTACAGAGACTAACAATAGGGTTGAACGAGTACACCACCATCTGTATCTATCTGTTCACACACCTAAATTATCTGTATTTGTACTGGTACTGTACTCTATTTGGAGTGGGAGGGACATACACTAGAAGTGGGCGTGGTTTAACAAATCCGTAGTGCATATTTATTATTATTTGAAATTTTTTTACATAACAGCCTCAAAATTGACAAACTGTGTGTGTGTAAGTGATCTGGAACACTTTTATTATTTATTATTACTTATTTTTCAATCCCATTTTTTAATAATCTGTGTGAAGTCGGTGATTCATGCAAACATCCAGTGATGGCAAACATGGAAATAATCTGTCAGCCTTATTCACTGCATTTCTCGTAAAAGCACCGCATTCAGTACTACGAGCAAAGTTTTCCCAACTGAAAACTGAGTACTGATTCCAGCAACGTGAGCTGGAGTTAAGCCGAGCAAGTACAAAGAGATCATCAGTCACTGTCTGTGTTTCAAAGAGTGAGGCACGACTCCTGTCTAGGGAGGGGCGGTCTCTGTGCGTGACTGGCCAATCACAGAGCGTGAAGAGTGACTAAATTAGTTACCCAATAAGGGTTGTTCTTCAGTAAGAGCACGGATAATGAGCTGTACTTGTGTCATGCTTGTACTCAGCAAAAATTCATTATCCGTTACGGACACTCGTCTAAAACTCATCTAAAAGTACCCGGCTCTACCCTAATCATTTTACATGCAGAAAACAATGCAAAGGGCCGCACGGTGG
>QODF01000131.1:2171601-2183303 GCA_024372805.1 Oostethus manadensis
GTAGAAATCAAATTGGATTTCAAAATACTGTTATTTTGTTTCATTTTTAAAAATGGTTTCCTTGAGTAATGTTACAATCCCGGCTCATAGACCCTACTTCTTGTGAACAAGAACACAGTGAGTGTCTTGTGTACAGTACATACTTTCATTTCATGCATGTGACTAAAAATAACATGCACCAAATGAATAAGGTGCAGTAACAAATACAACATGCAACAGAAATGAATAAAGTGGACATTCCCAGTCAAAAAAAAGATAGGGCAGGATAAGAGACTACAAACCAACCACTCTTTTCTCTTACCCACCAACCTACCAGCAGGAGTGGGCAAACTTTTTGACTTGCAGGCTACATTGGGTAAAAAAATGTGGTGGAGGGGCAGTCTATATATAGGTGTTAATCAACATACTTAGGGTCCTATAAATTTGTGTAATTTTTTCCCAAATCTACATGGCCGTGTGTGCCACCTTTAGCAGCGACAACTGCAATCAAGGATGCGTCGTTGCAGCGCACTTGGGGTAATTTGTCTGGGCCGGCCACTCCTGGGAAGGTTCACTCTGTTGCATGTTTTGCTATTCTTTTTAATAACGGCTCTCGCTGTGGTTTGCTGAAGTCCCAAAGCTTTAAAAATGGCTTTACAACCTTACTTAAATGTGGTGTTTCATTAACTCTGCTGCCTCCGTTTTTTTTAAATTAAACATTTTGCTTGTCTTTGACTTATTGAAAAAGGCCATTAAGGTGAGGATCATGAAATTAGAAAACGAAGCCGCAAAGTTACTTCATCACATATCTCCGGTCTTCCTAATGTGATATTACGTGCAAATATTGAATCTTTGAAGCTGAGAGAGCTCTCACCGTGCAGCAATATAACACATACCGCATGCACAGCTGAGCATAGCCGGAAAAACTAGAAAGTGACACACGGGCTGTGCTTCAGCTCACACTTCTCTCAGCTACTCTTTAGTGTCCCGACACTAAGTGCAGCCTTATGGCTCACTGCTGTATTGCAATGTTCTTGCAGCGCTTGAGGAGCACCTCTAAGAAAAGGATGAGCGCCATCCAAACACAACACAAACCAGAAGATGAGACAAATGTGATAATCAAACAAAGTGACAATGTGATAACTAAAACGACTGGACATGGCGGTGGTAGCCATGGATACAGTCAAATTTAGCTCCCTGCAGGACATTGGAAGAGGTGCGTTTTTCAGTGCCACCCAGATGCCACCTTGGTGCATCCTGCCAACATACACATCAAATACACATTTAAAAGAACGTTTCAGAGGCTATTATGTGATCAAACTGTTTCTTTCTGTGTCTTTGTTCTCTCACAACAGCAGGTGGGGGCAGGGAAGTGGTGGTCACTGTGCAGCAGCCAATCAGTGTGTTTTGTCCACACATGCATGCACGCACATGCATGCACGCACATGCATGCACGCACGACCGTAGCAGGCAGAGTACGAACATGTAATCAAAATTCAGCCCCAGACAGTGTAATTACTGCTTTGAGCACTGTGTACTTTTGGATAACCGCCAACGATATCGGTGGCTCACGACTATTGATATCCGTTTGCAAAATTGTGCATTTATAAAGAAGACTGGCTGTCATGTCGTCCCCATTTTTTCAAACTATGGCTCAAACTGGTCAAATCTTCGCCACCACCCAATAACGTGTCATCACACTAATGACAGCACTGCATGCAACACTTGGAAGGTTTTCGGCGACAACAGCAGAACGCAGGAATAGTTCATTGATTGTTTATTGATTGATTCGTTTTTTTTCAGCCACGATAAAAAAGACCCACACGGAACAGAAAGGAGTGAGAGGAAGATAAGCTTATTTACACCCACCCCCTGGTCGTAATACTAAAGCCATTTATATTAACACAATATACAGCATGCTATACAATATAATACATAAACAAAATATTACACCTACACACACGTATAATATGCGTTATTATTAATCTTAATGATATTAATGTGACATTACTCATTATTATACTATTATCATACAACATATCCACATATCAATCATGTATTATACTAATTCTTCAATTTACTGTACACTATCCATATATATATATATTAATATATATTTGTATGCACACAAGAGACTTTTTTGGGGGGCCTGCTCCGTGAAGATGGATGATCTCCTGCAGCCGAGCCTCCACTTGTCTGCCCTAATCTGTTGATTTTGTTAAATGAGTGTTCATTACTGTGCATTAAAAGAGACAAGATGCTGCAAGAAGGTGGATAATCTCCTGCAGTGGTAGAATCTCCACATGCCTGCCCTAATCTGTTATTTTACCATATGAGAAAACAATGATGCAAATGATTGTCATTGACAAGAAGAAACAAATAACATGTTGCACTTTGGAAGGTATGGGCTGGCGGTGGAAGGAGTACTGAGTTACGAGAAAGTAGTCGAACATAAAATTATTTTTGATGAAATGACACAAACGTGGAGGGTTAAGAGCGTGGGCTTATAAATGACGCATGACAGATTTTGCCATCGAACCGATTGGCACGAATTCAACCAATCCTCGTCAATTGTGTGCAACCTTGCAACGTCGTGTTCTACTGAGCTATCCAGCCACTCACGCACGCATGTGTGCTTCTCTGCGGGTGAAGTTTGATGGGCCAAATGAACCCTGAGGATCCCTGATGTACACCTTAGACTTTCCTTTACCGAAGGCTTCACTGCATCTTTTAGAGAGCTAAAATATAAAGTACTCTCCCTCCTTTGCTCTAAATTACACAAAAAATATAAGACCGCCAGCACAGACTAGCATAAACTTTCAAATATTTCTCATTTCTGTGTCCCCAGAACAGGTCAGCCAGAGGCCAATCAGACTGAAGTAGAGCATTGCAACTGTGAATACACACGCGCACGTCAAGTGCTTCTACACACACTATAAACCTTGCAATCCAATGGAATCTCAGGAGTGGGAAAATTAAAAAAAATACTTGTGGAAATTTAAAGTGAATCATTAATACAAAGATATACAAATGTAGCCATATTCTTTTTCTGTATTTTCTTTGCTTTGTCCGTTTTGTTGATCGTTCATTGTATAAGATAATAATAATGAATCACGCTTGTTATGCCTTTCTTTAAAGCGCTTACACAGAGGTCATCATTGTTCATTCACGCCACTTTTGGTGATGGTGAGCCACTATGTAGCCACAGCTGCCCCCCCAGGGCAGACCGACGGAAAGTTAGGCTGCCAGCGTGCGCCATCACACCCTCCGACACACACACAGCTTTCATACTAGGCAATGTGGATGAAGTGCCTTGCTTAAGGGCACAAGGAAAGTTGATTTCCTCCCACTGTGGCACCTGGTGTTCCTCTGAGGTCTCCCATCCGAGTACTGACCAGGCCCTGCCCTGCTTAGCTTCTGAGATCTGACGGGATCAGGCTTTGACGATGTTCACGCAAAGCATCAGGTGTGATCAGGTAAGGACTAGTCACCCTGGAAGATGCCACACCCACAGCCCACAGTCTTTGATTTTACTTTTAGCTGGTAAATGCAATGAGAAAAAGCAAAAGGAAAAGACAAGAGACAAAACAAAACAAGTTCCCAAGGTCAATCGTTTGTGATGTGTGTTTTTTTGGTGTTCTATAACTCTACAATAATCAAAATTCATTGCAATTTTGTCAGATCAAAACGCAATTGCTTGTTTGATATGTCATAGTAGCATCTACTTCAGACTACTTCCTGGAACAACACTCTTTAAACATCATGGGAACTGTTCTTGTAACCATGAAGACAAGCTTTATATTTACTTTATATAAGATTATATATCTTATATTTATATAAGATGTCTGCATTGGGGTCCGTACCTTCCATTCACGTCACAGGATTAGTTGTGATAAATTGTGGATGTGTATCAATTGTTGATGAAGGTTTTTTTTTTTCCAAACATAATTCTGTCTGACAAAAGATTATTGTAAACTCTTGAACGTGTCAGCAGATCGGACTCTGCTAATGGGTTATTGCATGACCCGGCTACAAATCTACTGCACACATGACATTCTCTCTGGTAGTGCAAACAACCAACATTACAGGCGCACAAAGAACACAAACAAGAAAAGGATGGAACTCCACCAGCAAAGTGGAGAGGATGGAGGACTCAACATACAATTCAACAAATACGATTAATATGTTCCAGAAAGGGCCGCACGGTGGATGAATGGGTAGCATGTTGGCCTCACAGTCAGGAGGTTCAGGGTTCGAATCTCCGTTGGGCATCTCTGTGTGGAGTTTGCATGTTCTCCCCGTGCGTGCGTGTGTTTGTTTTCTCTATGCAGGTTTTTTTAATTCCAAAAACCCTGCATGTTAGGTTAATTGGCGACTCTAAAAATTGTCCATAGGTATGAATGTGATGTTTGTATGTCTTTGTTTGTCTGTATGTGCCCTGCGATTGACTGGCGACCAGTCCAGGGTGTACCCCGCCTCCCACCCAATGTCAGCTGGAATAGGCTCCAGCATACCCGCCACCCTAGTGAGGATAAGCGGCATAGAAAATGAATGAATTTTCCAGAAAGTCAAATATTCAAACACAAATGAAGTTCCTATAGTTTTTCAGACAGAAAACATTTGTAAATGCATATAAAAAGAGGGATAAGAAAGATAAATGAAAATTGTAACTTGAGGATGATTGCTGACAAAGACGGCGCTGGGGCAGCGAGATCCATTCGCACAGCACTCTTGTATCTTGCTTTGAGTTGCTTTTTGAATTCAGTAGTGTTTCTCACCTTTATCAATAAGCAGGCACTTGTATAGGGCCCTATGATTTCTGTGGAATCGCAGACAGAATGGTGGAAATGGCTGATAGGAATGCAATCTGCTGTTCAATGTGGGCTCTTGTGGAAACTGGCATAATGTGAGTGAAATGCTTTCATTGTTAAGGAGAAGGAACGTTTGTGTGGCAAAGGATTTCTCCAGCGGACCGCTCAATCGTGGCAGAATCTCATCACAAACACAATCTTTCCACTCTGGGACACGATTTCAAAAGTGTTCACTTACAGACCCTGAAAACGCCAGCTTCATCTGGATGATGCGCGGGTTTGATAAAGTATTTGTGCATTTAGGCCTCGGATCGATCTTCGTCTGGTTCGGGGCCTAAGAACACATTTGGATTCACGTACTATATTAACACATATTATACGGCAACAAAAAATGCCCACCAACCATGGGCAAATTTGCCCTGGATTTTCGATGTTAACCGAATAACATCCCACGGTAGTCCACGGTATTCTCAATCCCACTGACATACCTTCCGTAGAGGAAGCAGAGTCTGAGGATACGTACGTAGACAGTTCTATCACCGTGGCTGAGGTAATTGGGGTAGTTAAATCACTCCCCAGTGGCAAAGCTCCGGGGGTAGACGAGTTCCGCTCTGAATTCCTCAAGGCTCTGGACTGGCAGACCGGGGTGATGGTCCCCATTTTTAAAAAGGGTGATCGGAGGGTGTGTTCCAACTATAGGGGGATCACATTCTTCAGCCTCCCTGGGAAAGTCTACTACAGGGTGCTGGAGAGAAGTGTACGACCCTTAGTCAAACCTCGGCTACAGGAGCTGCAATGTGGTTTTCGTCCCGGTCGCGGAACACTGGGGGTCTTGTGGGAGGTGCTCCGGGAGTACGGGATTGGTGGCCCGCTACTACGTGCCATTCGGTCCTTGTACAATCGAAGCAGGAGCCTGGTTCGCATTGCCAGCAGTAAGTCCAGCTTGTTTCCGGTGAACGTTGCCCTCCGCCAAGGCTGCCCTTTGTCACCGATTCTGTTCATAATCTTCATGGACAGAATTTCTAGGCGCAGTCAAGGCGTCGAGGGAGTCCAGCTTGGTGACCTTAGGATCTCGTCTCTGCTATTTGCTGACCATGTGGTCCTTACGGCCTCATCAGGCTGTGACCTTCAGCGTTTACTGGAGCGGTTTGCAGCTGAGTGTGAAGCTTATGGGATGAGACTTAGCACCTCCAAATCCGAGGTCATGGTTCTCAGTCGGAAACGGGTGGACTGTACCCTCTGGGTTGGGAGTGAGGTCTTGCCTCAGGTGGAGGAGTTCAAGTATCAAGTAGTCTTGTTCACGAGAGAGGGAAGGTTGGAGCGTGAGATCGACAGACGGATCGGTGCAGTGTCAGCAGTAATGCGCAGTAAGCTGAGCCGGAAGGCAAAGCTCTCGGTTTACCGATGGATCTACGTTCCCACCCTCACCTATGGTCATGAGTTATGGGTTATGACCGAAAGAACGAGATCGCGGATACAAGCGGCGGAAATGAGTTTCCTTGGTACGGTGGCTGGACTCACCCTAAGAGATAGGGTGAGGAGCTCGGCCATCCGGGAGGAGCTCAGAGTAGAGCCGCTGCTCCTTCACATGGAGAGGAGCCAGTTGAGGTGGCTCGGGCATCTAGTCCGGATGCCTCCCGGGCGCCTCCATGGTGAGGTGTTTCGGCCATGCCCAGTCGGGAGAAGGCCCTCGGGAAGACCTAGGACACACTGGAGGGACTATGTCTCACAGCTGGCCCGGGAACGCCTTGGTGTCCTCCCGGTGGAGCTGGAAGAGGTCGCTGGAGACCGGGAAGTCTGGACTTGCCTACTGAAACTGCTGCCCACGCGACCCGGACCCGGATAAGCGGAAGAAAATGGAATGGAACCGAATAACATGTTAACCAGGGGGTACGTACGCTAACCAGGGCGTACGATAACCGAGGTTCCACTGTAAACACATTCTGCCCGTGTTGATTTATCTCAGAGGGAAGCTGAGCAAAACTCCTATTAAGCTCCACATCAAACAACTTGCAGCACAACAAAAATCATAAACTGCATCGCTAATTTTGCGCGTGCCAAGATAATATGTTATAAGCACAGGCCAACTATAACACAACATAACAATGCAGAACCGCTGGGCCACCACACATTGCTAAACGACTCGTACGTGTTTAACCGTAATCTAACCTTCGTAAGTGCAAAGGTGAGTTCATTTTATAAATACAGTAATTAGGACCTGATGAGCTTTCCTCGTCCCCAAGCCATAGTACTCTGCAGCCCCAAAACTCCAACTTCTTTCCTGCCAAGGACTACATTAGCGTGTCCTTTGCTGTTTCAGCGGATCCCCAAGTGTCTAGGCCACAGAGAGCAAGCGCACGACTGCCCGCATTTGTGCAATTCAGCAAAAAGTGACGCTCTTTCTGTAATAGTTAGATCCAATCTCATCGGGGGTACATGTGCGCTGGCACCAGGGAAAGGCAGGCAGCACAAGCCGAGAACAAGCAGACATTTTTCCCCCCCCTAATTTCACTCCTTCACTCGAGCACTCCATGTGAAGATCAATCCAAGAGCAATAAAGCTGTCATCACAAGCGCAGTGGCTCTTTCTTCAGGAGGAAGCTCTTGACCCTATTGTAGTCTATCCTGCTTCTTCCTTTCATCATCCTAAAACACCAAGATTGTCGAGAGTTTGGTAGGTAGTACGTTTGGTTACCTGAATTGGGTGTCCAAAAGGAGAGTCGACACGTGGAGCCTGAGAGAAAAAAAGATTTGCACGCACATAAGCCGCTCGTGTCCACATCGTAAAATGGCTTTTTGTGAGAAACAGGTAGTTCTGTATTTGACAGGAGACAATCATGAGCTATGTGGGGGGGAACTGACAACGAGCTTGCCAACCCGTCCGAAATTACTCCCGGGTCATCAAAGAAAGAACACTAAAATCATCCCACAGCAACTTAACAGGCAAGCGTAAGTATTGATTTGTTCGCAAGTCCTAAGCATTGATTTATTTGTGCAGACAGACAGTTTGATGCGTGGAGACTTTGGATGTAAAGGTAATTGTGGTTTGTACATCACCCACATGTTTTACTGGCAAATTCTGTTTGAACTTTTATGAATGTTTGCACTTGTGTTAATGTGATGATGCGTTTACATTTCTCTTGCTTCTGTCTTTAGCGCAGTCTTGGGGGACTTGCCTGGGCTCCCGAGCACATACATGTGTACGAGTTCAGATGATAATTTGAATATTAATAATAATATTTGAATTCATAGGCCAAGGTGAGCAGCCTTTCTCAGCAGTGGAAGACACAGAGTTCACCAAAGTCTCTTTAAAGAAGGCGTCTCATCATCTGGTCATTTCAAAGGGATGTGCCGTAGTGTTCAAAATAATAGCAGTGCAGTGTGACGAACCAGATTAATCACTGTTTTAGTATATTGTTAACCAGATTAATCACTGTTTTAGTATATTGTTACCCAGATTAATCACTGTTTTAGTATATTGTTAACCAGATTAATCACTGTTTTAGTATATTGTTAACCAGATTAATCACTGTTTTAGTATATTGTTAACCAGATTAATCACTGTTTTAGTATATTGTTGTTGCTACATGGCAAACATGTTGCCAGTAGGTGCAGTGGATTCTCAGAAAACAAACAAGACCCAGCATTCATGATATGCAGACTAGTAGTTTAAAGGGATCAACCAAAGGGATCAGTGATCAATTTTGTGAAAAAAAAACCCAGGTGTGAATCAGGCGGCCCCTATTTAAGGATGAAACCACCACTTGTTATACATGCATTTCTCTTTGAAAGCCTGAGGACTGAGGACATTGTTCAGAAGAACAGCGTACTTTGATTAAAAAGTTGACTGGAGAGGGGAAAACTTGTGAAGAGGTGCAAAAAATGTTTGATGTTTGGCTGTTCAGCTAAAATGATCTCCAATGCATTAAAATGGAGAGCAAAACCAGAGACGCGTGACAGAAAACGGAAGACATTAAAATTGACCGGAGTATAACCTGAATGGCAAAGGCTCAGCCAATGATTAGTCTCCAGGACGATCAAAGACAGTTTGGAGTTACCTGTAAGTACTGTGACAGTTGGAAGACGTCTGTGTGACGCTAATCTTTTCTATTTATCTATTTATTTATTTTGGGTCCAAGGGCTACAAACTGTTTGTGAGACGACCTCCAAACTCCGAATTCAAGCCACAGTACACAGTCAAGTACTGCCTTATGCTGACGAGAACATGCCCTTTGTGGTGTGTTTTATCAAGACAAACCCCCCCAAAACCCGGCAAAATCTTGTTATTTTGTTATGTTATGGAGTGGCCAGTCCAATCCCCGGACCTTAATACAATGGAGAACTTGTGGGGTGACATGAAAAATGCTGTTTCTGAAGCAAAACCAAGAAATGTTAATGAATTGTGGAATGTTGTTAAAGAATCTTGGAGTGGAATAAAAGCTGAAAGGTGCCACGGGTCGGTTGACTCCATGCCGAACAGATGTGAAGCACTTATATAAAAAAAAACTAATATTAGTTTAGTGTTTCACAGGATTGGCAAATCCTAGAAACAAAAAAGTTTGTACAAAATGGTTTTGTGTTTGTAAAGTCAACGGAAGACACTACTGCTTTTTGAACACGCCCCTTTCAAGTGATCGCCCAATTGCACAGCCCCAGGAGCGTGCATATCATGCATGCTGGGTATTGATGGTTTTCTGAGAATCTACTGCACCTACTGGCAACCTGTTTGCCTTGTAGCAGTAAAAATATACTAAAACCAGTGATTGACACTACTGTATATGCCGTCTTTAAAAAGTCAGGAAAATGTTTTTGTCAAAATGAAGGTGATGTTATGGTTTCTTTTTTCTTATAATATATCCAGGAGCAGAGGTGCAGTCATTAGCAATGGCCTATTTTGGGCCCCCCGGCAGTCAAAGGACCTTGGAATTGTCATACCTTTTCCCCTTTACACGGCACCCTTGGCTGGCAGAACAAAAATACATTTTGTATCGGTATCGGGCGAGTTCAGTCCTGGATGACTGGCATCGGAATCAGCAGCAATAAACCCTGTAGCAATAATGATCAATGTCATGGAAATATGAGCTTGTCACGTGCACAAAAACGGTAATGCGATGGCAACATTGACACTCTCAAAGCAGAGACTTGCGTTTCGTCACAAGTCTCTGCTTTTCTTATTGATCACGGCTGCAAAATAACCCACAGTGGAGGTAAAGAAAAGTGCCAGCGGTTTTATAGAGAATTAAAAAAACTCACAGCAAATCCCAAAAAGGGTGGCCTGGCTGCTCATCTCTCGCCGCTGCCTCATAGCCGTGTTCTCTGACAACAATCAAGCCTTCAATGTCAAAGGGGCGTTAAATGGTCATTAATTGATGAAAAAAAATAAGAATTTGCTTAGGGTTCAGTTTAATGACGCTAAATAAACAAAATAATGTTTTGATCTGTGTTGTCGGACCTGTAAAGGGTTAAAGAAAGTGGATAAAATTCACATTGCATGTCATTTTGAGCTAATTAAAGATGACTGCGCTGTTTTTACAGACGCTAAAGCATCCCATCAATACAATTTATTTATCCTGATCTGAACAGGACTCTTCCTCCTTCCTCCTTCCCGTCGTCTTTGTGTCCCGCCTGCAGTGTCTTAAGGTCAATGAACCGCTGATTGCATAACGTCAAGATCCCTCACTAAGGTTCCTTCCACTCTGCATCATCTACCTATTTTTTCTAACTCGCTGCCTCGCTGGCCTGCTGGGAGGGAGGGAGGGACGTTACTGGAGAGGAGGAAGGGGGTGAGGATGATGCGAAAGACAGGAGTGGTGGGGGTTGACAAGATGACAGAGGGGCTTGGAGCAGAGGGAAAAGGTATAGCGCTGCAGAGAGTGCAAGATGTGGAGGGAGCAGGCAGATTGGAGAACCATTACATAAGAGGATTTCACTCTTATTTGCCTTTTTCTTGAGTTGACTTCCACTGTGGAAGAACACGCTTACCCTTCATCCTGCTCTCTATTCCTGCACTATTTCTCATTCCCTCGCTCACAGCCACCGGGTGTGACTATATACTGTAGGCTTACAGTATATAGTCAAGCCCCTGATGCTTGTGATGGATGGGGGGGGGGGACAACATTTCTGGAGCTGAGAACCTGGTGACTCCGTATTCCCAAAGCTCGTTGAGCGGCTTGATTAACAAATCTCTGTGTGTTATGAAAGGCCAAGCATCCCCCCAAGCATGGAGGGGAAGGAGTATAGAAAGCGGAGTAGAAGGCGCACCCACACACAAGCTTCTCCTTGCACAAGGAGATTGTTGGAATAAAGTGCAGGGCGTCCCAAAATATTAGACATCACAAGCCGGTTCTCGCTCCTATCTCTGAACGATCTTTGAACGAGACGGATAAAAACTAACCGAGTTTGATGTTTTGGAGAGAATCATTGAGGCGCTGGTGCGTGTTTGTCGTGTGTCATGTGACTATGCAGCGCTCGTATTGGACATTTGTGAAGCTTTGCGAAATTGGGTATAAAGTCTGGTAAATATCTGTTTTACCTAGTCGTTGAAATTTTGATAAATATTTTAAGTTTCAACGTGAAGACCATTTATTTTATTTTGCCTAGGACATAAATTACGCATTTATTTCGATTTCAAATGATGTGCATTTTTGAGACACTGTTACGCAACACTTGATCAGTCGGGGGCTGGGCTCGTCTGCCTGGATCAGCCTCCGCTCCGACACAAGTCTTGTCCTAAAAATCATTTTTCCGCATAAAAACACATATGCCAAAGCTATAGAAGAAGTGAAGAAGCGTGTGCAGGCAGGCTGCAATGGGTGGAGAAAAGTGTCGGGTGTGATGTGTGATAGAAGAGTTTCAGCTAAAATGAAAGGAAAGGTGTACAAAACTGTGGTGAGACCAGCCATGTTGTTTGGTT
>QODF01000131.1:2184039-2194102 GCA_024372805.1 Oostethus manadensis
CATCTCTGTGTGGAGTTTGCATGTTCTCCCCGTGCGTGTGTGGGTTTTCTCCGGGTACTCCGCTTTCCTCCCACATTCCAAAAACATGCATGTTAGCTTCATTGGCCGCTCTAAATTGTCCATTAGAGTGTGAATGTTTGTTTGTCTATATGTGCCCTGCGATTGGCTGGCGACCAGTCCAGGGTGTACCCCGCCTCTCGCCCAAAGTCAGCTGGGATAGGCTCCAGCATCCCCGCGATCCTAATGAGGATAAGCGGCATAGAAAATGAATGAATGAATGTTTTCAAAAATAAAAAAACTTGGGAATGAATGAGGGGTGCAGCCCTGAATTCCTGGCTGCACCCCTGGCATTGGCCAGTTCTGAAAAAAAAAGGATCCATAAAAATCTCCTTAAATTAGACAAACATGCATTTTACTAACTTTTTTTGCCTGTGAAACTTGTGAAAATCTTCTCTAAGGAGGCTTTCAATGTTTGAGTAGATACTCCACGGGAAAGAGCGGTGGGCAGAACCTGTGGCTTTCATTGCAGAAATACACTGGTCGTTATTTTTGGGGTTATTTTTAGCCTTCTGATTAATAAACCCGGTGGGCTTCACCAGTGGCGGAGACGGATGGTGTAAAATAAACAACTCAACCTTGAACACCAAAAAGATGATGGACTTCGGGAAGGAAAAGACGCCACTGGAAAATGTGCGGGGGGAGGTGTGGAGATGGTGCCAACGCTGAGGTTTCTGGGCACACATACTGTTTTTCAGAGCACCTCGCTTGGGAAAAAAAAAAGCAAACTGGTTAAGAAGGCACAGCGGCGACGGTTCAGCGACCGTGACTTCCTGAAGCTTCTCATGAAGTGCACCCTGCCCCAGCATCTGCTGCTGTCCTTCTGCCAGTCCTCTGTCTTGTGTGGCATCCCAGTTTTCTATAGCACCAGCTCTTCACCCCGCGGAGGGCGATAAAAGCTGCAGAAAAAAGAAACAAAAGCCTACCTAGCCTCAAATCAATTTTCACCTCCTGGTGTCCCGAAGGACACCCCGCCCACCACCTGTTCGACTTTCCCCCATCAGGCAGACGCTACTGGGCGCCAAAGACACACACCACCAGTCTATTAGTGTTTTGGTTGGTTGTGGTTTGGGTGTGTGCAGTATTTATTCCCCTTTTATATGCATTTTATGAGCTATTGTACTATTGAAGTTGTATTGGAATCTGTTTCTCGCACATACGACAAGCGATCCTCAAGATCGGACCGGGACAATCCTACGGCGCATAGTGTTCGCTTTCGGAAAGCTTTTTTTACTTTTCTTGTTTACCATTTATATTGTTAGTTAGTTCCTTATTTGATTTTCACTTTGTTTCAAAGCAGCCTGTCCCTACTTGAAACCGATGCCGTACTTGTTGCACATGTTTACTTTTGTCTAAACAACAAGTATTAAAACCAACTCTCAACCGACTTTCCTGTCACTTCAGCCACACAAACTTGGTGAAGCACTTCCTGCATCCGGTACTTCCATCAAAATCAACTCATACGTGTACGTGTGCATGTATTATACCCGGGCAAGTGGCGTATGTCAAGGCCGAGCGTCTG
Source organism: Oostethus manadensis (assembly GCA_024372805.1). Lineage (NCBI taxonomy): Eukaryota > Metazoa > Chordata > Actinopteri > Syngnathiformes > Syngnathidae > Oostethus > Oostethus manadensis. Next base: position 2,185,619 of record QODF01000131.1, read on the forward strand.
TGGTATGTTCTGGAATCATTAATAAAATATCCCCTAAGGCGTCGTGCTGATATCGTGCCAGAATCCCGCACGCGAGGGGAACGCCGCTGCCTAACACTTAGAATCCCACCCAGTCCCACCTCGTGTCCTTCTGTCTGCACACACTCCACAGCCAGTCCACCTTGAGAGAACCGTTTTTGTTTCTTGTCTTTACTTCAGCTTGCCGAGTGGACGTTGCACCGTCGGCTTGTTTCGCCACAATACTCGCAGCATTAGCAGGCGCTGACCAGCAGAACCGCACGTAAAAACGCTGCCACGCACTATGAATGATTGGATGAAGAAGTGGCGATTGTGTTTCCGTTGTCACCGCTTGTTGTTCCCTGTCACTCGTTAGGATGCATGGCAAAACGGTACCGAACAACTTGTTGTGTATTTCATTCCCTCGGGGAGCCGAGTGGCAGTTGGGCAGGAAGTCACATCGGGGGTTCCGAGTTGAGTTTTAGCTTGGCGTGGGTTTTTGCACAACTGGCCATAGTTTGTGTGATTGTAAAGTACACTGCAGCCAAGTCAATCTGTGGCGGTCCAAATGTATTATTTGTTTGTTTGTGGCCGCCAATACATGAATGTACGAGAAACATATTTATATCAATTGCACCATGTATATAGTTAGCTATAAAATGAGACCACAAAGATGTTCCGTCTTCCAAATGAAGGCCGTGATTGCAGAGTGGCCCTGAGCGGATGAATAAAGTCCAATTTAAAGACCCATTTATTGATTTGCAATGATTGGCATTGCACCAGCGAGTACCATCGAGTGCACTGCAATTCCTCAAGGCGCCAAATCGTTTATGCCTTTTTATTCCAGCTGGCGGAATTTGGGAAAACACAAGCGTGTCATCTTTGCCGGATTGTAGGCCTGTCACGATAACAAATTTTGCTGCGCGATAATTGTTCTACAAGCGATTGCCGATAAACAATATTTTTGTCCCCGTTATTTTGAAAGCATTTTGGTCATGACAATTTATGGCATAATAACGTGCGTACACCGTATCAAGATCTCTCATTTTTGATTATTTTTACATTTCCAATTTCAACAATGTCATTGGAATGTGAAGAGCTTTTGAATAAAATAAATGAAACATATTAAATGGAAAAAAGACAAAATCCCACCAATGGAAATAAAAGCATGTCTTTGAGCAAAAATTGCACTTAAACAAAAAAAAAAAATCATATTTCTGTTTGCTAACAACACCCACTTGCAGAACTCGCTAGCACCACCAAACAAAATTGGCAAAATTGTTGAGTTTGTTTTTACCTATTATGCGGTCAACCTGTTTTTCGTGACAGGCCTACCTGAATGCAAACATTGCACACATTTACAGCCATTGCAGCATTGAATGGGGTCGTGAGCTCCTCTGTGTATCTGCACATACGCAGGAGTAAACACAGTCAGGGTGGTACCCACATTCTCCGACCAGCTGCATTGGATGAGGTGAACTCTTAAGCAGCGACCAGTTCCACCATAAGTCACTTGGTTTGCTGTTAATATATCAGAAGAGTTGAAATGTATTTTCATTAAAATGGCAACAGGTGCACAGAACACACACACACACACACGAGGGCCACTTCATCTCGTGCAAGTCGCTGACGTTCCTATAGCAACCAGGGACACTTGTCCCTGTGGTAGACCCCTGTGCATACATCCACATGGGTTTCCAAACCCAGCAAGCTTATGTGAGACTGCAATAGTCAGCGGCTTTAATTGTGTGGTGTAAATGTAAACCAAAAAAGCCTTTGGTTTGCAAACTTGTAATGTCACACGTGGTTAGGGACTGCTGTTGAGAAGGAGGCTCATTAACCTTCCAAAAGCTTGGGTGATAATCATGTGCTTCATTGACTTAATCGGTAAATCCGTCGCTTTGATCTTGATCAAATGTAACATTTTGATTGGTGACGCATTTTATCTCCGACACACTGAAACAATTCCACATGCAGGACAAAAATGGTATCTCCCTTTTTTTTAAATGAATCTTGAAGGGTTGATGAAAGTGCAATTTACTACTAACTTTTTCCCGTCCCCGGTATGTAAAGTACGAACAATGCTTTTATCCACTAGGGTATTGGAATTCATGAAAAAATCTGGAAGGTGTCTCGTGGAAACGTGCCTCTAATTTCTTCTTTTCAGGGGTCACCAGTGTGGTGCCTGCAGCCACCAATGTCAGTTGGTAATGTTTGGCGTAAAACAAGCATATCTGGTTTGCTTAGGTTGAAACAAGCAAAATAAATGTTACAAAAAAAAGAATGCTTGAAAAAATAAAGACCGTCTCTCGGCCATTTTCATTTTGTACAGTACCTCTCGCAAAAAATGCTGGAGACCCCAATTTTAGATGCTTTGGAGATGACTATTCAGCTGGATCACTTCTTATCCCCTCTTGAAAGCAACAAGAGCTTGTATTTTCATTTATAATAAGCAATTCTTCCAAACATGGTACCGTTAATTAGTGTTATGTGACTTTTTAACTATGTTCCAGCATGATCTGTGTCCCGAGAGCACAAATCATCTCCTTGACTATTTTGCTCCAATTTTCAGGGACGCCGTACCCAAACGGTCGCTTTTAAAAAGCGAAGGAAAAACCTTATACCGCCCCTGACCCGCCCCTGACTAGATGAGCCCGCTCCCGTGTATGCGCCCACCACCACGCTGAGGCCAGCTTGGCAAAATGCAGGTTTTGCTACACATCTTAAAATGGACTTCATTACACTCATTTTTGGGCCTTTGTGTTGAGTTCTAGACTCCCATAGAGCAGCTACCCACAATGACCCGCACCGACAGCCTTCTAGATCTCCCAGACTCTGCGTCTTTTCCTGCAGTGTTTTCCGGGGTTTCTTGCCTCCCGCCCAAACGGTCTGCGAAACTTACTCCCGCCGCTGTGATTGGTCACACTTCCAAGCGCTCCCGAGGAATATTCCGGCGGTACAGGAGTTGATAGTAACAGTTGATGGTAGAGTGATTTTATCTGTTGAACATGGCTACTGTTAACAGCTATTAGCAGCTCCGGACATTGGTGATCTTGTAGTTTGCATACATGCAAATCCCGCCGCTAAAATGCTACACAGACAGTCCCGTGTGCAGCGTCATCTCTTGCTGGCCAGGAATCACCGAATCCAACCACTTCTGGCTGATGCTTGCCTCTTTAGGAAAGCTTTCCTTCACACAAGAACAGCCATTGCTCAACATGCAAAAATGGTGAAATTCTCAATGACAAAATGAAGCAGAGCGGGCCCTCTAGCAGGCCTACAGCGTGTACCTTGGCTTGCCCATAGAAGGACGTCCAGGTTTTGTCAAGTCAGTGGAACTCAGTTTAGAGAAAAACCTCTGCCTCTGCATTGTCCCGCAATTTCTCCGTGGCAAAGCGTGTCATTTATTTCTTGAAAAGCACGACGACATCCATCATTTCCGGTGTATACGCCGCTACTATTTTCTCAACCTTTGAGCACTGTGGCTTGTACAGCAGTATGGCTGATTTATAGTTTTTACCCCCAACTTGTGACATTCCTTATACATCAATACTGCCACTAAGTATGTAAACACACCAGCTGCACTTATGAGGAGATCGTCAACCCATTGGAAATTGCAGGAGGTCCTTACATTTAACTTTAACCCACAATGCATCACTGCAAGCCGAGACGTTCACTGGCCAAAGGTTGCCTGCTGCCGGGCGCCCGGCTACCAGAGGAAGCTCATGAGCTCCCAGGGGAGTTCAAAGTTAAAATAGCTTTTGTTTGTTCATACTGGTCTTGCATACTTACTAGCTACCTAGTTGAGCGTTAAATTCCTGTGTGATTATTTTAGCTTCCTCTGTAAGTTGACACCGTGAGTCTGTTATATCCAATACTGACCTCCAGAGATTTCCAAAAGAGTTTTTACATAGCTTATGATTGCTACTTATCGCCGTCATGGAGTCGTGCGTGCTGCATTTTTTTCTTTAAATTTAGTGGGTGCAACTTAAACACTCGTGTGTCTAATATGCCGGAAATGACGGTAGTTTGGCACTCTTTACACATACATGACGCACATGGCACACAATTTGTGATCAAAAAATGGTGCGCACTTGCATGAAATGACCTCACTCCCCCTTGTCATGTACCGTTTACATTTTGTGCATGACTATAGAACATGCATTGTACCCGCATGGGCATGCATTGTCACCACCAACAGCAGGAATCACACCGTAGCTTCATTAATTCCTCGATTTGCAAGGATCCTGCAAGATATTGAACACCAGAAGAGAATCTCATGCAAAAAAGAAAGTCTATATTTTCTCGCATCTGCAAATAGAAAATGTGCAAAGAGTAGGAAGGAGGCAATAATCTAGAAAAACGAAGGCAAGGACAGGACAGTGTGGGAGAGGGAACTGCTGACTACAAGACATCACTTTGGCCATTATGCTCACTCATCAACAGAAAATCACAAGGAAGGGCACATAGGTGCGCTGCGTTGAGGTTGCATTCGTGGCCAGTTCACAAAAATTCCGCATGCCATAAATTTTGAGCATTTCAAACATTTTCTTTGCACAACGGCTCCGAGCAATGTACACATCATTGTAACTGAAACATCTTGTTTATTCATCAGATGTCTGCTGCAAGCGCACCATGTTTGGCGCTGTCTTGTTTTTGTCCTCTATATCTACCAATAGCACTTCAGTAACCATTGTCTGTCCGATATTCAGACACAAGCCTTCAAAGAGCTGAGCACCCCTTACCATGACCACATTATGAGTCCATCGCCAATCGCCACGCACAATGTGTCCTGATACATTGTGCGTTGTATTGTGGTGTGACATGGCCAGCTGCTCCCCCTCACGCCGCCGCATCTCCACGACCATCTGCCCCATCACGCTGTGGTCTCACTTGCAACTTGTCAGTGCTGCTTCTATTTTCGGTGGCCGCTATCGCGTCTTGTTTAGCCAGCGCGTTGACACAAAACTTCGGTTGACATTAATACAGAGTATTTGAGCTATCTGATGCAGGGATGTCCCGATCTGATCTTCTGGATCGGGATGGGGACTGACCCGGTGCCGTAACTCTTCGCCGCACACCAACATGGTAGCCGGTTGCCACTCTACTACCGGCCACGCGAATGGAGAAAACGCACCACCACCGTGCAGACACCTGTCGGCGGTGTATCGTGGTGAGGTTAGTTTCGGATGGACGCTGGGTATTCAGCTCCTAAGTTACAGCGGTAGATTCCCCTCACTGTGCCCGGACTCCTCTGTCATGGTGCTCGCACAGAACGTGTCGCTCTAACCGCCGGTTGTTATCGTCAACAAACTACTATTGCATTGAAGAGAGTTTGTGAAAAAAAGTGCTATATTCTTTTTTTTCCCCTATCACACCACAAATTGATCTATAACCACGTCAAATGATTAGTCCTACCCTAAAAGTACTGTAATGACATCTGAATAATTCCAAGTCAGGATGGCTGTAATTCATTTGCCTATTTATTCTCAATCCATCACAGTCCACCAGCACTTCCTAGTTTTCTTATTCTACGCACTCGACTCCAAACGCTTGCTCTAACCAGCATGCTGACCACCACTGCCCTCAGTCTCTGCAGTATTTTGCACACCCATCCTTTCCAAATGAATCTTTCATTGGCTGGACTGTTATTTTCTTTAGGGACCTGACTTACAGGTTTGTTACAAAAGCCAAACAATATTGTTGCTCAGGCTAATATAAACGAGCATTGTATTGTATTGAGCATCTAAAATGTCCAATGTTGGCAATCCGACACAAGCAGTCGATTCCAGATTCAGCCCCAGCACGTCTACCCGTGTGATCACAGCGTGCGCTAGCGTCCTAAACAAGGAGTAGGAGTGGCGTCGACCCAAGATGTTGCAGCTGAGTGCACACCTACTGTTGATCGAATTGTTCTCTCACTTGAGCAAACCTTTTGCAACATTGCACAAAACAAAGTAAGTCATAAAAGTGTGACTAACATCGGTACTGGCCGAGACCTAAGGCTGCAATATCGGTTGTATCGGGACGCCTCTTACTCCCAAGCCCTGAGATGTAAAATAATCTAAACAAGAACAACGTGAGCATTCCAAGATCTCAGGAATTGATACCAAACCTTTCAGGAACACTCGCCAAGTGAATGTGTTGTGAAAACAACAGCGACAGATGGCAGATCGAAAGTGAACCCCCACATCTCCAAGATCACACAGCAGGACTGATTTATTCATGATTCACCGTGTGGGATTCACTTCCAGGGTGTCCGTCTTTCGGTCGCACAGGCATGCGTCTGTGCAGGATGAATGCAGTGTTGTCCTCACAGCCGCACAGGCACAGCTTTAGGCGGAGCGAGGGGGTCCAATTTAAACCTCCCCCGTTAAGAACAGCTCTGCGGTAAACATTTGAAAGTGTACAGGCCGGGCAGACCGGCTCCAAACAGATACAAATGTTAAAACAAAGACTTGAAACAATCCTTTACACAAAAGACATTTAAAACCAGACTTAAATGTTAATGGAAACGACTTATCACCGGCCCTTTAAGAAGCTTGCAGCTCTGTGCTGTCGCTTTTGTTAATGATTTGCAGGCTGGCCCTTTATTGACTCATTTCTTTTAACACCCTCAATGTCCGTATATTACACCCATCAGTCAAAATGCGCGTGGACTTACAAATAAACAGGTCTACAGCTCAGCAGGTGTCAAGCGCTGCTGCGCTGCAGACCGCAGGTAGTCAGGAGGCCTTTCAATTCAATTAAATTGAGGATAATCCACAATGCAATCCAGAGTGGGGAAATTAATCAACGTGTTTATACATTTATAAATGCAAACATCATTTTAAGAGGCACAGCGGTGAAGTGTGCGGTCAGCACTTCTGTCTCAGGGTCAGACGCTTTGGCGTTCAAATCCCAGCTCGGGCCTCGGGTTATCTGCAGGTACTCTGGTTTCTTCCCACGGTTAAAAAAAAGCACGCCACCCAGTGTACTAGTTGTTCATAGCATTGTGAATGAATAGTTGCTTCTTCTCATGTACAGTACAAGCGGCCCTAAAATGACCACACAACTTATTTCCACCACCGTTTAGGTCTAGAGCAGGGGTCGGCAACCCGCGGCTCTTCAGCCTCCTTGTCGCAGCTCCCTGTGCTGAGCGCGCTCATTTGTTTTAAACACCGGAGTAATGCGCATTTTCGAAGAGAATGTGAAATATCTGACTCACCTCCAAGTCAGTGAATGCATCTAGACTGTCTTCTGACTGCTGATTAGATGAGCAAGGGATTGCATAGCAAGCAATATGTTTTATAACAAGAAGTGCGCTGCAGCTACAGTATGTGCTCTACTGGAAAAGTAGACAAATGTCTCTTTTAATGGTAAAGGTTGGCGACCCCTGGTTCTAGAGCGCGACCACAGAACACACGTCATGCATTGTTCCTGCATAGGTATGCGCCGTCACCGCCAGTTCCCACATCTGTGAAGCAGTCATGGCGCCTTTGGTCCCGTACCAACCATCCCATAGTTTAATTAATTCCTCAATTTGCAAAGAACCCACAAGATAACATTGAACACCAGAGAAGAAGCTCATGCAAAAAAGAAAGCTGAGTGGATATTTTCTCGCATCGGCAAAGAATGTTCAAAGAGCAAGGAGGAGGCAAAAAACTAGAAAAAAGACGGAACTGTTGACTACATGACATCGCTTTATGATCACTTATTAACAGAAAAATCACATGGACAATCCAAGAGGCTACAGATGTGAGAATTTCCGCCTGAAAATGAAAATGTATGAACCTCACACTGTATACAGAACGCATGAAGAACATACAATGCATTAATAAAACACTACATACGAGACTTAAATCAAACAGTAATTGTCACAGGTTCGCTCAAAAAATGGTATAAAAAATAAAAATTAAACTGCCGTTGAAATCAATACTGACATATTTATAGACAGCAGTCAACTTGGTACCGTCCGTCGTCACCTGACCACTTAAGCGCGGCAATTTGCGCTACATGAGGTGTCACCGGACCTCTTTTGGCTTGGTGCCATTAGATGACAGCTCGCCATTGGGAGGGGTAAAACTTTTGTGTGTGTTTTGTGGCGGTGCCTAAACATTTTGCCGAACAATACGGCATATGGCATAAAAATGTGCATACAACATATCAAAAGCAATAAATTGGGTTTGGTCTGGATTTACTCAAAGTCCTTGTTTTGGCTGCAGCACAATGCGTTTGATGCATAAAGAGGTGTTACTGACAGTTGTTTATACCAATTCAAATGCATTAAGTGTCATTTTTTTAACTCCTATTTTACTTCCTGGTTTTCAAACACCGTCTTTTCCTATACAGTACATGAGACATCTATGAATTATTATTATTTATAATTACTGGTAGTATACATGCGGGAGAGGTGGAATTAAACATAAGATCTGCTTCCTCCTCCTTTTCAGACATGTTGAATTGTTCCAAACCAGGTGGTGTTCCTTCATCTAGCATGTTTGACAC